>CM031237.1:548801594-549266163 GCA_018340775.1 Taxus wallichiana var. yunnanensis | reverse complement strand
CATCTTTAAATGTTGGAAGTTTTTTTATTTTTCTCCCATCAACTCTCACCTAACTCAAGTTTTTCAGTTTCCATCATGTAGAGATGAAAATAACTTTCCAAAAAGTCAAAAATTGTCAAATCTAGACAATCTAGAAGAAATTTATTCCCATGCGTATATGGAGTGTTTGATGAATAACATGGGTTCCATGGGCACTTCCCACATCCGCATTTAAATGTCTTGTTTCTCCTTTAGCTTATGGGTGTAATAGTGGTACGAGAACTTGTTGATTAGAGGAATTGGTTCCATTTGTATTTGGTGTTCTTGTACCTTGTTCCATCTACACTTTACTTCCCCTGCAACACCTTCCTTATTGTCATTTAAATCCTCCTCCCTCGACACCTTTGTTTTTGGGCCATCCACCATTGCGGAGAACTAGTTCCCAACGGAACTAGTTTTGTCCAACCTCCATTATCCCACATGACAATTTATATGAACCCTTCCCCAACCACACTACACTTTACTTTGACCTACAACTCAAACTCTTGTGTGGGGAACCAATAACCCATGGGAATAGTTCCAATTCAACTTAGTTCCCCACATCTCTGTCGACTCACAATACACACAAACCTCTCCCAAAATCCTTCGTTTTGGATCAATGACCTATGTGGGTAACTAATTGCTTCATGGAAATTATTCTAGATTTATTTTTCCTACCTACATTTCCACATTGCTCCATCACATTTTTCTTTTGGTTCCAAACCAAATGAGGGAACTCTAGTTCCTATAGAACTAGTTCCACCCAAACACCCAAAGTATGCAATACACTACAGAATGTAATTTCTCCATTTTTTCTCAAATTATTCTACTTATTTTGGATTATTTTACTTGAATATAAAGAGAGAAATGCATATAAATAATTTTAATTCCCCTAAATCAACTGTAAGTCCCCATAACATGAAAAATACCTGATTTTTAAGATTCTTCATCAAGGTCCCATGAAATTTCCCAAGTCAAAATTTTCCATGTTAGCCACTTTTTGTAGGGGGAATTGTATAATAGTAATTTTTGATGTTGATTGATGCTTGATGATCATGATCACTACTTCCCATAAGGATGAACATGGAAGAGAGAAGAACAAAAGAGTATTCAAAGTCATGTATATGAAAATTTTGATCCAAATATGTAAAAAGTGTGTAAAAATGAGAAAAAGAAGTAAAAGGAACATGTGCACTTGATCTCTAATGAGTGTAAAAATAGAAACGATCCTACAAATTTTGTAGAAGAACAATTTTTTTGGGAGATATTACGATAAAAGGAATTTTTTTTTACAATCTCATGCCAAATGTGAGTTTTTGGGTGATCTCATGCCATGATAGAAGAAGTGTAGGGAGAAAGGTATAGTGTTATTATCCATCCTATGATTTATTCCTGAAGATTTATACACTATTATAGATGGTGTGGTCCTTTTTCAAGTTTGATTTATTTTGATCCAACATGAAATAAAAAAGGAGATAACATGCATGTTGATTGCTAGAGGACTGTGTTTGTTCTGTGAAAACCATTTTATAAAATGCTAAGAAAATTGTTGATCTGAGTAACATTATGTAACTTCCCTTGGTTATAGGCACCTAGGAAGGTTCAGCAATACCTAGGTGCTCATTTTTGTATCTGGGTGTTATTTTCTATGTTGTGCTAAAGACATGAGTATGATTTTGGGTAATTTCTTAGACTATAGACTATGTCGATTCTATATTGAAATGTGTTGTAGTGTAAATATGAATTGTTTTATGGGGTGACTAATTCACCCAATTTATGCCCCCCTCATTTGGGGTACATGAATATTTTTAGGAGGATGTGGACCAAATGAGGACCGGATGGTGAATCGATACTAATTCCCTATAGGGAAGGAATGTGCTTGTAAAAACTAATGCACATGTAAATAAAGTGGCTAGGAAATATGTTCTAGTACAAACATGATAAATAATTATATATATGACAAAATGTAATATAGCAAGAAAGAAGACAATGTAGAACGTAAAAAGTGGGTTATAAACATGGGACATCACTCACAATGTCACAAGACCATTAGGGCAAAAGCAACCACAATCATACATTGTGCACATAAGATAGAGGTCATAACCCCAAAAAATTGTATACAATGGAAAATAGTGAAAAAAAGAGTAAAAACAACCATGGTAGAAAATAGTTCCTATAAATCAAATGTTACACATGAAGCACTGTTAGCATGTTAGAAAGATATAAAGTATGTAAAAAATGTGTATGATCCGATATAAAGTAGTGTGCTAATAAGAATAGGAAGTAGTATAAAATGAAATAATAGCACCTATGATTTGTATGAAAGTAGATGCCCCTAGGAGCCACCGTGGAGATGGTAAGAGGTATAGTTCCAAGCATCTAAGATGCGTGTAATAGATCAATGTAAATATTTCATTCACAACTAGAAGGAAATTGAACGTGCATGTGTATATAGAAAAGATAATGACATACAAAATATTCATCTAACATAGTAATAAAAGTGTACATGCAAGTATAAGTAAGCAAGAAACACGTGCAACAAAGATATGTAGTATGCTTTGAGTGTAAATGGAATGGAATCGAATGTAAGGTGAGTGTGTGATAGGAACATCATACCCCGAGTGAATGTAGATGTCTATTAATAACATTTTGTTCATTTATAAAATTCCCTCAATAGTCAAGAATGAACCATAGAAAAATATTACATCATCGAAATGGTGTGAATTGTGCATTAGAAAGATATGATCAAACAAAGCATAGAGTTTAGAGAGTGAGTGTGGTGAATTTCATTTCATATTGACATCCTCGGTAGTCAAACATGAACTATGGAACTAGAGTGCATCATTAGGTAGTTTTGGTGATGAATGTGCACTAGATAGGTGTGTTGTGAATGCTCGAGTGTGAAATGTATCATGTGTATGATGTGAGGTTCATGAATGTAGTATGTCCTCAACAGTCAAGTGTGAATGTAGCACAAGAGTGTGTTATCAAGTAATGATGTGAGCTTTATGCATAGTACCGTTTAAGATGCATAATATTAAGTGGTTTTTTAAGTGGCTTACCAAGGAGAGTGGCAAGGAGATAGACACCACCCCCAAGCTTGTCAGTGATAACATAAGGACCTAGCCAGTTAGGTTTGAAATTTCCTTTGAAAGGTGCTTCGACATTCATGTTTTTTTATTCTCTTTTAACACAAGGTCACCCACATTGAACTTGCAAGGAATATTTTTGTTGTATGTGTGAGAGAAATGCAATACTTGATATACTCAAAAATGTTCAAGGGATTTGACCTAGCAGAGTCAAGCATTTCAAGCTCATGTAAGAATTTTTCGTGATATTCATTATCTTTTAGTATGCCTTTGAGTGAGACCCATGTAGTGACAAGATTTTGAGTTCTAGTAGAATGACAACCTCAGTATTGTATACTAGTGAGAATGGTGTAGCATTAGTGGGCATACAAACACTAGTATGGTGAGCCCTAAGAGTGTATAGGAGTTGATTGTGTCGGTTTTCACCACTAATTTCCATAGTTTTGCATAATATTTTGACAATGGTCTTATTGTAAGATTTTACTTTTCCATTACCCTATGGGTAATAAGGAGTAGAGAATGATTATTTAATCTTGATTTTTTCATAAATCCTTTTAACATCCTTATTTTTGAAATAATATCCATTTTAGTGATAATAGTAGAGGGGATGCCAAAACGCATAATGATGTGAGTAGTGATAAAATGAAAAAGATCAGGGACTAGTGAAATTTTGTAGTGGCTTTGTTTTGACCCATTTAGTTAAAATATTCTATGGCTATAGTAATATAATTGTTACAATCATCCGATTCATGATTTTATCATGCTAATAAATTCGAAAAATCCCATAAAGATAAGGGTCATGATGGGGCAAATCTATTGAAGGTCATATGCGGTTATGGTGGAAGTTTTCATGTTTTAGGAATTTATTGCACAAATTTAGTGTATTATTAGAAATATTCATCCATAGTAGGCCAATATTAGCCCTATTGTAAGATCTTGTGTGGCATAGCCTTGCTTTGAGAAGTGGATGCCACATAAGATACCATGCACTGAGATCCGGTGGTGGGAATTTTTACGAGTCCTAGTCATCATAATAAACAATCATCAAAGGAGCATTTAAATATTTCTACACCAATGATTACATAATGTGTGGCATCACACTATAGGTAATGAGCTTTGTGAGGTTGAAGGCCATTGGGAATGGTTTTTCGATAAATAAATGTTGTAGATTGGAGTGAACCATTTGGGATGGTCAGTATTGTGTGTGATGACACAAGCTTCGATAAGTGAAGTTTGAATATAAGGTTAACATAAGTACCCAATGATGAACGTGGCTTACTCATCAGTTATATCCTAAGGAATAAGCAATGTTTCACTCACCATATCATCCACATGGTGGTTGTCTTTAAGAGGAATAACATTAAGAGAGTAAGTATCAAATGTAGATAAAATCTCCTTAACAAGGTTGTTATATGACACGAGATGTTCCTCTTTGGTGTGATACTTATCATTAACTTTATTAATAATGAGTTGTGAATCACCATGTATGTAGATATTGTGAATAAGGAGCTTCCAAGTGGTAATGAGGATGATAATGAGGGCTTCATACTCAACAATGTTATTAGTGTATGAAAACCCTAAGCGATATGCAAAGGGGAGATGATCACCATGTGGAGTGATAAAGACTATCTCGGCCCCAATTCCAAATGGAAGCGAGATCCATAAAAATAATGATCCAAGTGTCTATATCGATGGTGTAAGATGTGAAATCATATTGCACAGAATCACAAACAGGGTATGCATCTAGTAGAGGTGCCTCAAAATTTGATCAACAATAACTTGGCCTTTGATTACTTTTTTTTTTAGGATGAACTTGAAATTGAATTTTGTAAGGATCATGACCCATCATGTTAGACATCCCGAGAGATGTGTGTGGATAGGAGATATAATATAGGTTACCTTGGTAATTATGTGAACTTCATTGTTAAGAAGGTAGTGGCATAACTTGTTTGCTACAAAGACAAGTCCAAGCAATAATTTCTTGATGTAACTATAGTTGCATTCATAAGAGAGTAAATTCTAGATGATATAATAGACAACCCTCTCATATTGAGAATCATCATGTTGCACTAGGAGGGCTCATAAAGTATGAAACATGGCAGAAATATATAACAAGAAAGGTTGCTTAGTCGTGGGAGGTACTAGGACAGGTGGATTTAAAATATATGCTTTAATAACATCAAATGCTTGTTAAAAATGATCATCCTAGAAAAATTTAGTATCTTTCTTCATCAAGTTGTGAATGGTTGGGTTTTATCAACAAGTTGTGCAATAAACCGTCGGATGGCTTGGATATTTTCTTACAAAAGTGATGAGCATCTGATGCAAATTTTGAGGTGGAGGCATGTCAATAATGGCCCTGATTTTATTAGGATCTATTTTAATACCACATTGCAAGATAATGTACCCAAGGATCTTTCTAGTTATAACTCCAAAGACACACTTCTTTGGATTTAAGTGTACTTTATATTGTTGTAAACATTCAAAGAGTGTGTGGAGATCTTGAGCATGTGTAGAATGGTGTCATGATTTAGAAAGTATATCATCAACATAATCTTCAAGGATATTATGAATATAGTCATGGAAGATGTGCATCATTGCTCACTGATAAGTGGCCCCGACATTTTAAGGCCAAAGGGCATGATTTTGTAATGAAATATTCCCATGATGTAGTAAAAGAAGTTTTTTCTTAATATGTTGGATTGATTTTGATTTGGTTATAACCAGTGAAACCATCCATGAAAGAGAGAATATCATATCCGGTTGTGGAATCAAAAATGGCATCTATGTGGGGTAAAGGGAAACTATCCTTGGGACATGCCTTATTTAGATCATGAAATTTTGTGTAACAATGGACCCTACCATCTAGTTTCATAATTGGCACAATGTTAGACACCCACTCTAGATAATTGATGGCATGAATAAAGCCAACATCTAGTAGTCATTGTATTTATTATTTGATTAGAGTGCAACCTTTGGGTGCATTTTATGGATTTTTTGTTGAACATGTTTTCCACCAGGTTAGAAAAATGTTATGCATGGCTATAGATGGATCAATACCAGAATATCACTATAGTCCCATGCAAAGATGTCTAGAAAATTCATGAAGAACTTGTTTGATATCATTTTTCTCATCATGTGTGAGAGAAGCAACTAACAAAACCATTCATGGGTTAGCAAAAGTGCCAAGGTCATATTGAATCAAAACCATTCATGGGTTAGAAGTTGAGGTTATATTAAATGGTATCCTCATTGAGAAGATTTGACTAATCCTCAATGTATGGGTCAATAGGAATAGTATCAGGAGGATCAACACTTGTCATTAAGTGTATTGAACTCTCCAAAGTATGTGGTAGCATTAAGAAGTGATATAGAACACTTATTATGATGAAAATAAGGGAGGTGATTATAAAATCCCATGTATTCTAGAAGAGAGTCATTAGTAGAAAAAGTGTCTAAATTATCCCAAGCAAAGTGAAGTAGAATCAATGATTACATCCGGATATACCAAAGAAATTGAAAAGTATGTAAGCAACATAAGCCTCCAAGGAAGGTATAGAAGGAAGATGGTATCCCAAGCCAATATTTTTAGATTGAGTGGGGATATCCCATGGTTCTATGACTCCTTTCCCATGTGGGCCTAAGACATTACCGAAGAAACCATAACAAAGAAAATATTTATATCCAAGACCATATTTGGAAAAATCCTTACTAGAAGCAGAAGAACTAGGAGTGTCAGTAAAATGCTCAATGGAATTAAAATATGTGAAAGGTGATGGATCTGCTAGAACATCATACAAAATTCCCTAATAAAGGAATTTAAGTCACGTATGGAGAGTGGAAGGAACTATGCATGCATGGCATGGATCCAAGGCCACCCAAGAAGAATATTATAATTAATATTGTTGGGAATTATGTGGCATGGAATGAATAGCATACTTGGCTCATTGGTAATATGGAGGATGATAATACCTAATACATGCTTGGGGATATTGTCAAATCCACAAATAGAGACAGATGAAGGAGCCAAAGAGGCCTCAGAAAGACCCAATTGGTGGAGGAAAGTAATATTACAAATATTGAGTCCCGAGCCATTATCAACTAAGAGCACGCTTAACCTCGACATTATTGATACAAACTTGAATATACAAGGGGGATCATGCTCTAACATGGCTTGAGAAGGAAACTCATCTGATGTGAAAGTAATGTGATCTTTGTTGAGAGATAGAGCAAAAGTAAACTTATGATACACATACTCAGGTGAGGTATGAGGATGAATATAAGTGTTAGCTAGATAGGACCTAAGTTTATTGATACAATCAAGATGATCCTACAAAAAGGCATGGATGGAAACATCCATGATGATAAGATCCTAAGAAAAAAATGAAATAAGTGAAGAAATGAAGACCTAAGAGTGTTCAAATGAGACATGTTCACCAAATGATTTAACAAAAATAGAATTTATTAAACCCTAAATATTGTAGAGTCATAAAAAATGATAAAGTAATAAAGTACATATATGACCTAAGCAATAAGAAATTAAATTTAAAACCCTAAGTGCAAGAGAAGGGATAAAGTACTTAGTTGATTTCACATTTAATTGTGGACTGTGCTGAACTAGAAAACTAATAAATAAGAGGAGTAAATTTTGTTACTATGCCCATGAAATTGTGCGACTATCGATATCTACTTGAATCAGGGCACCGAGACTGGGTCAAGAGGGCATGGAATAGGTCAAGGGCACCTAAGTGCCGAGACTACTCTGGCACTGTATGACTGTGAAACTGGTCAAAATTTGAATTTTACAATGTCGTAATTTGTTTGATAAATATCATTATTAGTCACCTGTATGTCATTGGTTGATCATCGAGTTCACTTGAAACCTACAAAACCCCAAAGCACATCAAATCCTAAAAATAAAAAAATATGCAAATGGGGAGTCAAAATAACCCTAAAAGTCACCCAACTAAGTGAACTTATGATTTGGGTGATGCACTACATTTCAGACTCCATGTAGTTCTACGTGTTTTTGTGTAGAATCATGTCCTAGGTGGATCTTGTGCAAGATGCACTAAATAGTGAATAGTAGATAGATGTAGAAATGTAATTATATATATATGGATGTCAAAATTAACTTCCCATCCTATGGAGTGTATACAAAAGAATGTAGTCTTTTATCCCTTGAATGATAGCTAGAAGAATTCTTTGATGTTCTTGAGATGTATTTGGATGCAACCTTAGGTGATAGTAATAGATGTTTAGAGCTTGGTCCTTTAATTTGATTACATATAATTGTATTTATATGATTCCCTTGTTTGAATTTCGTAATTAACCACTAAAAGGTAAACCCATAATAAAATAATATGCCCATCGGTTAGAAGAGGCCCAAAAAGGTGAGCAAGATATAAATAGGTCGAGGGAACCCGGGGGATGAGGGCGCCTAGGCACTGGTGTCCAGACTCAAAAAATCTGAAGTATCAAAATTTATACTATGGAATAGGGTGTGTAAGACTAAGAATGAAACCAATAAGAAAGCAAAGAAGCCAAAGACAATGGCCAATCAATACTTTTCTCTCTTAGGAATCATATGAATGAAAGTATGTGATTAAGACCTAGAAATGTACTCAAATTTCATGATTTAGTGTCTAAAATATGTCACTAAAATGGAAAAGATTAAACATGGGAATTTCCTCCAAACTAGCTTGGACCCTATATTATCACTCATAAATATGGATCTAGGGCTTATCATTTATCCTCCCTTGATGGTAAACTTGAAAAGGATCCTCTTAATTCCCTACACTTGTGTCCATTATATTGTTAAATTATCAATTCACAAGACCTTATTCACACTACCATATCCATCCTATAAACCTCATAATGATTCAAAATTGTGTGGTCTCTTCTATTAGTATACCTTTCATGACCTTAAAAATGGGCACCATGGCTATGCTCATAGCATATTCTTCATGGACATCTTTTTCTCACAATTAGGGAACCTAGAAATCATTACTCTCACCATCCCCTATATCATCTTATTTAGCAACATGACAAGAACATATGTGTAACTGTAGACGCTATTTACCCCATTCTAAGTAGTTACACAGTGCTTGCACTCAAATAAAAATAATATCTATGGGATGGATACAATTAAAATATAGATTGTCCCGTTAGTGCAAAATCACAAAGACCCCTGGATGCACATCAGCTTCTAGGTTGATGTTCGTGCATCCAGGTGTGATTGCACAACATGGAAACCTCTCTCCAAGCGTGGGACTTGTAAAACCGAGAGAGGAATCTCCAGAGAAGGTTGGTTCCTGCTCCTAAACTACCCGCCACAAGCTATTCCAAAGGGGCAAGCTAATCTAATCCTAATCTAACCATGCCAAGGAGACAGAGAGAGAGAGAGAAAGGAAAAAACAGCAAAAGCCTACACTAAAACGGTGATACACCAGAGAAGGAGAATGTTGGACATCTATCAAAACTGCCATGGGACAAAGAGAGGTGAGCAATGGGAAGGATGGACAGATGCATCACAGGCCCAAGGATAGATTTCACACAGAAAATGTCCCAAAACTCCATGAACACAGCTCCAAACCTGCAATGAACATTCAAACATGCACAGATACCTGCAATGAAGAGAGGCAAGAAGAGGACAAGCAAAAACGAGGAAGGATGGACAGATGCATGTCACAAAACATGTTTTGTTGTCTCGGAAGTTTGCACTGAACATCATTCCATTAGTAAAGGCAAAAACGCCATTACAGAAAGCAAGGGAGCAGTTCAACTCCATTTTCAACCCTAGAGAAGAAAAGAAGGGAGAGCGAGAGAAAGAATGAACAACCTCTCCTTCAAAATGAGCCAAATCTAGATTTTACATTACATGGGTCGAGCCTGGGGGACAAAACGTGGGAAAACGTAAGCCCATTCCTCATCAATGCCAATGCATTAAAATGGCATAGGATACCTTACCAACCCATACCCTGCCATCTTTGACCGATTTGGAGGATAATGCGACCCATTCTGCATTAATTTGGCCGCTGAAATGTCACTTCTGGACGTGCACAAGAAGAATGCGACCCATTAGCATTAAAACGGGTTGTTGAAAGGTCGCTTCTGGCCATTACCACACGTCAGAGCCGTTTCTCGATTTTCTCTCTTCAGACTACACCAAAACTCGAGGTTGATCCCAGAATCATGTAGAGCATCTCAACAGCTTTCCGTTGATATAAAGAACGTGGAAATCCGAGCTCTGGATCAAAAGATATGGCGATCTGAAGATTTAGGCACGAAAGTACCAGACAGATTTCAAATATTTTCCCGCACTTCGCCACCTGCATTTGACACATGGCATGTGCTCCGATTGGTTGCGCACTCTCTCCTCCTCTACCTTTTGGCGTCTTCTTTTTTGAATTTTCCTTGTGGGCCCTAAATGGGACACGTGGCTCCATTTCATTCATTGGTTCGGTGCTCGATAACTCGCCTTTCGACCTTTTGACTTTTTCTCCGTGAGGACACGTGGTAGTTTCGATTGGTCCTCGGCCACTTTGGCTCCTTCGTGTACTTCGCCTCCATTTGTCCCGGATGTCCCATTTGATTTTGGGCCCTTTGTGCTCATTTCGCCGGTTCGGGCATTTCGCGTCCATTTGTCCCCGATGTCCCATTTTATTTTGAACCCTCTCGACTCATTTCTACGCCGATTCACCCGGTTTCGGGCATTTTTTGCCCGCTTGTCCCACTTTGCTTCGGACTGACTTGACTCTTTTTCGGCCGGTTCGGCCGGTTCGCACCTTTTTGGCCCGGTTGTCCCATTTGATTTTGGACTGTCTGGCCCTTTTTTGCCCGGTTCGGCCGGTTCACGCCTTTTTGGCCCGGTTGTCCCATTTGATTTTGGACTGTCTGGCCCTTTTTCACCCGGTTCGGCTGGTTCGCGCCTTTTTGGCCCGATTGTCCCATTTGCGTCCCTCTCAGCAGTTAGCCAATTTTCTTGGTCGAACCGGCATTTCGCGCCCGCCGCGTACTTTTGTCCCAGATGTCCCTGTTGCAATTTGGGCCGCCTGGAGGCTTTTCGGCCAATCCGCGCCTTGACGTCCCAAATGTCCCAGTTGCTCCCTTGAGCAGGACTTAGCCAATTTTTACACTTTTTCCCGGATCAACTTATTTGCAAATGCAACATTTTTTTCGCATTTTCTCGAGCTTGCTCTTTTCCTCTCGACAGGGACTTAAAAATATTTGAGGGGACTTTAGCAACATGATTTTGGCCCCGAATCAATCAATTTTTCGGGACTTGAATATTCTGATGCATGTTATCAAAATTACCTGTGGGGGAAATTTTGACAACAGTCCCTTGAAGGATGGTTATAAAAATTGAATTATGTCAAATAAAGTTCTACACCATTCCTCGAAGGATGGATAACATAAAATCATAATTAAATAAAATTTTAGACCACTCCCTTGAAGGATGACTACCCAATCAAAAATCACAAAAATTACTTCTGCATTGATCAATACTCATATCAAAAAGGATTCTGCATCGATTAACCCACATATCAAAATAAGAAAAGAACCATCCCAGAAAATATTTCCACATAGATCATCTTTCCCATCAAATGCAAGCTTCCCACATTGGTCAGCTTGTGTAAAATACAATAAAATTGGGTCAAAACCTTGGAACTATCATGAAGAACCTATTTCTTTTTTCTTCTTAAATACAAACCTTACACATGTCTAAAAAGGATAGATACGACTATCCCACATCCATCAATTATCCTAGTATGACTAACCATTGTGAGTCATATGTTAACACTTATTACAAGGTTGCATGTGTAGTATCATATGTATCAAAATAAATTTACCATCACACACTATATATCTCTAGAATAGTAAAAACATCAAACATCCCATATCCTGTTCTTATCCATCCTATAGTGCATCAATTAAACAAAAAATATCATCATTTACCATTTATCACAACCATGTCAACTACAATAAAATATTAAATCTTATATCTCTAATATAAAAACATACACCTATAACACATCATATCATATCATAACATAAATGATAAATTAAATAATCATCAACTAGATCTATCACATTGCAATCAATATTAAAAATCAGAACATAACTCGAATATAAAAATCATGTATATACATATTAAAAGTGTCTATACATCATTAAGGGCTTCAAGATCCCCATGTATCAAAATATATGTACATCCTCATCAAAAGGGATTTAGAAGATTCTAATACATCAAAATTCTATATATCAAAATCTATAAAAATGGGCCTCCAAAACTACCGATTGAATTGAATGTATGTCAATCAAACACTCCCTTTATATTTTATCCCATGATCGTATTCTCGCTCTAGTTGGTCCCTCACATGGACCTCTTGGTGATTGACCTACACTTGTGGCACTTCTTGATGGATCCCACTTTCATTGAGACAAAAATTATCATAACAAGGCTCATTGGGAATCCTCCACCTCCTTAAATCCTCATAGTATTGAAGCTCCTCAACTAGTGCTAGGTATTTGGCCATACTCACACTACTAGGTGGCCCCATCTACCCACTAGTCTAAGCCCTAACATCCTATAGTTTAGCCCCTGAGATCAATGATCTTTTCACACCAAAATTATTCCGTAAGGCCTCTCTATCTCGCATATATATGTCTCTATCCACTTTGGCCTACTTAATATCTACATGTTTAGTAATGAGATTCTCGCTCATCCCATCTCTCTCTATGTAGTCATAGTGTCCCTCTCACCAATCAATATGGACCATTCGGATAACAATGAAACCTTCTTTACCTATAAGATCTCTATGATACCCTCTAACAAATGAACTTTATCATCCTCATCCCCTCCCTCAATGCCACCCTTTGGTGCAGTCTCTACATGAGCCTGTACCCACCTCTCAAATCCATCTAGCTATCCCTACCACCAAGTCATGTAAGATTCTATCATACTAACATCATCATGCCCCACCATTTCTCCCTAAGCATCCACCCTCACCTCTACTCCCTCCTCATCTACCATCTCAACTGGATCATGTATAGTTGGTAGTGCCACATCCAAATCTCTATAATCTCATTTGTAGGCCACTTCTACCTTTGAAACATCCTAGATAAGTCCTCCTCTCGACCCAACACAAACCTATCCTATTTCATAGCTCACATCTCTCCCTATGTACCAAGCCATACCAAAAAACCTATATAGGGCCTCCAAACTACATCATTTCCCTTTAATCTAGCCAAGATCTATCTATAATAATCCTCACCTCGGATAGGTCTCATGGTTGCATGGTCTGATCTCAATCTCAAAAATCCCATCAATACTCTAGATCAACACATCTCATCCATGAAAAACCTATTGACGATCCATTACAATATGCTCAGTAGGCCCAACACTCTAATAAAAATTATAGGTAAATCCCGAATCTCTTACCATTCCTCCATGACCATAACTCCTATACACTTGTGCCAAAAAAGTAGGCACTAAATAAAACTTTTTCCTATATTCCATCATATCAAGTATAACTCGTGTCAACATCCATAAAAATAATCCTTGGATGAATCGAGTAAGGCATAATAATTGATCCCTATCATCATTGTTGTCAATAAAGCATGACCCTCCTCATCATGAATATACAAATCCCCATATAAAAACTCTTGAGAAGAGTAAAACAAATCACCCGCATCATCACCATATAATCACTACATCTTAGCACCCATGCCTTCCTCATCAATCAAATACACCTTCTCACCTTGTGCTGCGGTAAGTGCAAGATATTGTGTATGTCCTCTAGTGTAATCTTCAACTCTCTAGTAGGTAACCAAGATGTTTATGTGACATGGTCCCATCTCTCAAACAATGCTAAAAATAAACCCATCTCTATAAATGTTCCTATAATGATGCATACCTCCCAATCTAACCTTTTCAAGGTATCTCTAATCGATCATCGATAATCTATCTCGAACATCATCTACTATCTTTGGGATCCTATCTAGTGTCATCAATATTTCTCTAGCCTACATCCATAATGAAACAATACACTATCGAAGTAATCCATTAAAAATTACTCAAAATCCAATTATATAAACTTTAAAAAACCACAATTTTTAAAAAAACACATGAATCATTAGTGATTCCACTTTAATCACTTTATCGACCCTATCAAAATCATCCATGGCCTAAATCTTAAGTGATTTCATAGCAATTTCAAGATTTGAGAAAACACAAAAATAACACAAAAAAGCTTTTAAAAATTGCCTACCTCGGCACGTGTGGGCCTCTATGACATCTGCACACCTCCATCTATCTCCATCTCACTTAAAATATAAGAAAATTAAAAAATTAGGGATTTGTTGGTTGTTTAAGCTCTTTAATTATGATGGTGACAAATACGCACCCAAACTACCTTTTATATAAAAATCTGCTCACCCAACCACCGCCGATTGGAATAACTACGGACGATTTGTTTCAAATTTCCAGTGACCTAGGGCAATTTCCGAGATATTACCTCCCCTTTATACAAAATATCATTATTGACCTCCAAACCTTATCAAATCATTATTTTTTTCATCCTTGTCATCAATTGCACATTTTCAAAGTATGTGCTTCCTTTTTTGGCCCGAAGACCCTCTTAAAAACCAAAATTCAATTAATCTATATAAATCATGTTGTAGAAACAAAATCACACACTTGGGTACATGTCTAGGTTCTAAATACATACTAGCATTCATATGATTCCTTAGTAAGAAAACTAGTAAGTGATGTATGTCTTTGGCCTCTTATATTTGTTTCTTCCTTTCTATTTGGTTTTTCATACCCCACAACCCAATCAATAATTTTCTTATTTATCTTTTATGGATCCACACACCAGGGAAAATTTTAGTGGATAATATTCTTAATTTCACTAAAATTAGGAATTTTGGAATATGAATTTGACTATTTTTATGACCATGAAAGTGACCACATTTCTCTAAAAAATGCACAAATAATAATTTTCCCATGTGAATAGCCGGTGGATATCCAATCCTAAAATATAGCACTAGGATTTCCATTAGAAAGATTTTTATGTAGGAATAAATATAGAGACATTGTGCATTGGACGTTGGTAGGGTAGAAATAAGAACATTAGATGTTTCTTCATGAGATTGAGAAGTATGCTTAAGTTTCTCCTAGGTGGCATATAGAAGAATATCAATATGAGTGGGGATTATCTTATAATAAATTTTCAATGTGTTGGGCCTCATCCTTAGGGAGGGCATGGGAATGATTTTAATATCTACCATTACATCCTTCGCCATGTACCTTATCAATGGTAATAGTTAGGAAAAAAATTAGTAAAGATGTAAGTGATAGAATAAGTGTTTACACCCTAGTTAGATTATTTGGTATCTTAGATTAGTGAAATGAATACACTAATGGATGTAATGGTTAGTTATAATAGGTTTTTCTATTTAATTAACTTCCAACATTAATTACCAATATAAAAATAATGCATTAATACTTCTAACGTATGTAATAAAAATATAAACTTGAAAACACAAGGAGATGAGTGCAATTAGTTGATTACATATGGTTTTGAGAAGTTCTAGGTGTGTAAACTGCTGGAAAATAAAGATATAGGATTGATGATGCTTCATTTATGAAACTATAACTATAAACTAATGAAGTATGGAACCATACAACTATGTCGGATTGTATCGTATGGCCTTGACCCTTCTATATGGTCTTAGACATGTATAGATTTGGGATCTGAAACTTCTTGAGATGATCACCTTCCTAGAATTTTCTCATCACTACCAAACCCTAAGTTTTTATCATATTGTGATGTTCTATGAACATCTTGAGTGAGGTATAAAACCATAACCATATGTCGGATACCCTAAAAATAAACGGTAGTTGGGTTGTGGGCACTAGGATTCATTTTAAGACCCCCCTATAAAAAATTATTATACCGGATGGGTGGCAAATGCTCAAAAAGGTATTTGTATTATTTACAAATATAGGAAAGGAGGGATTCAAGATGAAGATGAACGTAGTTTTTTTCCAAGTTTTTGAATGTCTGCATATATGTGTTCCCATCTAGTAATCAATTTTTTTTACCATTCAGTGATGACATCATGCTAACATGCAGTAACCTCATGGATGTTATTGCCTAGCCATAATTTCCATATCCCTAATACTTTCACGGTTTTAACGTCGATTGGTAACAAAAATGGTGATACTGAATGACACATTATTGTGTTTCTGCAAGGTGCCTCATTTGTGTTTCCACCTAGTAGCATTCTCATGTTGTTGGAAGTTATGAGTTATATGTTCCCATCCTTGACCGTTGGGCCCATTCCTTTCATATATATACCCATCCCCATTCATTTTATCCCATTTGCACTTGCAGTATCTTTCGACTAGATTTTTCACAACATCGGACACTATTCCAAATGAATTTTTCATTGGATAAGAAATTTGTTTCGATGTATGTTTCCGAATATTTATCTAAATTTTTAATTTGATGGTAATTAGGATTATCACTACTATCTAAGTGAATTGAACTACTATGCTGATTATGAATTTCATTTGGCATAAACTCATTGGTGGATTTTTTTGCATTTTAAATAAATTGAGTTTCTTATTACATCCTTCAAGAAATCAACATATAAAGTAACATCAACATAATAAGATTCAAAATTACCTATTAGCACTAGTGTAACTATTGGGCTGACTGAAATATTTTGAAATTTCCATGTCACATTTTATTTTTCCTTGAGATCTTTTCTCATTTTCACCAGGGGCCATCATATGGGTGATTTTGAAGTCTACACATGTTAAAAATATAAAAGTTTAAAATAAAATCTGTAAAAAATAAATTCAAGACATTGTGAAAAATAAAGCTCATGCTACATGATAACATGGTAACATGGCTTAGGCTACCAAACAGGGTTATGTGAAAATGATATCGTCACATTGTCGATTGTAAATATTCACATCACTAAACAATGACTCCAATTTAGGTTACCATCTAGTAACATGAATTTCTACTATCGTGTATTTAGGTTATCATCTGATAACAGATTTTGTATAATGCCTTGACATTTTAAACTTTATCACTTACCTTTTTGCTTATACCTTCGGATTTTTGGCTTATAATTTTATATTTTTCATAGGATTATTTACTTTTACCTTCGGCTTCGACTCCAAATCTCAAAATTAACAAATTTTGGAATTATATTGTATTACTACATTATGGAAAATTAATCATATATATAATAGTATATTATAACATAATGGCGAATATACCAACATTGGTCGTCCCCTTAGTGGAAATAATAGGGAAAAATTAGGGCCAACTTTATTTATGACCCGTAAAATTTTGGTGAGCATGATACTATAAAATAGTGAAAAAATCACCAATTTCAAAATTTAAAATCTTAATATTCATACACTTATGAATATTCACCTTTAAAATGAGCCCTAAGTAGGCACCCCCCGTGCATTATCAATGTTGGAACTACTTGAAGAGACCTCAAATTGTGCATTTTTCTCCACCTAGCATGTAATATCTAAAATAATGCAATTAGATTTGGAAAATCTCTTTGGAAATTCTTGAATTGAGTTGGATCTTGTTAAAATACTTAGAGAAGGTATTTTTAGTACTTGTAGAATGGGGTGACTCCTTAACCTAGTAAGAAGCTTCAGACTTGTAAGGATTTATTCCATAATGACTTTAGTTATGTTATAGTGAGATTTAGGGATCCTTGCATTCCTTTTGCAACTTTTGTAATTGAGCATATCAATGTAGTGTCATAGGATTTCCAGAGATAGCCCCTTAAAATTCTTGTTATAATAATGATAATTCTATATTTCTTACTAATGCCAACAGGGGTGATTGATTTCAAATGAAATACTAAGAGACCGTATTTGTTGGAATGCATAAAATGAAAATAAATCAAAAGGAATAAGCTAAATAAGATAGTATTATGCATAATATTATTTCTTTGGAAAACCATTTAAATGCCACACCCGGAAAATCCACTTTCTTTTTTCTCTTACAAACTATATCAACAAAACATAAGTATAGATAAATTGCAAGTTTAATGATAGCTATAATGACACCCTAAAATGTTACTCATAACTATAGCTTAGTAATCATTTGCAATACAATGGTGAATACATTGTCTTCCACATTGCAAGAAATATACAATTTTTCCTTCTTAATGTAAAATATTTACACGTGTGGTTCTATTCCTTTCCACAATAAGAAAAAAGTTTGAATTCTATTAAACTCAATCACTCTAAAAAAATAGTATCCTTTTTCCTACTTGAACAACAACCAACTAAAATAATAAAGGGATTTCATAATGTGATAATATACCCATTTTATCATTTTCATTATACAACCACCTTGCACATAGTTCAATATGATTTCCAACCAATCATAACTCAAATTAATCTTTTCCCTTATTTTAAAGTATTAAGATCATAATAAACTTAACGATGTGTTGGTGAGAAAATTTTTCAGGGACAAATTGGTGGTTATCTTGCCAATGCTCTGGGAATCTAAGTCCCTCTACTTAACTGGTGTAGTTATCGTATGTACATGTGAGAGTAAAAGTGGATTTCTATGGTGGCCTTTTGAGTGGGGATCAACAACGACACTCCACCGACCTGTGGAAAATCTACCGATCACTTGTTAGGGAAGACTTTGTCTAAAGAGTGGGAAAGGGAAGTGAGAAAAGTGGTAGGAGAACTAATATTGCAGGTAGAAAATCAGATTCATGCACACACTAGTTAGAAATTTCATCACATGCACTAAAATTAGGAAGAAATAATACTGCAAACAACAACAAGACCAATTAGAATTTAATGAACACAAAGTATCAATAAACCCCTTAGTCAAAAATGCTTGAAACTCCTTCTTCTTGTATTGATGCTCAAGTAGAAATTGTACATAGTATGAGAATGGAAGACATTGAGAATAGGGGAAAAGTGGCTAACTCTTTTCACTCACAAGTGAGAAAAATATATCTCATGAACTTATAAGAATACAACCAGCTAGAATAATTTTAGAATTAGAAACCTTTGGAATGAAGAGCTCATTACATATTATAACAACCTTTGAATTGTCCTTTCACCTCCCTCACATGACTCTTCGTTTCAATATTCCATTCGTGACCTTTCATTTTAAAAGAATTAAGTATTTCTCTTGTAATTTTGAGAAAATACTTTTCACAAATTTAAAATAGGTCACTTAAGTGAATAGGAAAAATACAATGATGACGCATAATGAAGAATTAGAATGGGGAGAGAAAGAAGAGAGGGAAAGAGAGGAAGAGGGAAGGGATAGAGGGGAAAACACTCCTTGTGATGAAATGATTTGAATTCCTTGATGTAGCCATGAACTTTAAGCAAATATTTCTGCCACTTTGGTGATCTTCTACACCGATGAATATTTCCTTAAATAAATTTGAATCATTTTCCCAATCTAGTGATGACCGTAAACTCTATGATGCATGGACATCCTGGACCATATAATGAGTGTTTAGAAACATTGTTATGATGTTTACCACTGCAAGCTTGAGATGAACACATATAATTCCCATGATGACCCTCCTTGAAACTTGGTTGATGAACCCTTTGACTCGTTGAAATCATTCTAACCAATTCACTTTGGATCACTCGGTTCCTTAAGTGATGAAGATGAATTCACATGATGTGCCTTATGATGCCTTGCTTTGCTTTTGTAAACCATTGCACTCAAGATGATGCTTCCAGGACCTTCGTGAAGTTCTCATTCCTCCTTTTCAACTCATGAAACCATCTCATTATCCAAAAGGGAGTCCAAAAATCAGTAAGGTGAGTGAAAACAAAGTCATATGTAATTTTCCACTCTGAAATGAAAACTTTCTATTTTTAGAATATGATCATGTGTTATGTTATTTTGGGGCATATCATCTATCTTTCTCAATTTCACCTTTTGAACCATCTACCATATTCCAACCTCCTCTTCCCTTGAGATATTTCTATTTTTAGTACATTTCTATTTTTAGCAAGTTGTTATTTGGGGACCTATTATTTTGGGAAGAAGTCATTTTCTATCTTACTTTCCATTTTACCCCTTTTTTATTTTCTTTAGTGATCAAACTTGTAATTTAATGGGAATCATCATTTATAGCATGCGAGGAAGTATAACATATGTTATTTTTATTAAGTGGTGAAAACTACCTCTGTTTGCGACAGAACAATTTTTTTGGATTCGGCTCTTTGTCACGAACTCGTGCTCCAATTTTCATCATGATTCACTTTCCAAAAAGCTCAAAAATGAAAAATGAAAATTTATGTCTCAGTAAGAGCTTTGGGTATGGAGCTACTAGGGTAAAATACTAATAAAAAATCAGTCCTTCATATCTTGAGAAATTGGCAACTTCATCATGTAAAAACTAGTTTGAGAGAAACTATATTTTTAGAGACCCTTCCCTCTGAATTTTGGATGATTTCACCCTCGATATCTTCAGAATTTGAAAATTTCTTCAAAGAGGGAAGAATGCTAATAAAAAACACAACCCTCCATATCCATAAAAAATAGGGACTTCATGGCATGAAAACTAGTTCACGTGAAACTATATTTTTCAACGATCATTCCCTCCAATTTTCATGCGATTTCACCCACTAGAACCTTGAGAAGTGGAGATGTCATTCATTGATTTTTTCCACTACTTTGTTTCATGAAGGCCATTAATGAAGCTTGAAATATTTGGGTCTGGTTTTTTTCTCCATTCAAAATGAAATCAATTCCATTACAATAGGTTTTTGCTTCTTGTCTCATTGGTGAAATTTCTCTTCGATTTGGTCGTCGGTTTGATGGGAATAGATCTTTATTCTTCGTGGAGCTAGAAGTGAATTTTATTATTTGTGATAATTACTTACTTGGAATGGGAGGTTTGAATATGATTTTTAATGGCCTTCAAGAGATAATAACTTAGCAACAAATGGTTTTTCAATTTGTGCACCAATTTGTAAGATATGTTTGAATCTTTGTTTCATGGTAATGGAGGTTTATGAAGAATTCCTTCGCTCTTCTCTTTGATTCTTCGTTCCTCTGGATCTTTTGATAAATATATTCTTTGAAAATGTGCATATTCATGGATTGGAATGTTTGGTTTCCATGGCAGATCTGGTTTGGAATAACAATGGTGGACTAAGGTGTTCTCTGCAACTTTCTTCTGGTAATGGAGAAGTAGTTAGAAGTAGTAAAAAACAGCCGGAGTTAGAAAATTTTCAAGTTTTGGAGTTGGATTTGGGTGCATTTTTATTTCCCTGATGTACCTAACCTCAAAGGTATGTGAGGGACATAAATTTCTATGGTGATCAAGATGGAAACACGTGGCATCGGTCTAATGGTAGGGAGTGATATCTAGGAAATCAGCTTTAAAGCAATGAGGGGCTAGAAGCGAGTCACATGGGTGACTAGAAGTTTCCACTAGAGGGATAGGAAAAATTTCTAGGGATTATGTCCTTGACATGTGAGTTACATGAGGGACATAAAATTTCATGACACTCCTAGAGCTGACATGTGGGAGAGATCGACGATAGGGAATTTGAACTCTTAATAGCACTTGGGACCGAACTAATGATCCCGAAGGTTGCATGAGGTTTTAGAGTTCATATGGGGGCTAGGAACATTTTTCCATGGTTTATTTTCTTAACCTTGATGTATTTCATGGACATAAATCCTACCAGGATCTTGGAGTTGACACGTGTCCTCCCAAAATTTGGCTAACTCCTGAACTTGCTCCAAGAGGACAACTTGAGACGATGATAACTTGAGCTGCCCGTGGACATTTTTGTGAAATTTTATATGATCCTAACTGGAAATGGAATTTTAAATCTAATGGTTGGGGTATTATTTACTTATTATTCCATTTAATCCATGAAAAATAATATTTTTGATTTTTACCGCACATGTGCATGAGAAACACTTTGCTTGCATACCTAACGTGCCAAAGTTTTGTGAAAAACTGATTTCATCATATTGTAGAGATTGGAATTATATTTCTGGAAATGTTTTGTTTTTCTCCTAATTCCATCCGGAGCTCTTAGAATCACCTTTAGAAGTTCAACAGTTGTTTTGGCATGTGCACTACCTAGGCCTGTGAACCCTAATTTTGGTGAAATTGCCCCAACTTCTCCAAGTCCTTCTAGAATCTTCCTGAATCACTTCCTTGATGTTTCTAGGACTTCAATTAATCTCCATGTTGGATTTTTATTTTCTTCTCCACTCCATGGGGTTGCTCTAGCCCTAGGAAGGCCAGTGATAGCCCTTCCCATAACTGCATGTAGCTTACAACTTTTAATGAACTCCTAAAATCACTTAGGGGGAATGAATGGAAATTACTAAATCACCTAAGAAGATGATATAATGTTACTTGGGAGCTCACTTGGACTGATTAGACATACTCGGGGTGTCTTGGAATGATAGGAATTGAAAAAATTAACACAGAGGTATAGTTGTCATGCTTGGGAATTGTTAATTTCCTTATTACACATTTGCATGACAACAATTGGATCTATCTTGGGGACATCACATGGAATGAGTGTTGCAAATACATGCCATTGATAATCCTAGAATCTCAACATTTCAAAACAAGACCAGTTCCTTAAACATTGGGCCTGTGATGTCATGTACAACTTACAAGAGAAAGAGAGAGAGAGAGAAAAGGAAACACACACACACAAAATGACATAAAATAAACACACGACACACAACAAGAAGGGAAAAATGCAAAAGTAAAGTTAAATTATGTACACATGGTGTAAATTTACATAGGTGGTAAAAGGATATACACATACCGACAATGGGTTGAGAAAAGTGCATGTCATCATGAAATAACATATTGAAGTCGGCTTTGAAGCATAAAATATGTTATTTGATCCAACCATGATTTGGTGATGGCTTTGTATGGCTTGAGAAGGTGAAGGATGATCATGATTCCATCCTTGTACTCATATTGTATTGATAATGTTCCTTCATCCATTGAAAATTTGGTTAACCTCTTGAAATTTTTGCATTTTGAAGATTCCTCTTGATTTCTCACAATCATGAGACATCATCCCTCCATGTATTCGAGAGTGGGAAATTTTTTTGTCATGAAAACATTCATCTTCTTTGAATTACAACTTCAAATTTTCTCTTATATCATAAAAACACTTGGAAGGAGTGAGAAAAAACTAGTTTTCTTCCCATTCAATAACTTCCCTGAACATCCCACTTTGTTTCTTTGAGGAAGTGTTTTTGGACATGGGGTTAAATCATTGAGTTAGAGATCTTCATCATCCTTAAGATATTGTTGCAGTATGGGAACATGTTTAAGATGAATCGAGCTAGGAGGATAGTGATTGTAGTCTTATTTTGGATCATTTGGAAAGAAACTTGCATACTTGGAAAGGAGGATGGTGAGTGCAGTCTAGAGAAATTGTCACCAATATACATTTTTTCGAGTGCATCTTGATATAATTTTCAAAATTTTCTTACATACAATATCATCTTGATAACATTGTAAGCTTGAGATGAACACATACAATTCCCATGATGACCCTCCTTGAAACTTGGTTGATGAACCCTTTGACTCATTGAATTTTTCTAACTAATTCACTTTGGATCACTGGGTTCCTTTAGTGATGAAGAGGAATTCACATGATGTGCCTTACGATGCGTTGATTTTCTTCTCGTAAAACCATTGCACTCAAGATGATGCTTCTAGGATCTCCATGAAGTTCTCATTCCTCCTTTTAAACTCATGAAACAATCTCATTATCCAAAAGGAGTCCAAAAAGTAGTAAGGTGAGTGAAAACACGGTCATATGTAATTTTCCACTTCAAAATGAAAACTTTCTATTTTTAGAATATGATCTTGTGCTCTACTATTCTAGGGCATATCACATGTCTTGCTCCAATTTCACCTTATAAACCATCTACCATATTCCAACCTCCTCTGTTCCCGAGATATTGTTATTTTTAGTACATTTCTATTTTTATCAAGTTGTTATTTGGGGACCTGTTATTTTTGGAAGAAGTTATTTTATGTCTTACTTTCCATATTACCCCTATTCTAATTGTCTGAGTGATGAAACTTATAATTCAATGGGACTCATCATCTATAGCATACAAGAGAATTATAACATATGTTATTTTTACAAAGTGGTGAAAACGACATTTTTGCGACGAGAACAACTTTTTTGGATGTCTGCTCTTCGTCAAAAACTCGTGCTCCAATTTTCATTGTGTTTCACTTTACAGAAAGCTCAAAAATGAAAAATTAAAATTTATCTCTGGTAAGAGCTTCAAGTATGGAGCTACCAGGACATAATACTGATAAAAAATCAGTCTTTCATATCTTGATAAATTTGTAATTTCATTGTGTAAAAACTAGTTTGAGAGAAACTAGATTTTTTGGAGACCCTTCCCTCTGAATTTCGGATGATTTCACCCTCTAGATATTTGAGAATTTGAAAATTTCTTTGAAGAGAGAATAATACTGATAAAAAACACATCCCTCCATATCCCTAAAAATAGGGACTTCATGGCATTAAAACTATTTCATGCAAAACTAGATTTTTCAATGATCATTCCCTCCAATTTTCACGTGATTTCACCCACTAGAACCTTGAGAAGTGGAGAGGTAGTTCACAAATTTTTCCACTACTGTGTCATGATGGCCATTAATGAAGCTTGAAATTTTCAGGTCTATTTTTTTCTCCATTCACAATGAAATCAATTCCATTGCGATATGTTTTTGCTTCTTGTCTCACTAGTGAAATTTCTCTTCAATCCGGTTGTCGGTTTGACGGGAATTTGAGCTTTGTTCTTTGTGGAGCCAGAAGTGGAATTTATTTGTTATGAGAATTCCTTACTGAGAATGGGAGGTTTGAATATGATTTTTTAATGGCCTTCAAGAGATAATAACTCAGCAACATATGGTTTGTCAATCTGTGTATCGGTTTGCAAGATATGTTTGAATCTTTGTTTCACGATAATGGAGGTTTATGAAGAATTCCTTCACTCTTATCTTTGATTATTCATTCCTCTGGATATTTAGATAAATAAATTCTTTAAAACCTTTTCACATTCATGGAGTGGATTGTTTGGTTTCCATGGCAGAGTTGGTTCGGAAGAACAATGGTGGACTGAGGTGTTCTCTGCAGAAGAAACAACTAGGAGTTAGAAAATTTTCAAGTTTTGGAGTTGGAGTTGGGCACATTTTCATGTCCCTGACATCCCTCACCTCAAAGGGACATGAGGGAAATCAATTTACATGGTGAGAAAGATGACAACACGTGGCGGTGATCCGACGGTAGGGAGTGAGAGCTAGAAAATCAACTTTAAAGCACTAAGGGGCTAGAAGCGGGTCACATGGGTGACCAAAACTTTCCACTAGAGGGATGGGAAAATTTTCTAGGCTTGATTTATCTAACATGTGAGGGAAATTAGGGACATAAAATTCCACGGTTCTCCTAAAGCTGACATGTGGCGGAGATCCAACGACAGGGAATTTGAGCTCCCAATAGCACCCGGGGCTGAACTAATGATCCTGAAGGTTGCATGAGGTTTTAGAGGTCATATGGGGGCTGGGCTCATTTTTTCATGGTTAATTTCCCTGAACCTTAGGGATTTTAGGGACATAAAATCCCACTAGGTTCTTGGAGCTGACACATGTCCTCTTAAAATTTAGCTAACTCTCGAACTCACTCCAAGAGGACAACTTGAGACAATGATAACTTGAGCTCTGATTGACATTTTTGGTGAAATTTAATATGATCCTTACTATAAATGGCCTTTTGAATCCAATTATGGGGTATTATATCTTTATTCTTCCATTATATCCTTAAAAATCATATTTTTATTTGGTACTCCACCTATGCATGAGAAAAACTACTTGTAGTCCTAATTCTTAATTTTTTGTGAAAAAACTAATTTCACCATCTTGTAGATATTGGAAATATATTTCTATAAATGTTTTGTTTTTCTCCTAACTCCATCCGAGCTCTTGAAATCACCTTCGAACTTCAACAATTGTTTTGGCATGTGCACTACCTAGGCCTGTGAACCCTAATTTTAGTGAAATTACCCCAACTTCTCCAAGTCCTTCTAGAATCTTCCTAAATCACTTCCATGATGTTTATATGCCTTCAATTCACCTCCATGTTGGTTTTTATTTTTTTTCTCTCCATGGGGTTGCTCTAGACCTAGGAAGGCCAGTGATAGCCCTTCCCACAGCTTCATGTAGCTTACAAATTTTAATGAACTCCTAAAATCACCTAGGAGGATGAGATAACATTATTAGGGAGGTCGCTTGGGTGATTGGATAGAGTCTGGGGTGTCTTGGAATGATATAACTTGAAAAAAATTAACATAGGGGTATAGTTTTCATGCTCAAGAATTGTTAATTTCCTTGTTTCACATTTGCATGACAACAATTGGCTCTAGCTTAGGGAAATGACATGGATTGAGTGTAGTGAAGACATGACATGGAGAATCCCAAAATCTCAACATTTCAAAACAAATACCAGTGCCTTATCCATAGGGCCCTGTGGAGTCATGTACAACTTACAAAAGAGAGAGAGAGAGAGAGAAGAAGGAAACAGACACACACACACACAAAACGATGGAAAATAAACACACAACACACAACAGGAAGGTAAACACATGTGAACGGAAAGGGAAATTATGTACAGGGATATGGAAATTTATAGAGGTGGGGAAAGGATGTACACATACCTAGAAACAGGTTTAGAAAAGTGCATGCCATCATGAAATAGCGGATTGAAGTCTGACATTTGAAGCACAAAAACTGTTATTTGATCAAACCATGCTTTGGTGATGGCTTTGCATGGCTTGAGAAGAAGAAGGTTGATCATGATTCCATCCTCGTACTCATATTGCACTGAGAATGTTCCTTCATCCATTGAAAATTTGGTCACCTTCTTGAAACTTTTGCATTTTGAATATTCCTCTTGATGTCCCACGCTCATGAGACACCATCCCTCCATGTCTTCAAGAGTGGAAAAATTTATCTTGTCATGAAAACATTCATCTTCTTTGAATTATAACTTCACATTTTCTCTTATATCAGCAAAAAAATGGAAGGAGTGAGAATAAATTGGTTTTCTTCGCATTCAATAACTTCCCCCTGAACATCCCACTTTGTTTCTCTCGAGTAAGTGTTTTTTGAGACATGGGGGTTAAATAATTGAACTAAAGGTCTTCATCATCTTTAAGATATTTTTGAATCATGGGAACATGTTCAAGATGAATCGAGCTAGGAGGATGGTGAGTGCAGCCTTATTTTGGATCATTTGGAAAGAAACGTGCATACTCTCACTTTCTTGTCTAGAGAAATTATCGCCAATATGCATTCATTCGAGTGCATCTTGACATCATTTTCAAAATTTCAGCATTTGGTTTGGCCATATAAGCATTCCTCACCCTTCATTGGATTTTTCCATATGAATTATTTCTTTTCATTGGTGGACCATTTCAAATGATGGGAACAAGTTGGTTTTGATCACACTCCCAATGTTCTCTCGAGTTTTATTTTTCTTTCAATGACTTTCTTTGGTGCAAATAAGCTCAATATTTTCCATGTTATTATTTCCCACAATAGATATGTTATCTTCAAGATTGAGGAATTCCAAAGGAGATTCGAGAACCTTTCTTCTTTTACACTCATGAACTTCTTCACATGATGTGGAAGAAAAAGACATGTTTTCATGTTCATTCTTGTCAACCAAAGTATTAGAGAAGTCATCAAGCTTATCCAACTACTCCATCTCAACATCAAAAATTAGTGAATAAAAAAAAGGATCAAATGGCCTCATACCTTTATTTCATTTCCATGGCTCAAGTCAAGAGTTCAAGGATGAGTTGAGGATATTTAGTTTCTTTTGTAGCCTTCAAAATATCTTATATAGATAGTTCTTTTGAAATTTCCATAGGCTCATTTTCATCTTTATTGGAAGAATCTTCTTGTTGTGCCTCTAGGATATGGTTAAAAATATGATCCATACGGGCCCATGATTTATTTGAAACATCCTTGTTTACCTCTTCCATGCTTTGTATTGCCAAATATTCACTTTCTTGTAAACATGGGTGTACTTGATTCATGACACCTACTGACAGGGAGAAGAGGTCCAAGCTTTGTGGGAAGGGCACTCCTTCAAGCTCAAAATCCATATCATCTTCTTCTTGGTAAGAAGCATAGAACCGTGTTGGGGTAGCAGTATGAGAATAATTTTAGGCTACATCTTGACCATCCATTATTGAATCTTCTTGCTCATGTGAAAGATGAAAGGCTCTGTTTTCACCATGATGATGATTCTGCTCCCCACATAAGTAGAGGTTGTGTTTAAATTGTTCGTTCTCCTTGGATTTGAAAAGAGAGTGGAATTATTCCATTCGATCATCCATGATTGTGTCGGGAAGATAGTTTGATTATTTGACTTCCTCCATTTATTCATGCAACATTTCTACATCACTTGAAGAATCAAAATAGGAGGAGATTATCTATGACCATATTGAATTCATCATCTACGGACCATGATGTCGGTGACTTTCTTGCACTTCTTCACATCTCTCTATTTCATCAATAATTAAAATATCAAATCTTGAAAAGAGATCATCCATGCTTACTTTGAATTGGTTGTATTCTTCATCATTGGTGGAGTCTTCAGAGAGCATTAGATCATCCATTATGTAGCAAGGATATTCCTTTATTGAATATATTACTCCCCCTATGGGCTATGACTCGAGCCAAATGGACTTGCTGAATGGTGATTCTATATTCGTCTCTTCTAATTCTTCCTCCATGATGTTGCTTTGGATTTCATTGGAAGGTTCCATGATAATATCTTCTTCAGAAGCATCCAAGAATATTTTGGGAATGAAAACCTCATAATATGGGCAGCCATCGGGTCTTCCTCCATAGGGTGCATCTCGTCTTCTTCCTCCATTTGATGCGGTGCTTCAAGATGTTCATATCTTATCTTTAGAGCTAAATCATACCTCCAAATTTCATCAAATACTTCAGGGTCAGAATTTCCTTTTATTATGCTTTGAAGTATTTCCACATATTCTCTTTTCAACATGTTCATTTCTTCATCACCGTATGTGAGGAAGTCATCTATTGAGAGGTGGAAGAAAGATAATGTTCTCAATTTTGTAGTGAGATGCGCAAGGTTGCAAAAATCTTCTTCAGTGGATCTTGCACCATCCTATCTTTTGTCATCTTCTTGAATGCTGATTTTATCTTCATCGGAAGGCTCAAGGATAGGATTTTATTCAACAGCATTCAAGAACCTTTCGGTTATGAAAACCCAATGGTACGAATGATATTCGGATATTTTTCTATAGGAAAACTCTTCTCTTCTTCTTCCTCACTATTGGATGCTCCAAGTTGATTTTTCATTTCATGTAATAATTTGGCATAGTCTCAGGCTTCACACCTTATCTTATGTCTCCTTTGAATCCATTACTCTTCATCAATGATAGGTTATTTCTTCTTTCCTTTGTCAACACTAGTCTTAAACCACAAGCGATCAATGATCTTCTTTTCCAAATAGACATCTTTTTCTTCTTCTTCACTCGTCACTCATTAGTACTTCCTCCAAGATGGAAATTTCTTCATGATGCGAAAATGAACGTGAAAGGGGTTTTTCCTTGATGGAGTTACCTTCAAAAATTATTTTCCTTTGAAATTTGATTTTTTTATTTTCAAACCTTGCGGTCGTCTTTTGGGTATAGACACTCCTAAATCTACCCCATGGCGGGTGCCAAAATCTGATGGCGATAAAATTTTTCGGGAAAAATTGGTTGTTATCTTCTGAATTCTTTGGGATTCTAATTCCCTATACTTAATCGTGTAGCTATCGTATGTGCATGTGCAAGTAAAATTGATTTTTTTGTGGCCTTTTGACTAGGGATCAATAGGGGCACTCCACTGACCCTACAGAAAATATAGAAATCTCTTGCTAGGGAATAATTTGTCTGAAGAGTGGGAAAGGGGAGTGAGAAAAGAGGTAGGAGAACTAATGTTGCAAGTAGAAAATCAGATTCCTACACACACTAGTTAGAAATTTCATCACATGCACTAAAATTAGGAAGAAACAATACTACAAACAGCATAAGACCAATTAGAATTTAATGAACACAAATTATCAGTAAACCCCTTAGTCAAAAAAGGCTCAAAACTCCTTCTTGTATTGATGCTCAAGAAAAAATTATACATAGTATGAGAATGGAAGACATTGAGAATAGGGGAAAGAGTGGCTAACTCTTTTCACTCACAAGTGAGAAAAATATCTCTCATGAACTTACAAGAATACAACCAGCTAGAAGAATTTCAGAATTAGAACCCTCTAGAATGAAGAGCTCATTACAATTTATAGTAACTGAATTGTCCTTTCACCTCCCTCACATGACTCTTCATTTCCATATTCCACTCATGACCTTTCATTTTCCATGAATTAAGTATTTCTCTTATAATTTTGAGAAAATATTTTTACAAATTTAAAATAGGTCACTTAAGTGAATAGGATGAAATATAATGATGATGCATAATGAATAATTAGAATGGAGAGAGAAAGAAGAGAGGGAAAGAGAGGAAGAGGGAAGGGATATAGGGGAAAACACTCCTTGTGATGAAATTCTTTGAATGCCTTGATGCAACCATGAACTTTGAGTGAAGATTTCTACCACTATTGTGTTGTTGCAAATTAGCGGCACCCACGGATGCGGATCAAGGCTCTAAATTGATGTCTTAGGCATCCGGTGTGATTACACAACATGGAAACCTCTCTCCAAGTGTGGGACTTGTGGCCGAGAGAGGAATATCTAGATTAGAGGCTAGTTCCTCAAACCCTCTCGATTTAGATCTATATTTTGCACAATTATAGAGGTTCTAAACCTAATTCTACCCTAGATTGCAAGGAGACAAGGATAAAAATGCAAAAATGAAACTAAAATAAGATGTTGATACACCAAAAGGAGTGGTGAAATATTTTTTTGCCATGTAAATAGACACAATTTCATGAAATGCAACAAGGGAGAACATACATAAACTGATAGATGCAATTAGAGATCTTAAAATGAAGTAAAAAACAATACAAACAGAGGATTGAAAGCATTCACAGAGTTTGCACTGTCATTCCCAAATAAAATCTCTTGCATTCCACCATCAAAGAGGTATAAACCTGTTACAAACTGTGAAAAAGGTCTGATTCTTACAACTATCACTTCTTTGGAGGTGAAAGAAGAAGTTTGCAATGCCAAAAAGTGTTCAACCTTGAAGAAATGAGCCAAATCGGCTTTTACATTGCATGGGTCGAGCCCGGAGAGAAAACATAAAAACGTGGGAGCCCATTCCTCATTGATGGAAAATGCATTAAATCAGCATGGGGACCTTACAAACCCATACCTTGTCATTTTTACCAAATTGGAGGAGAATGCGACCCATTCTATATTAAATTTGGTCGTTGAAATGTCATTTCGATCATGGACACTCACGAGCTGTTTTTAATTTTCTCTTTTAAACTTAACCAAAATTATAAATTGACCATGGAATCATGTAGAGAATTTAAGCAGATTTCCAATGATATAAAGAACGTGAAAATCGAGCCACGGATCAAAAGATATGATCGTTTGAAGATTTAGGGCAAAAACGGCCCAAAAATGGATCGGCGGGAAAAAATTTCAAATTTTACCTCTTTTTGTCTTTGGAAAAAAATTCCAAAATTTACCGCACTCCGCTTAGTCGGATTCCACGTGGTGGGTGCTGATTGGTTGAGCAATTCTCTCTCCTCCACCGCTCCATGAGTTTCCTTTGAAATTTTGACCTTTTTCATACTTTGGAAAAATTCTCATTTTCCCCTACGCCTGCCACTTGGAACACGTGGCATGCATTGGTTTGTTGAGTTCTTTACTTTTGAATTTTCGGTGAAAACTTTGGCAAAAGTTTAAAAACTTCCCGAGCTCCGAACCCCGGCCCCGTGCCACATCGCCTTCCTTAGGTTGGCTCGGGCCAACGCCTTGATCTTTCCACTTTTAAAAACTTGACAAAAAACACTAAGGGAAAATTTCACCCCCTCCTCTGCCGCTTCGGTTGATGAAGACACGTGGCACACTATCACTAGATGCGGGCCACGCGGAGCAATTTTGGCCTTTGAAACTTTATAAAAACTTCAAGAAAATTCTAAGTTTTCCTCCACCACCCGCGACCCTCCCCTGGACATGTGTCGTGTTCCTATTGTGCCGTGGGCCAAAATTCAAAAATTTCCCATGAAAAACACTTAGCCAATTTTTTAGGCGCATTCCCCTTGTGACACATGTCACACTATGATTAGTCCACAGCCCCAGAAAAAAAAATTCATTTGAACCTTTGACCAAAATACTTGGAAAATTTTCAAATTTTCCTCCGACCCCCGAACTCCTCTGCCATATGGCGGCTTCTACAATGGCTGCGAGGCCTCCAATGGGAAAATTTCCCACAAAAACCCATAAGCCATAACTTGAAAAATATAAGGAGTTAGGAGGCAAACTTTACCTTTTCGGAAAGCGGAGAGAGAGCTCTATCTGATGGTGCCATTTCCAGAAAGCCTTAAGTGCTTGAAAATCAAAAAATGTAGACTGAGGCACAAGAGAGGCAAGAACACAAGGAGTTAGCCAAAAAAACGAGCTGGGGCACCATTTTGGATAACAATTTTGGTGACTCGGAGGGGTCATCTACCCCTGCTTAGATGAAGTACCAGCTTGGCAAAGCGATCCAATGGGCATGGAGCCATAAAATATTCTATTTAGAACCCTAACCGACTTAGAATGTGCAAGGAGGAAGATGGAATATCACACACGATGGAAGCAAGGACTACAAAACATCTCCGGGGACAACAAGTCGTGCCCAAAGCACTTAGGGAAAGAAAAACTAACCTACGGAAAAACAATGTGCAAAGCACTTAGAGGAATGAAAATCTAATCTAATATTTACAAGGTGGTGAATTTCCTTCTAGAAGCAACGCTTGAGATAGATTCCATTGACTTGGAATCTACAGCTTCTTCACCATCCAATGAGGCCAATTGGAAAGCACTTTGTTGTTCTTGCACTTCGTGACCATGTATGGACCACTCCAAATGGCATCAAATTTTGAATGCCTTCCCGGTTTTCTCTATCCACATCCCATTTCAACACTAGATCTCCAACCTAAAAAGATCTATCCTTGACCTTCCTATCAAATGTCCTTTTGATCAAAGCTTGATCCTTTTCCATTACTTGGGATGCACGATTTCTAACCTCTTGCAGCTCCATCAACTCTGCATACCTCACCGCCATGGGCTCAAACTCTAGAACTCCAACTACTTCATGAGTTCTAATGTTGGCAACTCAAGTGACATCGGCAAGATTGCTTCTCTTCCATAGACAAGCCTGAATGGAGAGTTACCTGTGGATCTCTTGGGAGTTATCCTATCAGCCCATAAGGCTGATTTCAGTTTGGTATGCCAAGACCTCTGATTCTCTTCAAGAGTCCTCCTAATGATCCTTAACAAGTTCTTGTTTGTAGACTCGGCTTGGCCATTACCTTGAGGGTAATAGTTTGATGAAGTGCTTAGGTAGATACCGTTCTTGACAGCCCACTCAGTCACCTTAGATCCAATGAATGCCAATGCATTATCAAAGATTATTGTAGCAGGTACACCAAATCTGGTTGTTATCCCTTCATAAAATTCTAAGATGCTAGACTCATTTTCCTCTTTGAGTGCTACTGCTTCTGTCCATTTGGTGAAGTAGTCCGTCGCTATCAAATTCCACTTGTGCCCTTGGCTTGAATTGGGATTAATGACTCAATGAAGTCCAAACCCCATTGCATGAATGGCTGGTCAACCGAGATTGGATGCAATGGAAGGGCAGCAAGTCTCTCTTTTCTGTGAAGAATGCACAATTCTTACACCTCTTGATCCATGCGTAGCAATCATTTGAAAATTTTAGGCCAATAATAACCAGCCTTCATGATTTTTAGAGCTATCACTCTTGGTGAAAAATGACCACCACTGGTCCATCATGGAATTCTTCCAACACCCTATGAATCGATGTCATGCTAATGCATCTCAAAGAAAGCACTCCATTCACATCTTTCTTGAACAAAACTCCATCAATAATGGCATACGGGACAGCCTGCAATCTAAAGTGTCTTCTTTGGGTTTGTTCATCTCCGGAGGGCATAGGCATGTGCTTAGGAAGTGTATAATACCTTGGGTCTAGCAGGAGTGGGGGCAGCATTGTCTTCTTCTTGATTGCCACTTGGCTCATGGCTGTCCTGGGTATGTCAAAACAGCCTCTTCTTCATGGCATACTTCTTTTGCTTCCCCAAACTAGCTACTCACACAATCCTTTCCCTATTACCATCTTGGTGATCTTGATCTCAATTTCATACTCCATGACACGGGTGATCCAACCTACCCTTTTCTCGGTCAAATCCTTGTTGAGGAGGAAGTCCTTAACCCAAGCATGTGAGACCAGCGGTTGGACCTTGTTGTTTGAGACTAAATGCTTGAATTTCTTCAAGCTTCGATTATTGCAAGTACATGCTTCTCAATAAAAGAGTACTTCACCTCATAGTCATCTAGGCCTGGTGAAGAAGGCAATTGGCTGTTCATCATTATCCTTGTTACTGTTGTACCAAAATGGCGAGAAATAGTGTCATTACCTCCAAATGCATAGAGGATGAAATCCTTGGAGAAGTCCGGGTTGATGAGAGTTGATGCTTGAGAAATGGCTTCTTTGATTGCTTCAAAACTCTCCTTGCCTTACATTTGTCCACTTGAAATCCATGCTCTTCTTTAACATTTTGGTAATGGACTTGACAAGGGCTACAAAATCTGGGACAAACCTCCGAACAAAGTTTATCCTCCCAAGAAACTCAAGGGCTTTCTTGTGGCTTGCGATGGTAGTGCTCTTATGGCTTCAACCCTCTCTGGATCAATTTTTAATCCCTCTTTGGAGACAATATGGCCAAGGAGCTTTCCTTCATGTGCAAGAAAGATACACTTTTTAGGATTTAAAGACACTCTGAATCTCCTACACCTCGTGAAAACTTGCCTTAGATGAGAGAGGTGGTCTGCACATTTTTCTAAAAAAAAGCAGTGATATCATCAAGGTAAATCAGCACCACTTTGTTAATCAAACCTTTGAATACCATTTCCATTGCCCTTTGGAAGGCAAAGCACTAAGTGTTGGACAACCCAAATGGCATTTTCCTGTATGCAAAAGTTCCCCATTTGGTTGTGAAGGTTGTCTTGAACTGGTCTTCTTCCTTCACCATAATTTAATTGTAGCCTGAGTAGCCATCAAGTAGTGAAAACCTCTTGGAGCCAGCCACAACTTGCAGATTTGCTCCATGGAAGGGAGTGGGTAAGGGTCCTTGAGAGATGCTCTATTTAAGTCTCTAAAATCAACACACAATCTGATCTCTCCACTCTTTTTTCTGACTGGAACCAAGTTGGCAACCCAACTAGAATGCTTGATTGGGAATATAATTCTTGACTCAATCAGCTTGTCCAATTCTTTCCTCATGAGAGGCTCCATGTGTGGATTGACTGGTCTTTGTTTCTGCCTGACAGGCTTAGTATTTGGATCCAATTTGATGGTATGCTTTGAGCTAAGTTGGGATTGAAACCTTTCAAGTCTTCATAGCTCCAAGCAAACACGTCAAGGAACTCTTGACACAGTTGTATGAACTCATACCTTTCTTGTTTAGTTGTCATCCTTCCAATTTGCAATGGTTTGTTCTCTTCTACCAAGATGGATACTAAATCCTCTCTCTTGACGTGAATCTTTGCTTTCTCCTTTCTAAACTGATCATTGGGATTAAAAATGGACTCCAAAGTGATAAGTCCTGGGCGCTTGTTAGTTCTCAATTTGTACCACTTGGTCACCATACAACTGCTTCCCAATTTTTCTTGATTCTTAAGTGAGAACTCGGCTTCTTCTTGCGAAGAAATGGATGATGTGCTGGTCATTCTCAAACACTTACCAACCCGACATTGTTATCGTCCAGAAGGCCTCATAATCACGTGGATTTTTGGCTATACCTTGTCTTGTTGAATGCTTTCCACAATGTCAAAGGCTTCCCCTACTCTATGAGCAATCCTGTCAAGAGCTTGATTCTCTTTCCTAGGAATGGATTTGATGCCAAAACCCTCAAAATCTTCCATGAGGTCCCACACCCTATTCTTATAGCTTTGAGTAGATCATTCTTGGCAAAGATGTTTGTCCTTGACCTGATTTACAATCAATTCACTTTGTCACCAAAGACTTGCAAGTTCTTTATTCCTCTCTTTATTGCCCAATGCATCCCTTGCACTGAAGCCTTCATATTCAACGGTGTTATTGGAGCATGCAAACTGAAATCTAAAAGTTGAATAGTACTTTACTCCTTGAGGTGAAACAAGCATAGCTCCACCTCCGACCCTTGTCTACTCCTTGATCCATCAAAAACAGCTGCCATACCTCATTGTCATCTTTGTGGTTTGGCTTGGTGATGCTAGGAATAGGCTGATTTTCTTCATGTATGCTATAGACCCCTAGCTCAGATTCTTCCACTTCTTGATAAGGATCAAATGCATGTATCTTGTTTTCCCATTCATTAAGAGTTAGATCTGGGATGCTTCCAACCTTGGTGTCGGCCTCATCGATGCTTGGGTAGTCTTTTTGATCAAATGCTGAACAATTGGCGTTGATCTGACTTGGAGTGTAAGGCTCAATGTGGAAGTTTGCAATAGGTTCAGACCTGATTGTAGCCTTAGTTCCATACCTCGTTCTGAACAACATGTGTGACCAATCAACAGACAAATATCCCCCAATCTTGGTTGTGAAGTCCCTTGACAAGCATAGGGCAAAGAGTGGTGGAAGGTCTATGACTGATACATCTTGTAAAACAACAACATTTGGACATGCATGCAAGGTAAGACTCAAGTTTCTAATCACCCCAACTATTGTATTCTTTGCTATCCCATCCACACTACCCCTTTGGCTATGGTTTCATACTAGAGCCCTAGGCGATCACTATTTGTTTAGGCATTCTTGAGAGCTACTTGCCCTGGAGTCTATCATGCAATTGTGCACTAGCTGATTTCCATGATCAATGAAACATAGAAAGGAGGGGTTTCAACATTTTACCTTGTTGCCCTCCATGATTTCCCTCGAGGTGGCAGCATTTTTAAGCACTTTGTCTTGCATCTAAACTTGCTGATTCGAAGTTGGCTTCGATCCTTCACGGCTGACTTTGCATGTGAGATCTCTTTGGCACAGGATAGATAGGGATTCCCACATTGATATATTGAAATTTGTATTCTTCATCTAATCAATGATAATCTTGAATGGTGATGAAGGATATCTTTTATGTCCCTTTACTTGTACATTCACTCCTTGCACATGGGCAGCAATAAGCTGTATTTGAGTTGGTCTAGGAGCTGTTCTCGGCTGCCCTTATGCATTTGAAATTGGATTTTGCTTGCCCGACCATTTGTGGAGCCATGGAAGGTTGTGGGTTGGTTGGGGCTAATGGTTGTTCTTCACCCAAATTCCTTTTTTGACCTTGTGCTGGCTGAACACCTTGAGAAACTGCACGGTTCATGCCACAAAAATCCTCTGCTTGATTTACCAATGTGGTGTCATTTGGGGCTGATTCTTGTGGAATGTTTCTTGTTGTTAGTTGTTTCCTTGACTGCCCTCACCCTCCACACTAGTAGTTGTCACCATTAATGCTTGATTCAAAGCACCATTGAAGCACATGGATTGGTTATGAGGCTCATTGCATGGAAAACACCAATCATACTCCTGGGCAATGTTGTTTTGTGTTGGCACCAATGCCTTAGAGGCAGATATGGCATTTGGATTATAGGGCTGAAATGGTCTATTGGCAAGAGGCCTTGTTTGATTCATATTTGCAGCTAGATTAGGTGGCCTTTGTGGTTGGTATGGCTGCCTGTTAGGCTGAGCTTGGGGTTGATAAGAAGGTCTAAAACCTTGGGCCTGCTGCCTTTTGAGAGTAACCAGCTCATTGCCTAGGTTTTGTAATTGCTTCATGACTTCTTGAAGCTCATTTGGGGCACTTGGAGATGAAGTGGAAGCTTCATTTGAACTCTGATTTCTAGGAGTGGGAGAAGGAGCCAAATTAGGTGCTTGATTGGTGTTTGGACTCTCTAAACTTGGAAACAGTGGCATGGGAGGTCTAGGGGCAAGTTTTCCAGCTTGGATCAAACAATTTTCAGCCCTAATGGAAATGCTATAAGCCATAGGGATAGTTATGCCTCCCATGGATTGAATCAACATAGAAATATCAGAATTTAGAGCTTTGAGATAGTAGAGAAAAGCACCTTCCTTGCTTGCTTTGGCACATGATTGCACTGGAATTCTCTCCCAAGTCCTTTGAAATCTAAAGTTGAAATCGGTTAGCTGCTCATTGGGAGCTCTCTTGATGGTTGTCAACTGCTCCAAAAGAGACAAGTTTTCTCCCTTCTCTCCAAATTGCTCATGAAGTGCTATACATAGCTAATTCTAATTTGTGATTGAACCAGCTCCAAGGCTTCTAAACCATTGCAATGCTTTCCCCTTGAATGAAGATGCATAACTTGAAAGCCACTTGCATCTCATTGACTTCATGAATTGCACAAAGTTTAGCAATATCTTTAACATGATCACAGGAGTAGTCTGATTTTCTCCAGTGAAGTATGGAATGTTCTTGAGGCTGCAATAGGAATTGGATGTTGTGCATTGAGGGCAAGTGGGCTCTGCTGTGAAGTTGACATAGGGGTTGTTTTGTGCCATTCTAATTGGTCTTAAAACCCTTGTTGGTGAATGAAAGGCCTACAGGAGTGGAGGAGTTGAGAGAATTCTTTTTGGTGGAGATGGAGACCTTTGAATCCTTCTTCCTCTTTGCCTTCTTCTTGGAGATAATTGCAGGTATTCAAACAACACTTCTTCTTCTCCAACTCTTGACCTTATGGTGACTCTTCTCATGATTTTCGGGCTGCCTTTGCTGAAACCAGTTGATTCTTCCCCTTGGATTCGCGGATTGCAAATAATAGCTATTTTCAAGCAAGAAAATTGTAGTAGATGCACATCAACTTTGCTGCAATAAAAATGAGACCTCTAGTGTCCCACCGTGCCCAAAACTGTTGTTGCAAATCAGCAAAGCACCCACGGATGCGGATCAAGGCTCTAAATTGATGTCTTAGGCATCCAGTGTAATTACACAACATGGAAACCTCTCTCCAGTGTGGGACTTGTGGCCGAGAGAGGAATATCTAGATTAGAGGCTGGTTCCTCAAACCCCTATGATTTAGATCTCTATTTTGCACAATTACTGGAGGTTCTAAACCTAATTCTACCCTAGATTGCAAGGAGACAGGGGATAAAAATGCAAAAATGAAACTAAAATAAGATGGTGATACACCAAAAGGAGTGGTGAAATAGTTTTTGCCATGTAAATGGACACAATTTCAGGAAATGCAACAAGGGAGGACATACATAAACTAATAGATGCAATTAGAGATTTTAAAATGAAGTAAAAAACAATACAAACAGAGGATTGAAAGCATTCACAGAGTTTGCATTGTCATTCCCAAATAAAATCTCTTGCATTCCACCATCAAAGAGGTATAAACCTCTTACAAACTATGAAAAAGGTCGATTCTTACAACTATCACTTGGTGGAGGTGAAAGAATAAGTTTGCGAATGCCAAAAAGTGTTCAACCTTGATGAAATGAGCCAAATCTGGCTTTTACATTGCATGGGTCGAGCCCGGAGAGAGAAATGTAAAAACATGGGAGCCCATTCCTCATTGATGGAAAATACATTAAATCAGCATGGGGACCTTACAAACCCATACCCTATCATTTTTACCAAATTGGAGGAGAATGCGACCCATTCGTATTAAATTTGGTCGTTGAAATGTCATTTACGGCCATGGACATGCACGAGCCGTTTTTAGTTTTCTCTCTCCAAATTGAACCAAAATTATAAATTGACCATGGAATCATGTAGAAATTTCATGATTTCCAATGATATAAAGAACATGCAAATCGAATCCTTGGATCAAAATATATGATCGTTTGAAGATTTAGGGCAAAAACGGCCCAAAAACGGATCGGCGGGAAAAAATTTCAAATTTTACCTCTTTTTATCTTTGGAAATTTTTTCAAAAATTCCTGCGATCCGCTAGTCGGATGCCACGTGGTGGGCACGATTGGCTGAGCAATTCTCTCTCCTCCACCGCTCCGCGACTTTCCTTTGAAATTTTGACCTTTTTCATACTTTGGAAAAATTCTCATTTTCCCCAGCCCCCCGCCACTTGGACACGTGGCATGCATTGGTTTGTTGACAGGGGCACGGGAAGATCTTTGCTCTTGAATTTTTGGTGAAAAATTTGGCAAAAGTTTAAAAAACTTCCCGAGCTCCGAACCCCCATGACCCCGTGCCACTGTCGCCTTCCGTTGGCTCGAGCCAACGCTTCATCTTTCCACTTTTAAAAACTTCATAAAAACACTAAGGGAAAAGTTCACCCCCTCCTCCGTCACTTCGGTTGATGAAGACACGTGGCACTGCTTGTCACTAAATGCGGGCCACGTGGAGCAATTTTAGCGTTTGAAACTTTATAAAAACTTCAACAAAATTCTAAGTTTTCCTCCACCACCCGCGACCCTCCTGGACATGTGTCGTGTTCCTGAGCCATGGGACAAAATTCAAAAAATTTCCCATGAAAAACACTTAGCCAATTTTTAGGCGCATTCCCCTTGTGACACATGTCACATGCTTGTGATTAGTCCGCAGCCCCACGGCAAAATTTTCATCTGAACCTTTGACCAAAATACTTGGAAAAATTTCAAATTTTCCTCCGACCCCGAACTCCTCGCCACGTGGCGGCTTCCTGAATTGCCATGGGGCCTCCAATGGGAAAATTTCCCACAAAAACCCCGCCGAGCCATAACTTGAAAAATATAAGGAGTTAGGAGGCAAACTTTACCTTTCTCGGAAAGCCGAGAGAGAGCTCTATCTGATGGTGCCATTTCTGGAAAGCTTTGAGTGCCTAAAAATAAAAAAATGTAGATTGAAGCACAAGAGAGGCAAGAACACAAGAGTTAGCCACAAAAAGCGAGCTAGGGCACCATTTTGGATAACATGTTGATCTTCTACACTCTATGAAGATTTCCCCCTTGAATAACTTTGAATCATTTTTCTAATATAGTGATGACCGCATGAACTCTATGATGCATGGACATCCTAGACCATCGAATGAGTGTTTAGAAACATTGTTTCGATGTTTAATGTGGAAAGCTTGAGATGAACACATAAAATTCCCATGATGAACCACCTTGAAACTTTTTTTATGAACCCTTTGACTCGTTGAAATCATTTTTACCAATTCACTTTGGATCACTTAGTTCCTTAAGTGATGAAGATGAATTCACATGATGTTCCTTGTGATGCCTTGTTTTATTTCTATAAACCATTACACTCAAGATGATTCTTCTAGGATCTTTGTGGATTTCTCATTCCTCCTTTTCAACTCATGAAACCATCTCATTATCCAAAAGGGACTCCTGAAATTAGTAAGGTGAGTGAAAACACAATCATATGCAATTTTCCACTCCAAAATGAAAAATTTCTATTTTTAGAATATGAGCTCATGCTCTACTATTATGGGGCATATCACCTATCTTTCTCTAGTTTTACCTTATGAACCATCTACCATATTCCAACCTCCTCTATTCCCAAGATATTACTATTTTTAGTACATTTATATTTTCAGCAGGTTGTTATTTGGGGACCTGCTCTTTTGGGAAGAAGACATTTTCTGTCTTACTTTCCATTTTACCCCTTTTCTGATTTTCCTAAGTGATCAAACTTGTAATTCAGTGGGACTCATCATTTATATCATTTGAGGAATTATAACATATTCTATTTGTAGTAAGTGGTGAAAATGACCTTTGTTTGCGATGGGAACAATGTTTTGGATTCGTCTCTTTGTCATGAACTCATGCTCCAATTTTCATCATGATTCACTTTCTAGAAAGCTCAGAATTGAAAAATGAAAATTTATGTCTCATAAGAGCTTTGGGAAATGAGCTACCAGGGTAGAATACTAATAAAAATCATTCCTTCATATCTTGAGAAATTGGCAACTTCATCGTGTAAAAACTAGTTTGAGAGAAACTAGATTTTTGGAGACCCTTCCCCCCGAATTTTGGATGATTTCACCTGCCGGATCTTTGGGAATTTGAAAATTTATTTGAAGAGGGAAGAATGCTGATAAAAAAACATAGCCCTTCATATCCCTAAAAATAGGTACTTCATTGTGAAAACTAGTTCACGTGAAACTAGATTTTTCAACGATCATTTCCTCTAATTTTCACATGATTTCACCCACTAGAACCATGAGAAGTGGAGAGGTAGATCGCTGTTTTTTTCCACTATTGTGTCATGACAGCCATTAATGAAGCTTGAAATTTGCATGTCTAGTTTTTTCTCTATGTGTGATGAAATCAATTACATTGTGATATGTTTTTTCTTCTTTTCTCATTGGTGAAATTTCTCTTCGATCCGGTTGCGGGTTTGACGGGAATTTGAGTTTTGTTCTTCATGGAGCCAAGTGGGATTTATTTTTTGAGAGAATTCCTTACTGTGAATGGGAGGTTTGAATATGATTTTTTAATTGCCTTCAAGAGAGAAGAACTCAGCAACATATTGTTTGTCAATTTGTGCACCGGTTTGTAAGATATGTTCGAATCTTCATTTCACGGTAATGGAGGTTTCTGAAGAATTCCTTCACTCTTCTCTTTGATTATTCATTCCTCTGGCTATTTTAATAAATATATTATTTGAAACCTATTCATATTCATGGAGTGGAAGTTTTTTTCCATGGTAGAGCTGGTTTGAAAGAACAATGGTGGAATGAGGTGTTCTCTGCAACTTTCTTTTAGCAATGGAGAAACAATTAGAAGCAGTAAGAAACAACCAAGAGTTAGAAAATTTTCAAATTTTGGAGTTGGTGTTTTGCAAATTTTCATGTCCCTGACATACCTCACCTCAAAGGGACATGAGGGACATCAATTTCCATGGTGATAAAAATGGCACACATGGCAGCGATCCGACGGTAGGGGAGTGAGAGCTAGAAAATCAGCTTTAAAGCACTGAGGGGCTGGAAGCGGGTCACATGGGTGACCGGAAATTTCCACTAGAGGGATGTGAAAAAATTTCAATTTTTATTTCCTTAACATGTGAGGGACATGAGGGACATCAAATTCCATGGTGCTCCTAGATTTGACATGTGGCGGAGATCAACGGCAGGGAATTTGAGCTCCCAATAGCACTCGGGGGTTGAACTAATGATCCTGAAGGTCACATGAGGTTTTAGAGGTCATATGGGGGCTGGGAGCATTTTTTCATGGTTGATTTCCTTGACCTTGAGGGACATCAGGGATAAAAAATCCTACCAAGATCTTAGTGTGACATGTGTGTCCTCCCAAAATTTGGCTAACTCCCGAACTCGCTCCAAGAGGACAACTTGAGATGATGATAACTTGAGCTCCCGATGGACATTTTTGGTGAAATTTTATATGATACTAACTGAAAATGGCATTTTTAATCCAATTATGGGGTCTTATGTCTTTATTCTTCCATTTTATCCCTTAAAATAGTTATTTTTATTTGATACTCCACTTGTGCATGAGAAAACCTACTTACAGAACTAATGCTCCAAAGTTTTGTGAAAAAACTAATTCACCATCTTGCATAGATTGAAATTATATTTCTGTAAATTTTTTTTTTTTATCTTAACTCCATCCAGAGCTCATAGAATCACCTTCAAAAAATCACCGAGTTGTTTTGGCTTGTGCACTTGCGCTAGGCTCAGTGAACCCTAATTTTAGTGAAATTGCCCCAAATTATCCAAGTCCAACAAGAATCTTCCCAAATAACTTCCATGATGCTTCTTTGAATTTAATTCACCTCCATTTGGATTTGGCTTTTCTACTCCACTCCGGTTCTAGGAAGGCCAGTGATAACCCTTCCCACAACTACCTGTAGCTTGCAAATTTTAATGAACTCCTAAAATCACCTAGGGGGAATGAGTGGAATTTCCTAAATATCCTAGGGGATGAAATAACATTAATCGATAGGTCACTTGGGTATTGGATGACCCAAGGCGTCTTGGAATGATAGGACTTGAAAAAATTAACACATAGGTATAGTTTTGATGCTCATGAATTGTTAATTTCCTTGTTGCACATTTGCATGACAACACAAGGCAAGATTACTAGTGAATTATTTACTCCCATGCAACAAAATTTGCATTTCTATTTCTCTTTTATATTTATAAGAAACTACCACATAATAAAATGCAAGTGGATAATCCTCCCTATAAATGGGAACAAAATATCTAGTTTTTAACAAATCCTCAATAGTTTCTCCACAAGAAGTGTAAGGTCCAAATCCATTAGAAAATTTCCTATAATTGTAGACAACTCAATATGATCACCTCATTAATCAATTTATTCCTCATATCATTCTCATAATATCTATGAAAAACTAATTTATATAATAAATTAATTTAAACCTTCATCATCATCTAATTAAATATTCCACCTCACTTCCCACATCACATGCCACATCAATTTTCCACCATGACCCACTTTAAAATTAAATATTCAAATCAAATCCTCCTCCATCTTCCATGTCCCCCACTTTTGAATTAAATATTCGAATCAAATCCTCCTCCATCCTCAATATCCCCCACTTTCAAATTAAATATTTGAATCAAATCCTCCTCCATCTTCCATGTCCCCCACTTTCAAATTAATTATTCATATTAAATCATCCTCCATCTTCCATGTCCCTTTCCTTCGAATTAAATATTCAAGTTAATTCTCCATCTTCAAAACATATGAATTTTCTATAAATCATGGTTAATTAAGTTTTCCTAATTAATCTCATCTCAAAAGGATATAAATAGAGCCTCTAACCCTTCCTCCAAAGGGGAGGAGGGAATCAACTAAGTTATATTTCTTTATGATCTTATGTGAAGTCCTTTTTATCGTTGTTGTAATGTTAGTGTGAATATTTGATCCATGTATCCATAATCCATCCTTCTTCCCCAATCCGGTGAAATGCAAGTCCAAGTTGTTAGATCGATCATGTCATGAAACTCTACCACATTGTAATTACCTACATTACAAATTGACTTTTGGCTCATCCATGTCCTTTTCCCAATCTGATATATTCACAAACTTGGTGCTTCATTCCAAGCTTCATCTAATCTCATCTAAGGTGACAAGGAGAAGCTTGTGAAGGCTTTCATTTATTTACTTATGTTTTTCTTTCTCTATTGAGTATTTTCTCTTGTTCACATTTTGGCATGTCCGATGGGATACCCACATACTCTCATTTTTTGTTTTCCATTCTCATATCATTTTCATGTTTATTAAAGTATTTACAAGTTACTGACAAATTTGTAGATCCTCTAGTGAGCTAGCTTGTGAGTAGTTTGAGAAAAAAAAATGTCATTTTGTTGTATTTCTAATATTTTGTGTTATCACAGGTAATTGAAATATGTGTGACCTAACTTGCATCTACGTGATAGTGGATGCATTAGTGTGTCTAAATATATTTCTTTGTTCCTTTTTTATTTCATATCTACATTTGTGTTATATTAGTTGTGCTAGGGTTTGATTATCTGTGTTTGCATTCTAATCTATTGTATGGTTGTTTTTATGTGCATAAGTTGTGATCTTTGTTTCTATAACATCAATTTTGTTTCCATCATTTTGAGTGCACTAGCATGTGTTCAAAGTGTGTTTGCGTACATTTCCTTTACTATTATCTATGTTTTGCTTTGTGTTAAAATTTAATTTTGGCACAATTTTCCAAAATTCAAGAAAAGCATCCCCTACTATTTTTCTTATTGTTTTGAGTAGTTTTATACTAAATAACATACTTTAACAAATTGCTTTAGTCATTTCTCAAATTATTTATATAATCTCTCTTATTTTTCTTTCACTTTTTTTATAGTTCTGAAATTGGACTTTATTTATTTATTTTTATTTTTATTTTGAAATTTTTACAACTTCATATCATTTTTGACCTTTCACATGATAGATCACAAACATAGTAACAAGTGAAAATTTATGCCTTATAACGTACCCCTATCAAAATTTAAATTTAAATTATTTCATGTTTAGTTTCTAATCTAATTTTTCTTAATAACTTTTCTAAACAATTTTCCTTGTTTCCCATGGATTTCATTCATTTATAAAATCTATGTAGATCTAAATATGTGTATGCTCTTCTCTTGCACCTTTAAGTGCTATAAAGAATCAAAAGCGGCAGCGATTTTGTTATTAATCTACTTTTTAAAAATTAATCATAACACTTTACTTTCACAATAAATATCATGTATGTTCTTCTCTTGCATCCTTTAGAAAATATTGAAAATCAAAAGCAATTTTTATTGCTTTATAGTTTAATTTTTATCACGGATAAATTGTGTATTTAATTCTCTTCCACTTTCAAGTGAACTTGAGGATAAAAATGTTGGAATTTTTTTATTGTATCCAAATCACTCAGTTCTACAAAAAAATACTAATCCATCTTATACATGACTTATTCATTTAAGAGGATCTTCACCTTGCTAAATCACAAAAAAACTTGTAACTCGTGTGCATACGGGTTTCCTTGGCCAAATAAATTCAAAAATTGCTATAAAAAAATCAAGGTACACTTTCATTTTCATCTCACCGATTATGCTTTTTATTTACGCATTTCAAGTTAGAAAGAACCTTGCATTTACACATCATACTTTGTATTTTCACGTAGTTGATGTATATTTCATCACCACTTAAGTGACATCGGTGATGTCAATTTCACCACCATGCACCAAAACATTTGCATTGCATTACACTTGAGACTTAGTCTCAAACAATGTTTGTTATTTACCATGCCTTTATTCCCTGCTTATAAGTGATGTTGTCATGATTGGGACTATTTTGAGTATCAAATAACACAACTATAACAGCAAAGTCTAAGGCATCATCCCTATAAATATTTGGGGAGAAATAAGTACACCATTCACATCATTCCACCCTTCTACCTTTTCATAAATCCTATAAATTGTATGTGGTCATTCACTCCTCTAAGCGGGTTGATAATGAATTGGTGAGTCTCTTTTTGTATTCTAATGGCTCCCCATACCAATTTTGTCCCCATATATATTTGGTATATTAGGACTAAAATATATTGAAAGATGCATCTATTTGGAGAGATAAGATCTTGCATCCACTCATTCATATTATTCTTGTATGTTTCATTATTCACAAAATGTTTCATTGATTAATTGAGGGATTTTCCCTCTTTAAATCCAAAACTTTCTACAAATATTGATGTCTATTATTTGTAAGAAAATAAGGTTCTATCAAATCTCTATCATAAAACTTGGTTTATATAAACACCTCCTTTTTACACATTTTTTTATTCTAGTTTGAAACTTTAGGTTATGTTCCATAAACACAAAATCAAATCCTAGAAAAAAATTTTGTCAAAATCAAATTTGGATCAATCAAAATCATAAGGTTGATCATATCTTGTATGATTCATCACTTATCCAAAAATTTTACTTACATTTAAGGAATTATCTATTAAGCTTGTTTTAGCTTACCAAGGTTCTTATCCACTAATATTTTTTGAGCTTACTTAGGGTCTTATCTATTAAGTTTGTTTAAGCTTACCTGGATTCTTACTCTTTAGTACAAAATGGTGGTTACTCGTAATTAAAGTAACGTAATTTTTGGAAATCTGGATGGATCCAAATTTTATGATTGTTTGGATGAAGAGGACGTAAGGAAATGCAAAATCGATAAAGAAGAACAAGAACAAATAGAAAAATTGTTAAGAAAAAAATCAATACCTTCTTTGCATCCTAGAAATGGGGGTGAAGATACCTTCTAATTTCAATCAGGAAAACTTGAGTCACCTTTTAGAAAAACTTGAACCAAGTAAACATAATAAAAAATTAGATGCTACAAATAAAACATCTAATGAATATGTGTTATCAAAGATTCATGAAATTACACAACTCACTCACATGGCTTCTAAGGTTGCCCAAAAATCACATGATGAAGAAATGGAGCAACCTATCCATAAATTCAACAACATCATAGATACCCCTCAAAAAAATTCTCCATTCACACAAGAATGGAACAATGTGAAAGAAACAATCATGGGCTTACAAAATAAACTAAACAATTCAATTTTTAGGAACTCTATCCTTATCCATTTGATAAATACATATTACACATACCATTTCCTCCATCATTTGATATCCCAAAGATCAACAAATACAAAGGCAAGAATGATCCACGAGAACACATCAAAGAGTTTTTTATGAAATTCTAAGAGGTACCTTACAATGAAATCTACCTCTTGTGTCTTTTCCCAAAAGTCTTAGGAGGAAAAGCTTTATATTGGTTTATCCACCTCCCTAAAGGATCCATCACCGCTTTTTCTAACCTCTCAGAAAATTTTGTTAAAATGTTTTCCTTTAACCTAGATTTCGAGGTCACCGTGATGGACCTTTACAACACAAAGAAAAGGAATAATGAAACATTAACATCATTTATTCAATGATGGAAAGATATTGCAAGCTAATTCTCTTGTTCAATTCGTGAAATATAATTGGTAAGAATATTCATATCCAATCTCAATCTCGAGTTGTCATTGTTGGTGTATATGACTAGAATTGTCATCATTTGACGTGGTGTCCACCTAGTTGGTTAGTCATCTCACTTAGTGAGAATATTTTATAGGTTGAATAGGTCATAGGGTTGTGTACACGTGTCATACACAGGAGTTACACATCACTCTTATATGTACCCTTTCATTTTGATTTATGAGAATGTCAGACACTCTGCTATATCTTTTACGTACCTTATTTTCCTTTTGATTCATGCTCTTGTTAATTATGAAGTGTTCTCATCTACATTGGAAGTGCAACCCATCTTCAATGTGCACGAGGTTACAAAATTGATCCTCACGAACAATCTGTATGGTATCAGATTAGATGTTCGTATACATACACTCTCTTAAACTAGTAGTTGATTAATTAATTTTTGGATTTATCACTTTTTGTAAGAGTTATTTTTATTACTATTTGGAATCTTCTTAACAGAGATATGATAATATAGTTTCTTGCAGTTTTGTTGGTTTGTGTGTGTTTTCGGTGCATGTGTAAGTGCTCTTTTGGAGTTTCAAGGGTTTTCTATCTAAATCATTTGTTATAGCTACATTTGGTGGAACCGCTAAATCTGGAGATTTGTACATTTCTAGTTTTTAATGAGTATTTTTTCAATCGTATTTTTTTTAAATGTGAGTGCTTTTTTTTTAGAAAATCTTGTTTTTTTGCCAATTTTGACCTCCCTTGTTGGTTTGGTTCTCTATTTTTTTCATGTGCTATCTAAATTGCTTTGTTTATCTTGTTTTGGTTTATTACTTTACATGTGCATACTCTACATTTTTTAAAATCCTTGGTTGTTTTGGCTATTGGATCTTGTTACCATTAAGTCACCCAAGCTCTATGTGTTTCCTCCCCTGCAACCTAAGATTCCATGAGACCCGATCCTTCGAGTTTCGTGCTCCTTTTGACCTTTTGGGCCTCTACTTGATCCATTTTTTCCATGTCATCCTTCTGGGTTGTTCTCCCAATGATTGTGTGCACGATCTTTGTCTAATTGCCCGTTGTGACCATTTCCTTGCATTGGATTTCCTTTGGCTTTTTTGTGCCATTAAATAGGCCTCCTCCCATTTGAATCTTTCATGTTTAATTTTTTCACATTCATGTTTTAAATTATTAAAGGGAGTTTATTCATATGCATCGGTTTTTATTAAAATCAATGGTTGAGTTCCCTTTTATATTAAGCGTGGAGTTTATAAATATAAAGGGGTCGGTTTTTATATGCATGGGCTTTTTAAAAAGTGGGAAGGTAAATGTAAAGAGGGGTGCTTAAATAACTGGTGGGTTTAAAATATTAAAAGGTGGGGAAGTATTTCATTAAAAGAGGGTGAAAATATTATAAAGTACGTAGGCCTTTTTAAAACCTCATTAAAGTGCATTTTAATCCTATGTGTGGTTTTTATAAGGTATGCCTTTTATAGAAGTTAGAATTTTTAAGATCTAATTTATATATTTAGAAAGGTAAATAATTAATTTTAAAAGGAGCTTTATACTATTTTTTAATTTAGGTATCTAAATTAATATTAAAATTAAGATTTTTTCATTATATTAGTAGTTAAAATTAGTCTTTTTTAGTGTTATTATACTTTTTAAAGTCCTTTTAGCTCTAAAATTAGCTAACTTGATGTTGCAAAAAGGTAATTTTAAAGTGTTATTGGGTTTTTTTTCTACTAATTATTTGATAGAGTGTGCGACCCCATTCTTAGCTATTTTTTCTTTCTGAGCATTTTCGGCGTCCTGAGATCTATAGGACTTGTCTTGAGCCCATTTTGTGCATTGTAATCACCCTTTTTATTTCTTGTGGACTAGTGAGTGTGTCTACCAAAATCTTGTAGCAAGGAGGTTTTCTTTGCATGATGTGAGACTCTTCTTCTCACAATAGGACTTAATTATGCCCATTTTATTATTTTTAGCTTGTTGTGCTTGTTTATAGTGTCTCTTTGTTGTGTTTCACGAAACTTGATAGTGGTATTCTCTCTTGTATGTTATTATGTTGATTGCAAAGTGAGTGGACAATTGTTTCATGATGCACACTCACACCATACTTTATGCAACAATAAACTATAAAGTTCCAAAATTAGGGGGATTATAATATTGTCTGTGTCATTGCTTTGCTTATTTAGGCTTGTACTTTTTGCACTAAGTTAAAGTGACATCTAGGATATTTTTAGGGGTTTATCTACATTGTGGAATTTAATCATTCTATTGTTATGTTTGATTATGATAACTATTAGACATGAAAATAAGGCATCATCGACACTTTGCACTATGTATGTTTTGCTTCCCTACCCCCATGGTCTTGTTCTTGAGCCTCTCGAGGCTCTACAAAAGGATTAGTTGTTTAACCACAATGATGAGGTATATTGAATTCTTGGTCTTACTATTTATAGGGATACATTCTATTTGTTTGAGTACATTGAGTGCTCTTTCACTTCCTAGTTCATTATCTTAGAGTTGTATGGCGATATTGCTTCACCATCTAAGAGAGATGCTTCCCTAGACCACTCTTTTACCGCCATGGATTCTTCCCCTTCTCATATCCCTTCCAATGATGAGTGTTCCTATATTCTTGTTTCTTCCTAGGATTCCCTTGTTGAACGTCCCCATCAGGACCTTACTTTTAAGACCACTCACACTACTACTACTACTACTATGTAGCTCATTTTTGACCATGTTCATGCTTCCATTCACTATTGGCACTCATGTTTCGTTGGAGACCCTTTCCCTGAGATAGATGTGACCACTACTATTTTTTTCCTCACATCTTGATTTCTCGGTTGATAACAATCTCCCTACACTTTTTTCTACTATTGGGTTCAATGTTACTTCATCTTGGCCTTCCAAAGCAGCTCTCCATAGTAGTCTTATCCTCCTACCTCATGATGTGATGAAAGTATATTCTTTTCATACATTACTCTCATTGAGAAACCCCATTAGGATGAGTATCTTCCTAACCTAAGTTGTCTATTTACGTATACCACTTATGTTTCATTACATTAATATGCTCTGTTTGAGCCATCACACATTTTGGAGGACTCACTCATCTCATTTGTTGGGAGTTCCCCCTTTGGGATATCTGCCACTTCTACTATTTTGGAGATCATTATTTATCCACCTCTTCTTTTGGATTATCATTCTTCCATTGTGAGGGTTATTGTGCCTTCACTTCTTATGGACATTCTTTTAGTGAATGTTGCATACCCATACTCTATCACTTCTAATTTAGTGGTATTACCTTATGTTCTTGATAACCTTCTTGTTAGACTAATGTCATGCTTTATTTGTGGACTAGCTTCAGAGCTCTTTGTATTGCTTCCTTTGTGTTCCTTCATGGAGTAGGACTTTCAATACACCATTTTTGTTCTTCCTAAGGAAAAAATATTTTTCAATGCAAATGGACCTTCTTCAGTCTACATGCGGAAGATCAAATCATCAACTCTCTTCTTGGAGACTTCACAGAGTTTCATACTTTTGATATGGTTGCAAAAGTTTTTACCAAACCCTTCATTGAGGTGAAGTATCTTCACTTGTAGTCTCTTCTTAGGGTGAGGTCTTCTATGGCAGCCCATCTTCTTCAACCTTTCTAGTTCTCTTCTCTTCTTCTAGAAAGATTACAGTTTTTACATGAGTACCTTATTATTCCTTTAGTTTTCGGGACTCATTTCACGCATATTTCTTACATTTTTAGGGAGTATTTTGTCTCTTGTAATTAAATGTTTTCCCTTAGGGTTTTTTCCTCCATTACTTGAGATCCTTATTATACATGGGTAACTCATCAGGTCTAGTTACCAGGACTCATTCTTCTCTTCTTCTTCTTCCAAGAAGATGTTATTTATACATGGGTACCTTATCAATCTTAGTAGTGGGGCCCCATTAACACATATTTCTTATTTCTCTTGGAGATTTCTCTTTCATTTCTAACTTTCCATGATCTCTACCTCATCTTCAATGAAAGGGGGTGTTGGTGTATATGACTAGACTTTTCTTCATTCAATGTCTTTTCCACCTAGTTGGTTAGTAATATCACTTAGTGAGAATAGTTCATAGGTTGAATAGGTCATGGGTTTATGTACACATGTCATGTGCGGGAGATACACAACACTCCTATATGACCCTTTCATTATGATTTTTTATCATTCTATACACTCTGTTATCTTTTTTGTTCTTGATTTTCCTTATTATTCATGCTCTTGATAATTACAAAGCATTATCATCTCCATTAAAATTGCAACCTTTCTTTGATTTGCATGAGGTTCTAGCATTGATCCTCATGGAATAATCCAATAGTCATTTCAAATACAAATGCATTGTTTGATCAACTTCAAATAGGTAATCTAAAAGGGGACACAAATCAAGAGATCCCTCATTGCTAAGGGCCTAATCAAGACTCTTTTAGATACCAACCTCATAAAGACATCAATCAAAATCACGACAAGCCATGATTCTTCAATCAAACCCATAATTTTCTGAATTATGGATTCACTTATTATCACTACATTTAGAAAATTCAAAATATCCCATCTAAACCATTAAAATTCAATCAAATAACCAATCATTGTTCCTAGTAAGGAGGCTTCTCCTTGGGAATTCAAACAAATACAATTCATTCTATTTAAGAAATTATTTCTAGCATATTCTATCACCTATAAAGTTTGAATATGATACATCCTTCCCTAAACACAATTACCCAAACTAACAAAGTTCTTATAGTATTTTGCAGAGCTTCGCCCTCTATCTATATCTCTATTTCCTTCTGCAGGAACTTGTATATATAGGATTTCTAGGCTTGAACTCATCCTATAGTAGCCTCGGATCTAATGCCAAGTTCTGAATGTGGTCCTCCATGCGAGCATGCTCCTTTAGGCCTGATCTTTCCAATTTTTACCATGATAGCTTCTAGAAACTTCTACCATAGGCTTTCTCCTTCCTAGGCCACCCTGTCGCTAGATGGAACCTTATCCACTTTACATTCACAATCGGGTCATGATTTTCATATGTTTTGCCAAAACACCCAATATGGCTAAGTCTTGAACCTTTTTTCTGTCTGCGCATGTGCCACGGGTTTCCTTAAAGCCTTCCTTAAACCCTTCCCTGCACGCTTTATCCTTGCACACTTTTCTTCAACTAGGCCTTGCCCACTTATGCGCCATTTTGTACTTAGCCAATATTTTAGGGAACACTACCACACACTACACTTTTTCTCCATCCACGGGAACACTTCTCTAGTGAAAATAAAGAATACAATAGACTTACATCATGGGAAAAGAATAAGGGGATGAAAGAATATAAAAATAAGAAAGAATGGGAAGTGATGGAATCACTGCAGATAGGCTAGGAAAATCCTTTTACAAGTCAGCCTCTAACTTCTTCCATGCATCAACTTCATTCCACACTCTCTAACAGAGGTCACCGACCAAGGTGCTCACCTCCATGAATCTTAGCCCATTTCCTTGTGCACTTAAGGTGTTAGAAAATTTCTTTAACTCCTTGCCTACATCATCTAACACATCCATTCTTCGTGTAATCTGTGGGTACATTTCCTTCAACTAGTTTTACTTGAACCATTTAAGGCTTCAATGGCTTCATATTTTCTTTTGACTTGTAGTAAGGATTATGTCCCTTTCCACCCTATTTTCCTATATTCTTCTCTTAAAACTCCTTGAGTTCCGCTTCATGAATGGAGACCAAGATGTCTGCCACTTTGTCCATGTCCATGCAATTGTCTTATGCTTTGCTTGAGGGAATTTGGGAAGTAACTTTTATATCAGCAAGAACCTTGTTGTATTTAGCTATGAATGCCATGACCTTCAATTTATCTTGTTTCTCTAAGTGCGCGGAAACTTCTTATACAGATTCTAAGGCTAACAACTACCTCTCCATGGTGAGGACTCTTGTTAAATCCTCCAGGCATCCTAAGGTAGATCCATACTTACGTGGGGGGTGCTAGGTCTAGATGCTTCAATGCTATAGCATTATTAATAGACTACACCTTTTTGTATACGTGCACACCTTGGCCTTCTCGTCCTTCAACTCACACCTTTATCGGGTGCTAATTAGTTTCTCTTGACTAAGCTCCTTTTCCCTTGCAGCTAGCTCTTCCTCTTTCTTCTTCAGGTCCTCTAGATTTTTGATTCTATCATTCCACCCAAAGAGTCTAGCTTTGATTTCAATGGAGACCTTGTTGAGTGCATTGTATAGTTGTTCATCTGATATTTGCCGAGCATTCACCACTGGATTATCTTATGTTGGCCCTGGAAATGTTATTATTGCCTCGTGGCTCACTTAAATTTTGGCTCATTAATATGGGACTCAATTTCCCATGAGATCATCTTCCTCATCCCCGGTGTATGACCTCTTTGTCAAAATATGACATTGCTACGAGATATTCTCCTACAATCGTGCTTTAGAACCACACACAAAACACTTCATTGGGGTCATCAATATAACCCATCCCTAGCCTCTCCCCCTACACGCCTTCCTCCTATGTGTGTGCCCTTAGGAATAATTACAGTTAAAATGGGGCCTCCAGTGTTGTCGTGGTCCTTTCTCGGGATCTCCTCCTTCTCTTCATATAACATTGGCTTAGCTTTGTGTTCCAACTTCTCCTCCTCCAAGGTCTCGATGGACTTTGTTTCTTCTCTCTCTGCCACCTTGGTCATCTATTCCATCATAAGGCTTGGAGCCTTCTGCATCTCGCACACCATCCTCCTCACTTCTCATGTCTTAGGTGCCTCTTCCTTCGTGGTTGTCCTTGTGCCGTATGAAGAGGAACCCTTGCTCCTCTTCTTCACCTTCTTCTTTTGAATCATGTATGTTGAAAACAGGTGGCCCTAGATCTCTTTCAAGTTTGTCTTCCCCACTAAAATATTCTTATTCACTATATTCTTCTCACCTATGTATTTTCCCAAAATTCCAGGTGTCTTCGATGTGATCTCCTCTTCTAGCCTCTGCTTCTTCCTAACTAGGGATTCTGGTATAGGTGAATTTGTTTCTTCTTCTCCCGAGGACTCCTTTTCTGATGGCTTTTCTAGCTCTAGAGTCTTTTCCTTGACTATGGGCCTCTTCTTGCACGAATACATGCTTGTTCTAGTGCTTGTCCTAGGGGAATCCTATTACCTGTGTATCCACAACACTTGTTATTCTCTTCTCTGGCTCCTTTTCCACCTACTTGGGTGTGAGTCTCTTCCTGCTAGTTGGATCCCCAGGCATAGACACCTCATTCTCCATATATGTGCCCTTCTCTGATTTGGGTCTTATGTGGAGGTATACGCATGCCGTGGATCCTCCTGCAATGGGTAGAGTCATGGGATTTTTCATCTGAACCTCATGTGACACGTACCTCTCCATGTACGCACACTTATTGGGGTAGACCAACCCTTTGCACATTTCCCTGTGTTCTGGTCTAGATTACCAAGGTCTAGTTTCAACTTCTTGGACTCTTTGAACCTTTTTACTCCCACTTGGAAGTATTGAGTTGTGAAGGAAAAGGGGAGCTTGCACCATGGGCTCCATGTCTCATCCATTCGTTTGAACTTGCCCAGGTAGAAATGTTGGTACACAATAAATTCAGATTCTCCTTTAGTGGTCATTGGCAGTTGTTTAGGAATTCTCCATTCTTCCCCGAATGTGTTCCTCAGGCGTGTATACCATTTTTATAGGCATGCCTTGTACACAGTTATCATGGAGTCACATGCTTATTTTTCAAATATTTTTTTGAAAAATGGTCCTCAAGTGGGTACTCCCACGAACTTGTCTGATGCATCAGGTACTCCAATTTCTAAAAACATAATTGTTAGTAGGACATTACCGAACAGGATCTGTCACCTTCCTTCATGCAACTTACAATCTCATCCATAATGAAGGAAAATAATTTGTAGATGGTGCCCTCGAGATCTTCCCCGTAAACATCCAACCATGGCTTATTAACTTTGGGTCCATCTCTCTTGGCCATTTAACTTTGTCACCAGATGTGTGGCCATCTTCATTACCAGGTCCTTGATGTCTATGATATCATAGTACCTTGACCCCTTTTTGTATGCATAGGCGTAGATAGTTTCCTTAATTTCATCTTTGTCACCTAGGTCATCTTCCAAATCATCTCCTTCATAGATGAGGCCTATGAAATATGAGATGAGCTGAGGGGTAATGCGCATCTTGTGCCCTACGAAATGGAAGTAGTCTTCATGTATGCATGACATCAACCATTGATAAAGGCATTGAGGCTTCCCAGTAGGGAAACTAAAGAGTTTCAATAACCCTGCCTTCTCCAACTTTACCTTCACATCATTGTTATAAATGGGAAAACCCTTTGGTGTCCTTTTATTCATTGGGCACACTAACTCCAGCACCATATCCTTCTTGATTGTGCTCATATGATGATTGTATTCATTCACAGACATGTTTCTTAGGTGGGACTCCCACTCCTTCCCTAGCAATACTCCATCTGGGTACTGCATTTCTACATACCACTCTTCATTTGTATGTGCATCGGTTTCTTGTTGTTTTCCCTTGCCCTTGCCCTTGCCCTTCTTGGGTGTGCTAACTAGTTTCTTGGGTGCTATTGTCTAGGTTCACTTCTTACTTCAATCACTTCTTATAAATCTATTCTTCCACTCTTTCCCACCTTAGATCTTGAATTTGTAAAGAAAATTCCTTAAACTCGTGCCCTAGTTCTTCAAACCCTAGTTGGGATAATCCCTTCACAAGATGGTGCCTTCTCACAACTCTCTTACACCCGTGAGATCCCTTTTTTCTAGTTCACAGATCCAAACTAGTCACTTACACTCAATCTCTTCAAAATTTTCTTCACATAGATCAATTTTTGGAAGCCCTAGTTTTCAAAAATGAAAAAAGCACTTCTTTCTCCTTATACACAAAGTGAATAATGAAGTTCCTTGACCCTTTATTTATAGTTTTTCCCTTTTTAAGCATTAAATTTTACTTCACCTACCACCATACTTTTCACATTTAATGCGGATTTTTCAAACAAAGTCCAACTTTAACACTTTAACTCACATGCCCAACCCTATGCGAAAAATCTTCCAACCTTCTAGTGCGCAATCAATCTATCTAAATAAGAGACTCTTACACATGTCACTTGACACCGAAGGAACTTCTTTTGTCTTGGTATTTTCTCTTTCCTACCTTGTGTTGCTTATGTGGTTTTTCCTCCTTTGTATGTGGGATCTAAAAGTATCCTTATCTTGACACCAACCATCCTTTTCCATATTTTCTTTCCATGCACCTCTTTCAACAGGGCCATTCAACTAGGATTTTCAACACAAACTTCCTTGGCACTTTACCCATGCTCTCCTTCACATCACTCCACCCCACACTAAAATGATGTGTGGTCCTCTGTGCACTCAAAAATCCTTAAAGAGTAATAAGGTTTATCGGCACCCAAGGTGCAAAAAAAAAAACAACATCACGAAAGGGAAACACAAGAAAATAAATGCATAAAGGAAATTCTAAACTAACTGGCAAAACTACCTTATTTACAAACACCAAGAAGACTTATTTATAGTAGGGCTTTAGCCTACTCCCATTGAAGTGTCTAGGAAATTTCATTCCATCCAGTGCTTGTAATTAACACGCACCCAAATCAAGGATGTATGATATTTTATAGGGACCTAACCAATGGACCTTTAACTTCCTAAGATGGTGCAGAAACTTAGAATCATACAGCAATACCATCTACCCAACCTCAAACTTCTTTTTTCTATGTCGCGATTGTACCATGCTTTTTCTTTTCTTTTCTATTGTTTGGCTCCACTTGGAAAGTGATCATCTTTCATCCAACTTAATCAGTTCATCAATTTTATCTTCTAACACTTTCTCATCAGCCAGCCTCTCTATGCGTGTTATTCATAGAGAAGGTAACATGAATTCAACTAGTAGAATAGTTTCCATGCCAAACACCAACTGAAATAGTGTGGCTTTGTTCAACCTTTTATAAGTTGTCATGTAAGCCCATAATACAGCTGATACCTTGTCATCCCAATTTTGTCTTCGGAAATGACATGAAAATATTTTTAGGGTATGACTTAGTATTTTATTAAATGATTTCAAGGTTCCATTTTGATAAGGGGTGGTCTTGTGATGAGATACCATGAAATATTCTAACAAGATCCTCATGGTATCATTCATGAAATGTGTACCCCTATCGTTGGTTAAACTTAAAGGGCATCCATACCTTGTGATAATGTTCTCCCATAAAAATCTTGTCATTGTGGCTGTTGTGCAGTCTTTAGTTGGGGCTACCTCTTCCCACCTTGTCAAATAGTCCATGTAAATGATTACATAGCATGATCCAATCCTACGTGCTCTTCGGTGCAATAGGTCCTATGAAGTCTATTTCCCATTTCTCAAAAGGTTTAGCACTAGGGATAGGGCACAAAGGCATTTCATCTCTCTTTCTTGGCTTGCCAATGCACTGAAAATGGTCACATGCTTTACAATAGTCTTTGCAATCCTTATATAGAGTTTCCCACCACAATCTTGCCATTAATATTTTACGTGTGGTGGCATCACCTACATAATGTCCACCCACACTTCCTCCGTGTTCTTCCTCTATGATGGTGAGGTGCTCATGCTCTAGTACACACCTACACAAAACTTCATCATGCCCTAACTTATATAAGTCCCCACTAATCAACATGTAGGGTGCGCGCGTGTATGGCTAGTTACTTTATTTATAATGCCTTCATCCCTTCCGGCACCACACCTTCCTTTAGGAATACTAAAATCTCCTCCAAATCTAAGGGTGTGCGCCATAACCTAAACAGTTGTGCATCTAGCATAGTCTCTTCAATACTCTACGCATCCTCCCTAAATCAATTCTTGACAGATGATCAGGTCCATAATTACTCTTTCCAAGCTTCACAACTACCATAAACTCAAACTCTTGAAATAATAGCACCCACCAACATATGTGTCCTTGTAGAACAGGCTTGTTCACTAAGTACTTTAATGCCATGTGGTCGGTGTAAAATACAAAGGATGTTTCCAGCAGATACTTCCTAAACTTGAAAAGTGTGTAGATCATTGACAATGCTTCACACTTAGTCATGGTGTAATTCTACTCTACTGGTGTCAACTTCTTGCTTGTAACACTTAGAGGATGATCAAAAATTCCTTTTCTTGGTTGTCTGAAGCACTACTCCAATGGTAGTTCTTGAGGAATCTATATGAACATGGAAGGGCTTGTGCCAAGAGGGAAAACATAATATAGGTGCGGTGTCAGTTGATCCTTTAATGTGTCAAACACATTTTATTGCACCTCTCCCCAATGGAAGGCACTTTCATGTCTAAGAAATTCTTCTAGAGGCATGGTGATCTTGGCATACCCCTTGATTAATATTTGCAATCCGAACTTGATGGTACCCCGAAAATCCATCCGTAAAGGAATAGATTTTGCGCCCAGTGACTCCCTCTAAAATTTATTCCATGAAGGAGGTTAGAAAAGGATCGATGACACAAACTGCATTCACCTCCCTATAATCCATGCAGATCCTAATCCACCCATCCTTTTTGATGTTTATTTCCATCATACTTATCCATTCTGATTCTTCCATAGCCTCAATGATCCCAGAAGCTATCATTTTGTCTATCTCTTCTGTTTACCTTTACGCATAAATTGGGATTCATCTGGTATGGTCTCTTCTTGACCGGTGTGCACCATCCTTCAACTTTATCCTCATCTCCCCTAAGGAATGGTGAATGCCTTTGAGATCATGGTACCCACGTGGGAATAAATCCTCAAATTCACATAAAATATCAATGATCTTAGAAACCTCCTTCTCTGACCAATAATCTCTAATAATAGCTTCCTTAGGTTCTTCTCTTGAGTGATGTTAACCTTCTTTGTCTTTAAAGGATCATGGTAGGCACGCACAACCATTTGCATTGTCCACTACCTCACATGTCCCTATAGAATGGTTAGCATCCAAGCTCTCTACTTCCTCCCCATCAATAACATATACTAATTTCCCTTTCTCCTTTTCCAAGCACATGTGCTCAATCTGTATCTCTTCTGCTTCCTCTTCCTCTTCTTCAAAGTGTGCCTCCAAACTTGGTCCACCTAGTAGTTCTAATAGCCTATCTTCTTCCATGGCACTATCCCCCATGGTAAGGTGCTTAACAACCTATAATGCCTTATCAACTGATGGCTTGGTACTTTGATATTCAAACGTTTGAATGAGGTCAACTGCTAGCTCTTACCAATTCCCTGTTTGGCGGTGTGTCTTAGAATGTATGTACCATGCACACATATAACCCTATAGTGTGAATATAGCTTGTGAACCCAAAGGGATGGTAGCAAAGCTTCCACACCTTCTCTCTAAACCTTCTCACAAGCTTGGATGTGGAAAAGAGGTGGGTTCCTTACCATGGTAGTCCTTGATGGTGGTGGGTATGTTGCTTCTATAAAACTGAAAGAGAGAGAAATTATCACCTCATGCCATTCCAAAGGTTATCTTGATGTGTAGCTCGCCATCATGCCACCGTCTTTGAGTAGGACTTAACTTAACATCCCCCTTCATTCCTTCTCCTCCTTCCACTGAGCTTCCATCTCTGTAAAAGATATTAGGGAAGGCCCCTCCTTAATACTTAGGTATTTTTTTCCCCTAGGCACTTTGGATTATACGTGCCTTTATTACTTTTGTTCTTGATCCTCTCAACTACTATCGATCAATTCATAAGTCCCATGCACCCAATTATCACATGCTAGGTTGGTGGTGTCACTTACTGACTGAGAATCCTCAAACTAGATAACTCCGTCGGTAGGATGGATTATCTCTGGATCCCTGATTGAGCACACATATATCCTATCTAGGACCTCTTCCCCCAAATTTTTAGTATAGGGTGTGAACTTTCCATCAACTAAGGGTATAATAACCCATTCCTCCTTATTTTCAAATTTGATGTACCCCTTGTTGAACCAAAGGTTAGAATTGTTCTTGTAACACCATGGGCACCCAAGTAGTGTTGGGAAATTTTCTCGCCTCGGTGAACGCCAAGACTTTGAAGTCCCATAAATTTAGCTCCTGAATGGTGATAGCCCCATCTTTTAAGACACCAATGGGCGTTTCCTTTGTTTTTTTTTTCATATACAACACATTCGAAGATGGCTATAATGTAGTCATTCCCATATGATGCCATGCATTTAATGTGAGAACATTGACCTCCGTGCCTATGTTGATGAGGATATTACTCAACAACCATTCATCCACCACTACATTTAACATGATATCCCTTTCATAGTCAAGGCTATGAGAGGAAGGTTTAGATATAGGACACCGCCTCTCGCACTCTTCTTTGATGTGTGGAACCTTCCCCCTCAACCATGCTCTATCAAGAGGAATATCATAGCCCTAAGACTTTGAAGTCTCCAGAGTAAACTTAGCTCCCTAGATAGTGATACCTATATCCTTTAAGACACCAATGGGCTTTGCCTTCATTTTTTTGCCATATAAAACACATTTGAAGATGGTTGTAATACAAGTCTCCCCATCTAATGCAAAGCATCCAATGTGAGAACATTGACCTTTGCGGCTATGTCAATGAGGATATTACTAAGGATTCATCCATCTACGATTACATCTAGTGTGATCTCCTTGTCATAGTCAAGGATATGAGGGGGAAGGTTTACATGCAGGATCTATCTCTCAAGCTCTTCTCTCGGCGTGTGGTACCTTCTCCCTCAACCATGATCCTAACAAGGGAATGACATTCTCTTGCCTTAACATTTTACATACTTCCTTGACCTCATCTAGGTCATCCTTTGCACCTCGACCTTCCTCCTTTGCTCCTCCCTCCTAGACTGCTCCTTTAGACACTGGATTTCTCCTTGTAAACTCTGAATGACATCCATAGTATCTTTATATACTTCCTTTTGATGCGCGGGGTTTGGGTACTTCCCATGAACTACTTCCTCTCTTGAAACTAGGGTCCTCTTCCTTGGTATTTCTTTTGTGTGTGTGACATCTACTCTTGTTGTTACTAAAATAGGTTCCAAGCATACATCACGATCACCCATGGCATCCATTTTGTGTCTATATTCTTAATGCTTACCATTGCAACATCCATTTCTTTCCATTGCTACTGATTCATGTGCTCAAACAACTCTAGGAATTCCACATACTTGTGCTTCTTTCCACACCATGAGCACTACAATAGGTCTAGGAACTCTCATTTATAATGTTCTGTAGACCCATAATTAAAATAGGTTCCATGTGGGAACTCACTCCTTCCTCCTCCATGGTTACCATGACCATGGAATCCTCCAAAATCCCCTTTTGTGTGTACCACCATCTGCACACTCCTCATAGTGGCGATCATCTCCTTTAGAACTACTAGCAATGTTGGTTTGGCATACCCCATGATCAATGGCTTCATGGATCTGATCAATGAGCCTACAATCCTTAGTATCATGGGTTGTAGAGGTACAAATATTATAGTAGAAAGACACATTCTTCTGGATTACACATTGTAACAAGGGGCATCTACTTACATCATGGTCCCCATGAAAAATTTCACAGTCTACTTGTCATGACAATCTTGCCCTTCGGGAAAACTACCCTAACATGCCCCTCTACTTGATAATCTATACACCATAAACCAATGTGAGTCTCATGGGCTGAGTTTGTATACAAATTCTCCAGCTGCTTAGCCATATTAGCAATTTGAGCCTCCACGAACAGACTAACTCCGGTGATCAACACTACTAACAACCTTGGTGTGCGAGCGCTTCCAACGCCTCGTGTAGGTATATGAAAGTTTTATGAGATAAGGCCCTTCTAAACAAAGTGATCAATCCTTCAAAAACCACTAACCATGTTGTGAAGGGTGAATATCATAAGATAAATTAGACAAGAGAGTTCTAAAATGTGCATCATACTCCCACACACTCTCTATACCATTCTCTGTTGAATCTCCTTCAGAGTGCTAATGATCTTCCATTCAAATGCGGGGATGTGGAATTCTTCCAAGAAGGCATTCTTTAAAGTAGTATAATCCACCACCATTTGATGAGGTTCATATTTCCTATACCAGCTATGTGTGCACCCCTGCAATGTTGTTGTAAATTGACTAGCCTTTCGCTTTGAGGTTTTGATCCCCTTTATGTGCCATAGCAGCTCACACTTGTGAACATGTTCTACAACATCTTTAATCCCTCTATAATCTAGAAACTGTAAATACATCTCAAAGAAGACTTGAGGGGGTGGCTGGGGCCCTTGTCCTCCTGAGCTAGAGCCTTGGTTTCCCAGGTGTTTCCTCTGCCACCGGATCCACCAGGTCCTGTGCCTCCTGAGCCACCAAACCACTAGGTCCACCAGGTCTTATCCCTCCTGACCCACTAGATCCACCAGAACCACCAAGTCTTGTAGTAGTTGTGCCAAGTGCCCCCAAGGTTCCACAAAATTACGCACCGATGGTATGTGATAATACCCACGCTACCACTATTATACCTCACGCCACTTCTAGAAATGAGACCGAAGGCTTCTATACTTTCTCCTTATCCAAAGACTCCTCTAAATACTAGGAATATGTGTAGCCAAAGAAGTGGGAACTGAAAAATTATACCTCCTAGGCACGATCTATCACTTCCACTAATACCAACTAGGTCAATGATACTCCTTCCTTGTTCTAGAAAACCAAGTGCCACGGTTTGGTCACTTTGGGTTGGTTTAGATATGTGCCAATGACTCTTCTTTCTCCACATGATGAAATCTCATCAGAAGCTGAAGGGTCTCTCTTATGCACTTGCCAAGATGGGGTAGCATAGACTTGCTCAAGTTCCATGTCCTCTGTGTGAACCTCAACTCCTTCCCGCAATGTCTGCCTCCATAGATCCATCACACTTGTAGCCTCGCATCATCTAGCGATCTCCATTTTATGTGCTTCACTATACTTGCATCATCTCTCCTCCCTTTCCTTCTCCACTATAATATCTGCCATCTTCCTCCACCCTATCTTCCTCACCCAGTGCTCATAATGGTTTATCCAACCATTAGAAATGCCTCTAAACTCAAAGTAACAACCAAGATCTTCATTTCCAAAGGGATATCACGTAGAAATGATCCTCTGGGTTCTGTAGATATTCAAAATCAGCAACTTTTGGGCAATAATATAGCATACTCCAAAGTGTAGCTAGACAACACACCTTCCCACCAATGATCTATAGCACATGAGTCCACGTTAGATCTACATCCTTCAACCTCTTGTGTTCTTCTTGGGTCCACATTATTGATCTAGAATACCATCTTGATCTAGACACATATGCTGAGATCCATTCATATAGTTCTACTAGGAAATAACAAAAAATGTTTCATATAAATCATGGTAGAGGTTCTCTTCTACCCATCTACATGCATCAAACTCAGGTCCAATGTTGAATCTCTAAGAAAATTCATCCTTTGTGCTCTTGAACCATGATTCAACACTTTCTAGAGTTAAATTTTCTATCATTACTCATTACCTAGATCATGATGTATGCCATTTCCCACTACAACTTTGAAAAGAGGTCCCAACAACGGAACCAAGATGTAGTCATTTTTACCCTCATCACAAAATAAAGGAACCCCATGTGTGTCAACCTATCACCCAATGGGTGTTGGGTGCTCACCCGAGGCATGCGTGGGTGCCGAGTCTCTCTTTTATGTGAGTTTAGTGGGAAACATCATCTATGATTCATGTTAAGAGATCTAAATGGAAGTAAAACATACAAGCACCATAGAGCTCATAACGACTTCTAGGTCCTTACAGTCATTTCAGACAAGAAGTGCTTTAACATATTTTATAACTATACCAAAACAAAAATAATTTGTACAAACATCCATACTTAATCATAAACATAATTGAAAAGGAACTATGAGAAATATGTATGCATTAGAATCATCAATGTTCATATTCAATATAAGTTGGTAACCTCATTACATTCATAGAGCCATTACAAAGTATTACATATAAGAAATATTGCAAACATGCATTATATCTAGACTCATATGGCTAGGCTCTCAAAATAAATTTATAAACCCCATACCCCTAATACATCCTTCCCTAAACATAATTACACAAACTAACAAAGTTCTTGCAATATTTCTGTAGAGCTCCACCCTCTATCTATATCTTTATTTCCTTCTACAAGTGCTTGTATATATAGGCTTTCTGGACTTCTAATTCATTCTTCAGCAGACCTCAGATCTGATGCCAAGTTTCTAAATGTGGTCCTCCATGCAAGCATGCTCCTCCAAGCCCAAGATTTCCACTTTTTACCATGATATCTTCTAGAAGCTTCTCTGCAGAGCTGTTCCTTCTTGGGCCACCCTATCACCAGTGGCACCTTATCCACTCCACATGCATAGTCGGGTCATGCTTTTCACATGTTCTACCAAAACTCCCAATATGGCTAAGTCCCAAACCCTTGGTTTTGTCCACGCATGCGCCATGGGTTTCCTTAAAGCCTTCCTTAAACCACCTTGCCCATGCACTTTATCCTTGCATGCTTTTCTTCAACTAGGCCTTACATGATTATGCGCCCTTTTATACTTAGCCAATATTTTAGGGGCCCAATTCACCTATAAAGTTTGAATATGATAACCTATCAAATCTATAAACCCTTACAAGAATGGAAATCAAAACCAAAATTGCATATGGAAAATGAATATTGTGAATACCAATCAACAACCACCATACATATCGTTGTATGCAAATCCGTCGATATCCAAGACTTAATCGATCATGGGGACATATAATTTGAAAATAAATCCCAATGAAAAATCAATTTTTTCAAATACCCTTTCCCTAAACATGATGAATCCACAAGAACTTGAAAGATAAATGTCAAACATCCAACAACGTTGAGTATGACTGAGTTATATCAACCATCAATCATGAACCTAACCTAATTGGTATAATTAAAATCAAAATTGATTATTTGATAACCAATAGGCAAAATAAATTTTGGGTGCCCGTAAACAAGCAATATTTTTAACCCCCAAGTTCCACCACCCAATCTAACATCCAATTTGAGAACCAATTCCACTACTACATCTATATCTTCTTTTAATTATCTCAACATCATTAACCAATTGAAAAAATCTACATCACAAATCTCCCTCATGGAGTTTTTAAATCATCTCCCATTCTAGAATATATCCTTACACACACTTTGCATGAGATGCTTTTTCCAAATGACATCAAAACCCATCGGTTTCAAGCCTTAATAACAAATATCTCTCTTACTAAACATATCTTATCATTTGGTCCCCATGACCTTGTAAATCTAAACATCACCAACAATCAATATTTATACATTAAGGCCTTCATTACTAAAAAAATCAAATGTGTACTCGTAGATAATGGAGATGGATTGAATATTTTCTCTATGAAACTGTTTCATTTCTTGGTTATACCAAAGAGAGTCTTAGTAAGTATACCATAACCAGTCATGGTTATGATAATCATAATAGATAATTTGTAGGTATGATCACACTTTCACTTACAGTTGGACCATTCACCTTAGATACCTTATGTCATGTTGTGTACTTGGAATTCCCTTATAAAATCCTCCTTGGTCCTCCATGGATCCATGCCACGGAGTTCATTTAATCTACATATCATTAGTGTATCAAATTTTCCCATCTAGATAAAGATTTCACATTGTATGCTAACACCAAAAATTTGAATAATATAGAATTATTGAAGTATGGTATAAGCATGCAATCTATTTTTCATCTGTGAATAAATTTTCTCCACCACGTACCATCCCATTCTTTTATACCATGTGTATTGATCCAGACACTCTTTCAAAACTTTGTATAAAACATTACACCAAGATTCATGATAGTGACTCTATTAATCCACCTCCTTCTTCTACTAACCAACATTATACCTCTACTAATCAACCTTATACGTCCACTAATAAAAAATTGACATTCACTAACAAACCTTCTACACCAAGTAATATACCTACTATCTACTTGATGCGTAAACATTCAAAATCATTGAAAAACGATGTGGTGAATATAAAATCCAAACTATCAAAAACTATTACCATGTTAGTAAATTACCTCTATCGCTGCATATTAATGGAAATTAAAATGTTCCTCATGTACAAATAAGTCCTATTTACAAACTAGGAAAAAGCATATTTTGACGATTTAGATACCTAGATGATTAGAAAATCCAAGCTTCTAAGAGTTCGTGGTTATATGATGATCGACTCGTTAAGTTTTATTAATCATCTAACTACATCATAGGAAATAAAATCATGAATAACATGAACTATAAATGCAAATGTCTTGGAAAAAATGAACAAGGTCATTTAGATCCTATTACCTCGGTATAAAAACTTAACTCATATGGCCTAGGTTATAACCCTGATGCTTTTTCCTATGAAGTGTCTATTGATCTAACAACCAATTAAAAATTCTCTAAATCTTACATCAATACCAATCCCACACAATACCTCTTTGAGGACCTTGTTAACACAATCCTATTTAATCAATTTTCTATTCAAACCATCGATGTTTTCTATCCTCCGCTCATCAATGAGGACTATTTATATCGTGTCTCCTTAGACCTCTTCCAAAATTATGAATCCATTGAATAATTTCTTGTAAATATAAATCACACACCCCCTTTGAATCATAAGAAATGATTACACTTTAATTTGGATGCAATACCCTACTTTTGCAAAGAACTTGAAAATTCTAATCCACCAAAAATAAAAAAGTAAAAAATTGAAAAGAGGTAATATATTCCATAGTGACAACCTCACTAAGACAATATTAGAGAAACAAAATAAAAGAAAAATTAGAAAACTCCACCAAACTCTTCTTGTGAAGTGTAATCTTAAACAAAATATATACATCAACCTTGGCATTCTTTAATAAAAAGATACATCCAAAATATTGGTAGAAGAAACCATAGACATCAACATTGGAACAAATGAACACCCTAAGATTTTATAGCTTGGAGCAAGTCTAACTCCACAAGAAATAGAAGTATTTTCTACACTCTTTATGGAATTTCAAGATTTATTTGCATGGACATATAAGGATATGTTAGTATTGATCCCAATTTAGTTGTAGATCACATTTTGGTTCACCCCGATGCTAATCTAGTCAAATAAAAATTGAGTAAAAGGCATCCCAAAATTACATTCCTAGTCAAAGAGTTATGAAAACTTCTAGAGGTAGGTTTTATTAAACCCATCAAATATTAAGAATAGATATACAACATTGTTTCATATGCTAAAAATACTCATAGGATTATAATTTTCACCAAATTTCGTGATATCAACAAATCATGTCTAGAAGATGATTTTTATTACCTAACATTGATATGATTGTCGACTCAATGGCTGGTCATGAAATTTTGTCTCTCATGGATGGTTTTTCTAACTATAATCAAATCCATATCCTAAAATTAGTTCAATATAAAAACATTTACTATATCATGTGGAACATTCTATTATAAGGTTATTCCTTTTAGACTTAAAAAATTGGGTACCACTTATCAATGCACGATGATTGTTATCTTTCATGACATGTTACATACCATAATGGAAGATTATGTTGATTTCTTTCTAGGAAAATCAAAAATATATCCAAACATCCATAATTCCTTCACCGTATCTTTAAAAGATTACATTTATACAAAGTTAGATTAAATCCAAATAAGTCTCTTTGGCATTACATATTGTAAATTACTAGGGTTCATCATTTTGCGAAGAGGTATTGAAGTAGATCCTATAAAATTCTTTGCTATCATGGAAATTTCTTCTCCCAAAAATATAATACAACTACGGAGTCTCTAGGGAAAAATCTAATCCATACAATGTTTTATATCACAACTAGTAGATAAGTGTCATCACTTCAACCAACTAATTAAAAAGGATGTTCAATTTTGATGGGATCAAGATTGCCAAAACTCCTTTGATAAGCTAAAAACATATCTAGCCAATATTTTGGTACTCATGTCACCCATTCTAGACAAACCAATATTTATATATACATTATCCATGAAATATGATATAGAGCATTACTCACACAACACAATGATCAAGGAAATGAACTCATCTTTTATCTTAGTAAAACTTTGATTGATCACGAGCATAAATATTCATATGTCGAAAATGTATGTTTGGTCGTGTAATTTAATTTCCATAAATTATGCCACATTTATTAAACCATACCACCAAACTTATCACAAAAATTGATCCTCTCAAACATCTACTTTCCAAGCCAGTCCTTGAGGTTGGATGTCTAGTTGGATTATTCTCCTTAGTGAATTCAACATTGATTTTTTCAATCAAAATGCTATCAAGGGACAATCCCTTGTAGATCACCTTACCACATCACCTCTCCCTAGAACATAACCACTACATTTTGATTTCCTTGATGAGTCTCTCATGTTCCTTAACACTAATCTGTTATGGATGATCTACTTTAATGGATCTTATAATGTTCATGGTTCAGGAGTTGGAATAATATTAATCACTCTATATGGAGATATCATTCCTAAGGATTTTTCTTAGTAATTCCTTATACTAACAATGTTGTATATTATTAATCCCTTATATATAGATTAAACTTATTCATTTAATGTAATATTAAATAAATATCAGTCATTGGTGACTCATAATTAATCATCAAACAAGTTAGGGATGAGTATCAAGTCAAAGATGAAAAATTAATACCCTACAAGAAAATGGTTGATAGCCTTAAAGGATATTTTCATATGGTCACTTTTGACCAAGTCCCTAAAGCTCAAAATGAATCCGTAGATTTTATGGAAATTATCATATCCCTTCTTAAGATTACAACAAATCAGACAATAAAACACTTCCTTGTAGAACATTTATTGGCTCATGTTTAGGAATTTCCCAAGACTACTATGGTATGTGAAATAGTTGGTCCTAATATCCATTAGTATCATGATATCTATATAACAAAAAACTTTCCTCTAGATATGAACTCCCATTACAAATATATGTTATCACAATGTGCCTCTCACTATACTATCCTAGACAACGCTTTACATCAAGGTTAATATGGAAATTTATTTAGATTTCTCAATCAAGACAAATCATCTTGCACCTTAACTAAAAGTACACCCCAATATTTTCGGTGCATACACAAATGTAATCTCCTTACCCAATAAAATTTTACGCATTTCTTACTATTGGCCCACCAGGGAAAATGATGCATGCCAAAAAAATTTAAAAAATTATCTTGTCAAAAACATGGTAATCTCATTCATGCACCTTCCCAAGCATTACAACCAATTACAACCCCTTGTCCTTTATCTCAATGGGGACTTGTACGATAGAAAAGTGATAGGAGAGCATGAGAATCAATAAGTAGCCTTTCTTCGTACCCGACCTTCCGAGGTTGTGTCGAGACAGCCGATGGAAATGAAATATATGTGGATGTGGACAAACTAGTTGGGAAATCTTATATCCTTAATATGCAATAATGGGATCTACAAGTCAAGGGAAAATAAATCTCTCCTAACCTGAATAGGTGTAATGGATCATTCAGATATAATAGTTGTATGGAGGCTCCAATCAATGTCGAGATCTGCCAAGATCCTATCTATTGGCTGTTGGACCCGTGGAAAGTGACTTGTAGGTTCTTCATGTATATTTCCAAATAAGATCATGAAAGTGGTAGTGAGAGGTGTAGTGTATTTTTAGGAAACTATGGGTAGTTTTCTGGTCTAACCCATAAAATATTAATTTTATTCACTTTTATATTTAACACGGAAAATTGTGTTATAATATCTAGTGGGAGTGGTAAGGATATAAATACCAACATACGTAAACTAGTGTCAATGTTTAAATGATTAGCGGCCCATTGGGTTGTGGGACTCAGGGATCACAACCATGAGTTCATGGTTGTTGTGGACCTTTTATGGTCATGTGAAGAATCAATCTCTTCTTCCAACTATCCAGTAGTCATAAAAATTTTCAGCTTCTATGTTTAATACCAGGAGTTGTGTGATCTTCTCAGAATACCTTACAGGTGTTCTAGCAACTTGTATACATAGGCCTATATCTATGTCAATGAGAAGGTCTCTCTGCATTTGTTTACGGAACTAATGAATCACAACCAAATGTTTTTCTCTTTTGGGTTCTTTTATGGTCATATGGATATCCTATCAAGGCAATCTATAGTTGGGTTGATTTGACCAGAATTTGTATGCTTCGTCATCTTCAATATTTAATTCCCTCAATTGCTCACTAACTTTTGTGGGTTTGTTGTTGTTTGGAAGACATGAATTATAAGACCTTGATATATTTTTGCTAATGTTGTGAAGAGATTTGGTTGAGGTAGTACCGATTTGATTACATAATCCTTGGGCTCTCTAGGTCCCGAAATTTTCATGCGAGAGATAACCAAACTTAACTGAATGAAGTAAACTAATTATGAAAATAATTCTACACTATGATTATATCTTTTTGTATTTTCAAAGATGTGAATTTGAATGAAATTAAAGAGTGACTATTCTAATAAATTTAGATAATGAGCAATTAATCTAATAATAGGATTAAAACAAACAAGGTAGCTAGATGTAGCTATTTTCCTGTGCATTTGTGAATTGATCCTGAATATAAATAACTAACTAATTTAATTGAAAGACCTTCAATCTTACCTCAGAAGTGAGGAATAAATCACAGCTTCTCAAAAGCTATTATTCCCCACAGCTTCCCTAGTAATGTTGAAAGCAAGCTTAACTGAAAATAAAATGATTTTCTATTCTATTTGATATATTGTAACTACAACTTTGACAATTCAAACCTGGAGTTTACAAAATAGTGGAAAATCCAGTTGTATTATAACTTATCCCCTTAGTGTGATCTCTTCGTTCCTACATGTTCTCGTGAATCCAGAAAAGTGGGAATGTGACAACGGTAGTAGGAGAAGATGTTCAAATAATGGTAGCTTGGACGTAAGCCAAACAAAATGCAAGTAGGAGAGGGATAGCGCAAGAGAACAGAGCTTGGCTATGCGATTCCTAGTAGGATTGTTGCAGGGATACAACACAAACACACCAAAATATCTAGGACCTATACTTCTTGTGACAAAACAACAACCTATAACTCTAAGCAGAATCAAGATTCAAATGAACTTAATCTAGAACTAGAACTATTTTATGCTAAGCTAGTTGTTTGGAGAACAACAATGGAACAAGATGAAACTAGAGAGATCCAGTGATCTCTAAACTAGAATTGTGGAGCCTTGAACTGAGAGGCTGAGAGCTTTACAAAATATAAACCTATTGAGACTTATTAAAAACTTTCAAAAACACTCAATAATAAATCATAGAGGGAGAGGAGCCATTTGCTTGTAAACAAGCTTGGTATTTATAGCACTTTGATTTACCAGATGGTAAGATTGAATTAAACTCTTTTATTATTAAAAAAGAATTACTATTTACTAGGTGGATAAAACTTTAATGCAAGCAAGAGTGGTTGATAATTACAAGCGTAACTTGATTTTTTACATTGGCGGAAGCGTCGAAATTTATAAAACACACAGGACCACCTCCCCAAGACAGGGTGGTGGTTACAAGACCATCACCCTATCCTAGGTGGAGATCACGGACCACCATCCAGTAGCGCGGCGGTCCTATAACTAAAGACCAAAATGCAAGAAAAAGAGAGGAAAGGGGTTAGAATAAAACTTGCAAAGGTTAGATAAGCCATTTTAGGATGCAAATGTGTACTCAACATGATTTTGGATTCTGAACACCTTATGAAGAGATTTAAATCATCATTGGGGTTTCTGTAACCTCTTTAAGTAGTACAGTACATACAATTTTGGGTATGTACATATTTCCCCCTCGAGAGAAGAGTTTTAACCCTGAAGGGGCATAAAATGGTGGGTCCGAGTATGGTGGTTCTAAAATGGGGAGTTAGAATCTATATCCTAACACACCCATGTGTCGCAATGTCGCCATCCAAATTCCTACTATCTGTAAAATGAAAAGAGGACTCAAGTGTAGATAGATAAAAGAAATTGAAAAATAAATACTAAATTAAAATGAAATGAGGACTTACCATTTGCACGGGGATAAGAAATTACCTTCATCGGTGCTCCAACTCTATGAAAGAACATTCAAAACAAGGTTAGGATTATATATATATATATATATATATACGAGCTCATTTTCCTATTCATTTGTGCATATCGATTTGGAAATTTTTGAAAGTTTTTAATAATTCTCGATGAGAATGCAAATCAAAACATTCATTTTGAGATCATGATCATGCCTCTGAGAGTAGTACATCGACCCGTGAAGTCTTAGGTTAGTTTTTCTCAATTCATTATTTTTAAACCTAAAATATAAAATGTTGAAATCTTTGTCTTGGGGGTTATTTTTGAAAATATTAGTGTTAAATGAGTCTCTAGGGGGCGCCCATAGGGTAGGATTTTATTTTGCTCAAAATGGTGTATTTTTGTTGTTTTTAAGCATTTTAGGGCTTTAGGGTAGGATTGCCACCACAGCAGAAGGCGGCGGTCAAGGAGGAGTGGTAGTTCTAAACGGAAGCAAAAAAGGATGCCTAAGTTAATTGTTTTTGCATTTTTGACATTTTTCTATGTTTTTGATGAGCTTATCTATTGTATTATGTTGCTAACTTGATCTTTTTCTCTATTTTGGGTGGATGCAGAAGGAGGAGTATATTTGGTGGAGCAAAGAGAGGGAGTGTGATTGGATCAAGTGTTAGACATGACCTAGACAGAGTGAGACACTCTACGGGGGCGATATTTTAAGGATTTCACGGTTTCCTCATGTTTCTCCTATCAATCACAAATTGTGTGACTTATTCTCGGATTGGAATACTTTCCAATTACAGGTGTTAGGGGTGAGTGGACTATCACCCTGGAGGATGTTTATCGTATACTAGGGGTTCTGATTCTTGGGAGGTAGTTGTCTCTTAAGACAGCAGATCTAGGTCTCAGATGATTCAGTGGGATACTTATATGGGAGATGTTGTTGTCTCCTTTGGCTCGAAGAAGGGGGTGAAGGTCTGATCTATTACTACTGCTCCTATCCCCATCATCTATAAGGCTATTATGGGTATCTTGGCCTCATGATTGATTGGGGATAAGGGAGGAGATACTCTATTATATTTTTGGCTCCCATTATTGCATAGATTGAGGCACATGGCCATACTTATGCTTAGGGAGAAGACATTCTTGAGACCACATACCATGACTTATACAGGGGGGCATGTTACATGGGCAGTCTTTAAGTCATCCTACTCTAGTTATGATTTGGGTGTATGAGCATATCATCCCTATGGGAGGGTTGTACTAGTAGAGGATTTGAGGGTGTTAGAGCAGCGAGGTGGATGGGGATGTTAGTACTTAGGATGCCACATCAACCGGTGGCTTATCTCGACTATTGCGAGATATGGAGGCCACTCCTTATCAGGCCATGGCGAGAGTATGGGGAGAGGAGATGCTTACATTGATTTCCTTCTCTACTACATGTTAGTTGGTAGACAAGATAGAGAGGGTGGAGGTCCACCCATTTGATCAAGTCCCTCAGCAGTTTGGCCTCCCCTATGTTGATATGCTTCCTCCAGCGGGGTCAATGTACAGGACTATTTGTGAGGCCCGGGAGGTCCTAGAGGAGATCAAGGTTGGACCATGGTTACTCCTAGAGTTCCTATTATGGTTAGGTGGGTGGTTCATGCCCGAGGGGTAGTCGGTGCTCCTCGAGCACCCTTACTCAGATCGGGGCTTCTCTTGCTTTTAGTGGGGAGGATGATGAGCCTATTGATGTGGACTCAGACTCTAAGGAGTTCATAGGAGGGGAGAGTGAGGAGGAGATGATGGGAGAGGTATTTGAAGGTGAGGTCGGTGACGGATGAGGAGGATTATAGTGATTCTAAGTGGCATGACACTCACGGTATCTTGAGGGTAGAGAGGGCGGAGGTGAATGCGAGAGAAGGGGACCTTGGTCTAAGATGAGTTTCCTTCTCGGGAATTTGAGGAATATGATGAGTCTATGGTAGGACGTCATTTCTTTCCATATTTTGGGGAGGATCCACATCGAGGCGTAGATCCTAGATCCTACCTAGATTCCCGGAGATATGAGTGAGTTGCTACTCTTTTCTCGACCTTATTAGTTAGAAATTTTTAGTTGATATTTCTTTTTTGTTGTTTTTTTATTTTTATTTCTTTTTTATGATTTTCTAACTTGTTATTTCCCTTTTTATTTATAGTGACTTCTCAGGATTGGTAGGATTTGATTCATCGGGTGTGTACAGACACCCTATTGCTGCCCTCGGGGAAGACCCAGGCTCAACTTACTAAGGATGTTAGAGAGCCTTTAGTAGCTAGCAGACACACTGATGTGTTTTCCCTATCTAGAAGGTGGCAGAGTTAGTGTCCTCCCTTCGTACTGAGGTAGCTAGATACAAGAATTTTGAGTGCCTGATGAGGCGGAGACGTTCTCGTAGTGATACCACAGCTAGTGGTTGTGATCATGAGCACTCCTATCATTCATTACATTCAGAGCATCGTTGTAGCAAGAGCCTTAGATGTGGTCATGCACCCTCCGAGGGATCCCACAGGGATTGAGAGGCCATTTGGTCTTTTTGTAGTGATTTTTTCAGATGTTTATATGAGTTGTTTTTTTATTTTTGGGCTCATTGAGCATTTTTACCATGCCTAGTGCATGATGGCATTATATGTAAAACATGATTCATATATATATATATATATATATGGATCTAGATCTTCTTTGTATCTAGAGTTTTGTGATTTGTTTCTCATGTGTACACTAGATGTTTTTAGAATCTTTATTTTTATATGCTTTTCAGAATGTATGCAATGGATGACAAGTGATAACAAGTGTTGAACATAATGTTTCTCTTTTTGTTTATTTTTGTAATGCTGATATGTGATGATGCAAACATATTGTAGTACTAAACTTTTGGCTTCTTTGGGAAATGTTCGTTGCTTCTTCTTGTTTTGGAAATACATGATGAATATGTAGTGATAATGAGATGAAATTTCCCCACTCCTAACTCCATGTAGCTAGTAAGATGCGAGGGCTCAACACTAAGAGTTTGGAAGGGCGAAAATTTTATGAGTTTGACTGAACATAAATGATGAGAGAAAGACAAAGTATTGACAGAAACTAAATTTAGACCTACGTACTTACCTTTACTCAAAAACTACTACATAACTCAGAATGTAACTTACTTTCCATTTTATCTAGACTTAGATCCATAAATGGAAACTTGGTTGACAAAATATGGTTTTGAGGATTTGATCTCTTTGGAATTTGGATGCTTAATTTCACTTAATACACTTTTCTTTGAATTTTTAAAATACTAAGATTCATTAATTTGTGTGAATGGACCCCCTACACCCTGCCCCATGCTACTAGTAAGAAGTATGGGCTTATCACCGAAGGTAGGACATAGGCAAGTAAGGGCACTTCTTTCCTTTCTCAACCTTGTACCACTAGTAAGAGATGTGGGCTCATCACCGAAGGTTGGTAGGGAAAAGAAGTGTGTAAAATAAAATATTCTATTTTGTTTAGTGTTTTTTATTCAATTTGGCTTTGACATTTCTGATCTGTGATTTTGGAGTATCCTTGTTTCAAAGAGACGTAAGAGGGATAGATGTGACACCAAGAAGCTTCTAGAATAGACCGTAGGTAAGAACAACTTAACCTAGTAGAAGAAATGAGTATGACCAAGTATGTAGGCCTTGGTATGGTTTTTGTCAAGATTTTTTCTGTCGAATTGATGAGATGATTTCGAAACCATTTGATGATATTATGAAAATTGAAGAGATATTATTTGAATTCTTTTGTCAATATTTTCATAATCTTGTAATAAATTGCTTAAAGATAAGTTCCTTGACCAAAAAATTTACAAAATGAGTGAATAAAATAAAACAACTAAGTGAATAATGCAATGCAGGTAGACATAATATATAAATGGTGGTGCTTGATGACTTATGCGTAAAATCATTTAATATGGAAGGAATTGATAGTTTCATTGAATTCCTCACCTTCTAGTGTACACAAGAGATACTCACTATTTCCATATTCTTTAATGACTCGGTATGGGCCCAACCACTTGGGCTGAAATTTCCTTCCTTCATCGGTTTTCTTATCAATCCGACTGTCTAGTTTCAATTTTTAGATCTCCCTCATATATTTCTCATTCATAGACCTTTTTTTATATTTCTAGCACATCCAGTCAGCATAGGCTCTATGTTTGTTTCAAAGATTTAACCCGCCTCATCAAGGCTTTCTAGTTGAGAGAGGTGTGCCTCTCTATAGGCTTCTTCTCCCAAGATTCCTTATAATGAGATGCGGAGACTGGGTATTTCGACCTCAAGCAGGAGAACTGCTTCTACCCCGAATACCAATGAGAAAGGGGTTGTCCCTATTGGTGTTCTTATTGACGTTCGATAGGCCCACAAGGCTGGGTATAATTTTAAATGTTAATCCCATTTTTTCTCCTTAACTATTTTGAGGAGAATGGATTTTAATGTTTTGTTTGTTGCTTCAACCTATCCATTGGCTTGGGGGTAATAAAGAGAGGTCGTGTGATGGTTTATCTTGAATTTTCGCATAACTCATAGACCTCATCGTTCTTGAAGGATGTGCCATTATCTGAGATAATGACTTGTGGGACACCGTACCTGCAAATGATTTGATTCAAAATGAACTTAGCAATTACAGAACCTAGTATGGTGGTGAGAGGCATGGCCTCTACCCATTTAGTAAAATATTATGTGGTCGTGATTATAAAGTTATGGCCATCTATTGATGAGGGAGAGAATTTCCCTATCAAATCTAGGCCCCACGTGGAAAAGGGCCATGGGGTTGCGATTGGTTGCAGAGCCTGTGTTGGCATGTGAATCTCATGGGAAAACTCTTGGCATTTATGACACTTACGCACAAACTCTATTGCGTCATGTTCCAGAGTGTGCTAGAAATAGCCAATCCAATGTATTTTGTGAGTAGTGGCATGGCCACCGAAGTGGCCTCCACATATCCCACTGTGGGATTCGTAAAGATTTTTTTTGGATTCTTCTATGTCAACACATATTAAAAGCATTCCAGAAAAGGCTCTATGATAGATCACTTGTTCTAAAATAACGTATTTAGCAAAATGATAATACGTAACCGCAATGTGGCACCTTCTAGGTATGTGTGGTCCATGATGAAATTGACGATGTCGGTGTACCAAGGGCATATAGAGATGGGGGCCTAGTTTTGAAAAAAATATACGTACTTATCGAAAGTCTAGATCTACCGTGAGATCACCCCATCTAATGGATTGTTAGCCACCAACCAATTTGTAATGATTTTTCCTTGAAGGATTTTTTGTTTACAAATGTTAGTTAAAACTCACCCATTGAGGTTATGAAACATCCAAATTTTTTTGATAAAGACCCTTGCGTGAGGAATTCCCGTAAGTGATTTGTCTTTACAATAACCCTTGCTTCTTGATTCAGCATGTAATTTCTTAAACATTTTGTTGCGAAGAATATGGAAAGGCATTATCTTTCTACCTATGTATAATGTGTTTCATAATCAAGAAATGTATGACTAATGAAATAGATTGCACGTTCATGTTTATCATTATCTTCCTGAGCCAACATGAAAGCTAGCGAGACATTAGTAGCCCGTGAATACAAGATCAAAGGATGATCTGGTCTAGGAGGCATTAACATGAGAGGAGACAATAATAAGCATTTAAATTCTTAGAAGGCCTCATCGCATTCTTCCATCTAATCGTGCTATAATCCTTCTTTAATAAATTGTTGATTGGATGAACATAAAAAATTAAGTCAAGGATGAACCTTCAAATTGAACCGAGTTTCCAAAGAAATGATCTTATACCAAACTCATCTGATGGTGGAATCATTTCAAGAAAATCCCAGATTTTGGATGGGTTAACATCAATCCCTCATGACAATATAATGTAACCTAAAATCTTGCCTCCTATTACACTGAATACACATTTCTCTAGATTAATGTGATGCCATATTTGATCAATTGTGAGAGAATGATACAAAGTAATTTTGGGTGATCACACTACTTCTTGGCCTTGGCTAGCAAGTCATCTACGTAGGATTCCACAATCCTATGAATAAGGTCATGGAGTATGTATTCCATTTCCCATTGGTATGTAGCGTCGGTGTTCTTAAGACCGAATGACATGACATCGTAACACTAAGTTCCCCAAGGAGTTATAAACGTAGTCTTGGCTTTATCCTCTTCAATATTTTTATTTGACTATATCCCGAGAACCCATCCATGAGAGACAAAATCTCAAATCCAGTTGTTGCATCAACAATGACGTTGATGGATGGTAATGGGATGTCATCTTTGGGGCAATCTTTGTTAATATCTCGAATTCTATGAAAATGCATATCTTCCCATTCTTTTTAGAATGGGGACGATATTAGATACCCATTGTGAATAGTCACTAGTTTGATGAATCCCACTTGGAGAATTTTCATTACTTCTTCTTTCACCATGAGAGCCACTCTTGGTTTCATTGGTCTTGACTTTTTCTTAATTAGCTTTACATCTAGTTTTGTGACAAGATTTTTACCATGATATGTGGCGCAATTCCCATCATTTCTTTGTAATTAAATGTGAAATCCTTTTGATGTTCCTTGAGAATCTGGGTATGTATTTTTATCTCCTCTGGAGTTAATGAGGATCCCAACTTCAAAATCTTAGGTTCTTCCTTCATTCCAATATTTATTTCGATCATTCCTTTGATTAAGGAAGCATTGCTTTCTTCAAATTCAAGCATAGACAGAGGTAGTTCCAAAATTTCTCCATTTTTTACCTCGTAGATTTCAATATTCTTTTACGGGGGAGATTTTATCATGGGATTTCCAAAATAGGAAGAGGAATATGGAATTAGGGAGAAATCTACTATGTGATGAGTGAGATATAGTTCTACATAGGCATTTAGATATCCAAGAGTGACCCTATCATTCTCAAAGTGATATAGGATGGTAAACTCATTCTCAGCTCCTATATGTGTCAAGATCGGGTTTATTGGTATTTTATGCACCAATGGTTCAAGATTTAAAGTGATAACATGAAATTTATATTGTCTAACTCACTGCTTAGAGTGAAGTGGGAAGCCAAGGTTGCTATTGAATCTATAAGAAGGTTTTGTTCTCATGGGATTTCTTTGATTGATATGAAGTCAAATCCCTTGGTTAGATCTAATAATGTCATTTTATAGAGTTGTAAGTGTTCATCTCTAGTCTCATATACCTCAAATACTTGGTTTGCAACTAATTACAAGTCTCCTAGCACTCTAATGTTATCAATGCCCATCCTTTTGGCTATGATGAGGCCAAGGAGGAGGGCTTCGTATTCAGCCCCATTGTTTGTACATTCAAATTTTAACTTAAAGGAAAAGGTAGGATCTTTCCCTCGGGAAAAGTAAAGATCACACCTACCCCAAAGCCTTTGGCGACATCTAGCTCCATCAAAGTGGAGAGTCCAATATTTTCTTAGAAAAATGGATGTTGGAACATTCTTCATGTCTACTTCTTTTGCCTTAGTTACTTCTACCATACAAACTTTATCCGTTGGAAGGGAGCCAATTCCTAGGGTACATCCTATACCCATAGAATCAAATGGTAGGAGAATAGGTAGATATTTCTCTAGTAACTCGACAATTTTTTGGTAGTTCCTAATGATATTGTCTCTATGATGTTGGTCTCATTTTTGAGTACCAGAATGCCTTCGACCAAATTCATGACTTCTAATTTTGTTGTAGGTACCAAATTTACTTCTAGCTTTGAATTGACTGGTTTGTTAAGTTGATTCATTGGGAGCTCAAACTCAGAGTGGACACCTGGTCTCTTTTTCAAATCTGCTAAGTGTATGTCGAAAGGTTTTGGGTCACCCTATGCCACAAAGATTTTTCCCAGGTGTAAAAATCTTATTTCTTGGAATAACGTGGAAGGGATTGCCTTCATGCGATGTATCCATGGTCGATAAGAATCATATTATAGTTGGTTTCTGATCTATAATATAAAATTTGGTGAGGACTGTCTTGGGTCCTAAGGTGACTGGTAACACTATAGTCCCAATTGAAGTGGCCTTGAGGCTATCATAACCCCTTAGCGTATTTCGTGTTGAGGAACAATTTGTTTCTCCATATCCTAGCTTTTGAAGAAAATCAAAGGGGACTATGTTAACTACTTGCCTCATCATCAATCATTGCATGCTTAACATAATTATTATAAACCCATACCTACAAATGTAAGGTTGGGTCACCTCTATGTGTAATTTCAGCATTTGTTGGCATTTTTCTTATATCAAATATAAACTCAGTATCCCTATTTGGCTGCCCTGGAGGGTAGACATCAAAGTCTACATGGTTTACTTGTGTTTCAAAAGTAGGAGTGATGATAATCATATGACTAAGACCCGTTGCTTCTAAGAAAGCCCTATGAGTGGGAGAGTTTTTAATAAATCCAAGAAGGAAATGTAAGAGAACGTATTTGTTAGGTCATTAATTAGATCATAAATGCTTATAGGTTTTTCCAGGTGTTTTTGAACATTGTCAGTACTAATGGGTAGGTTGGAACTGGTTGAGAAGAATAATCTCGTGTTCTTGTTATGGTTTCTATGTGTAGCTCGGTGTCTAACTCTACCAGACCAACTATCTTGGTTTGTGGTCAAGTTCCTAATTGGGGTGCGACTAGTGGATTTGATGAAGTTGAGGCTTCATGATCGTTACTTCCTGCCATAACACCCTTGTTTGTCCCATTTAGATCTAACATGTTATTGTTAGAATGATTTGGGAGAGGATCGTTAAAAATATTGAGGGGTGCATTTTGAGGGGAAACTACTCCCGTATAGGTGTTTGGTGTGGGTAATGCAGAATTTGTTAAAAACATATCTACAAAGAGTTGTCTTTGATCTTAGAAAATGTTGCATGAATTTATTGTAGTCACAGAAAGTCCTAGTATCATGGCCTTGAATCTTGTGGAAACCACAATACAAGTTGGGATTATAGTTTTGAGGTTGTTGGTTTGAAACCTATTGTGGTCCAAAATTCTGATTAGGTTGTTGGTTGTTAGAGTTGAAATTTTGAGGTTGTTTCCTTTGGATTTGGTTCTAATATCTAGTTGGGTTTCGGATTGGACCTTGTGTCTGGATTTTCCATTTTTTTGTTTTTGTTGTCGTGATGGACGATTAAAATCCACCACGTTGATTGTTGGAGTAAAGTTATTATTTTGTTGATTGTTAATGGGTGTTAGAGTGTTTACGACGTTTTCCCTTTTAACATGGTCTATGATTCCATTTGTTGTAACACCACATTTTTTGTTAAGGATCTTCGGTCTTTGATTGGTATTCCCAACATTAGGATAAGTCATAGTGTTTTGATTGGGAGCGATTAATTTCCCATTCGTTCCATATGTCTTACGACCGGTGTCTGTTATCACTTGATCAATTCGGAGAGCACTCTCGAGTACTTCATCATAAGTCCTTAGTGGAAAATTCTGGACTTCTTCCTTTATCTCTCTTTTGAGAGAATGAAGGAATAATTCACATAGTTCCATCTAATCCATATTTGGAGCACTTGTTGATGAGTAGAGGAATGTATGCCCTCTTTGAATGAAATGATCAGTAGATTTAGTGTGCTCTTGTTTAATATGTAATAATTCCTTATCCTTGTTCATAAAAAAATTCATGTCAAAATCTTTGATAAATTCGACACAAGTTGTTTAAATGAGTGTATCGAGGCTTTAGGTATTCTATAATACCAATCAAGGGTAATAAACTCTAAGGTTTTAGGGAATATCTTAGCAAAAACCACATCCCAAGGGAGCAATTCTTGAATGGTCATGGCATAGGCCTTGATATGTGCATTTAGATCTCCATCCCCCTTGAATTTAGGAAAATTGGGAAGATTTCTTGGAAGCATGATGCTTCATATGGTGAAATCTAGAGGTTATTTTAAATATTCTGAGTAAGTCCCTACCGCATAGGTTTCAACCATCAATGGTGTCTTTGCTAAGGGGGTAGAGGTGGAACAGGTTGTTGATATGGCATAACATATGTATTTATAGGGACATAAGGAAATCCCTGTGGTTGAGAGAACATCATGGGAGAGGAGAACATGTCTCCCTATGGTGATTTTGAATAAATTTTTAAGTAGGGAGGATCATTACTTTGATATGGGTTGTTTTGTACTAAACTGGGAGGTACCATACTTTCAACTGGAGTAGCATTTGAAAATGTGGGTAGTTATCGAATGTTGAGGAGGCATGCCTAACATTCATGTTCTTGTGAGGAGGTTAACTTTGGTTGGGATGATGCGGGGGTTTGGTGTTCTACTTGCTGGAATGTGAAGTTTTATTTGTTGAGAAATTTCTAGTCCTCTAACCTTCTCACTAAAATTGAGATGACCTCGATTGGTGATGACATAGTGTTTTGCCTTGATGGATTTTGTTGCAAACATTGAGGCTACGAGGGGTATGGTACCTGCTATGAATTGATCATTACTCTACCAAACTTCACCAAGAGTATTTTCCATAGGTGGATGAATGGGGTGTTTTCTTGGAGTAGGGTGTCGGGTTGTGTTTACAAACTTCCTACGGTGGATACATGTTTTGGAATTGTTGTTTTCTTTTAGCGTAGCATGCTAAGCACTCCTCATCCAAAATGCAAGTGGATCTGAATGCCTACTAATTTTTGGTCTAAATAAAACCTAAGGAGATGAAATGGATTCTACAATAAATGTCATCATATTATTAGATCATGATGGCTCACGGTTGTTGTGTTTGTGTGAGCTAGTCTTGCTCCTAAATTTAGAACAAAGAACTAGAGCTAGTTCTTTGAGGAGGGTTTTGTGATGACAAGTAGTTTCTTGAGTAGTTTTCATCCCATACGAGAAAGTGAAGGTGACGGTTTCCTATTTTTTTAACCATAATATGCCTCAAGACCTAGAGAGGTCTACCATATGCATCGTATCCTGACATATTCGGGGGGTATATAAATACCCATAGAATAATGGGAAGGAGCAAATATGGATGAAAGAAATGGAAATGAAAAGGGAGAAGTTGTTGCGTTCACGTCGGGTTCACCAATTTTGTGCAATAGGAAAGTGACAGGCGAGCATGAGAATCAATAAGTATCCTTTCTTTGTACCCAACCTCCCGAGGTCGTGTTGAGATAGCCAATGGAAATGAAATATATGGAGATGTGGATAAACTAGTTGGGAAATCTTATATCCTCAACATGCAATAATGGGATATGCGAGTCTAAGGAAAATATCTCTCCTAACCTGAATTGGTGTAATGGATCGTTCAGATATAATAGTTGCTCGGAGGCTCCAATCAATGTCGAGCTCTATCGAGATCCTATCTATTGGTTGTTTGATGTGTGGAAAGTGACCTGTAGGTGCTTTGTGTATATTTCTAGATAAGGTCATGAAAGTGGTAGTGAGAGGTGTAGTGGATTTGTAGGAAACTATGGGTGGTTTTCTAGTCTAACCTAGAAAATATTAGCTTGATTAGCTTCTATATTCAACATGGAAAATTGTGTTATAATATCCGGTGGGAGTGGTGAGGATCTAAATACCAGCATATGTAAACTAGTGCCAATGTTTAACGATTAGCGAGGCATGTTGGGTTGTGGGACCTGGGGATCACAATCATGAGTTCGTGGTTGTTGTGGACCTTTATGGTCATGTGAAGAATCAATCTCCTCTTCCAACTATCCAAAGAGTCATAAGCTTTTTCAACTTCTATGGTTAATACAAAAATTTTTGCGATCTTCTCATAATACCTTACGAGTGTTCTAGTAACTTGTATACGTAGGCTTTTATCTATGTCAATGAGAAGGTCTCCTATGTTTGGTTGCAGAACTAATGAATCACAACCAAATGTTTTCTCTCTTTGGGTTCTTATATGGTCATGTGGATATCCTATCAAGGAAATCTATAGTTGGGTTGATTTGACTAGAATTTGTATACTTTATCATCTTCAATATTTAATTCTCTCAATTGCTCACTAACTACTTGTGGGTTTGTTGTTGTTTGGAAGACGTGAATTCTAAGACCTTGATCTATATCTGCTAACATTGTGAAGAGATTTGGCTGAGGTATTACCGATTTGAATACATAATCCCTAGGCTCTCTAGGTCCCGTAATTGTCATGCAAGAGATAACCAAACTTAACTAAATGAAGTAAACTAATTATGAAAATAAATCTACACTATGCTTATATTTTTTTGTATTTTCAAAGATGTGAATTTGAATGAAATTAAAGAGTGACTATTCTAATAAATTCAAATAATGAACAATTAATCTAATAACAGATTAAAACAAGCAAGGTAGCCAGATGTAGCTATTTTCCTATGCATTTGTGAATTGATCCTGAATATAAATAACTAACTAATTTAATTGAAAGACCTTCAATCTTACCTCAGAAGTGAGGAATAAATCACAGCTTCTCAAAAGCTATCATTCCCCACAGCTTCCCTGGTAATGTTGAAAGCAAGCTTAACTGAAATAAAATGATTTGTTATTCTATTTGATATATTGTAACTACAACTTTGACAATTCAAACCTAGAGTTTACATAACAGCGAAAAATCCAGTTGTATTGTAACTTTTCCCCTCAGTGTGATCTCTTCATTCCTACGTGTTCTCGTGAATCTAGAAAAGTGGGAATGTGACAACGGCAATAGGAGAATATGTTTGAATAGTGGCAGCTTGGACGTAAGCTAAATAGAATGCAAGTAGGAGAGAGATAGCGCAAGAGAACAGAGCTTGGCTATGTGATTCCTAGCAGGATTGTTGCAGGATATAACACAAACACACCGAAATCTCTAGGACCTATACTTCCTGTGACGAAACAACAACCTATAACTCTAAGAAGAATCAAGATTCAAATGAACTTAATCTAGAACTAGAACTATTTTATACTAATCCAGTTGTTTGGAGAACAACAATGGAACAAGATGAAACTAGAGAGATCCAATGATATCTAAACCAGAATTGTGGAGCCTTGATCCGAGAGGTTTGAGAGATTTAAAAATATAAACCTATTAAGACTTATTAAAGAACTTTCAAAACACACTTTGAATAATAAATCATAGAGGGAGAGGGGACATTTTCTTGTAAACAAGCTTGGTATTTATAGCACTTTGATTTACTAGAGGGTAAGATTGAATTGAACTCTTCTATTATTAAAAAAGGAATTACTATTTACTAGGTGGCTAAAACTTTAATGCAAGCAAGAGTGGTTGAGAATTACAAGTGCAACTTGATTTTTACTTTGACGAATGCATCAGAAAGTTCTATAAAATGCACACAAGACCGCCACCTAGCGTAGGGCGTAAGTTACAAGACCACCGCCCTGTCTTGGCTGGTGGTCACAAGACAACCATCTAGGTAGGGCGGCATTCCTGTAACTAAAGACCAAAATGTAAGGAAAAGAGAGGAAAGGGGTTAGAACAAAGCATGTGAAGGTTGGATAAGGCATTTTAGGATGTAAATGTATACTCAGTGTGCTTTCTAGATTCCGAACACCTTGCGAAGAGATCTGAATCATCATTGGGGTTTCCGTAACCTCTTTCTGGTAGTATAGTACATATAATTTTTGGTACGTACAGGACTCAATATTATTATGAAAATCAATCCTACATCATCCAATGGACATAAATTCATCATCACATCCATTGATTACTTCACTAAATGGGTATATGCTATGTATCTCACTTACGTCACCGACATTGAAATATCTTAATCCATATTCAATAACCTTATCTGTCATTTTGGTATCCCATATTCCATTTTCACTAACAATGGTAAATCCTTTAAAAATAAAATTTTCAAAGATTTTTCTAAACATTTCCAATCCACCTTAAGTGGTCCACTCTATATTACCCTCGAGATAATGGCCAAGACAAAGTGACTAATAAAACGCTAAATAATATAATGGAAAATATAGGAAATGCACATGGATGAAATTGACATACCCACATATAACCCACCCTTTGGGATTACCACACATTCTATTACACTCCTACAGGATCCACTATATTTTCTATGTTTTATGATTGTGAAGTTGTTTTACCATTAAGACCGAGCTTTAATATTTAAGAATATCCCTTAAGGAATTAATCAATGAATATTAATATGAATATATACAATCATTCCTTAATTAATTATAATTTATTGATGAAAAAGGGATTAATGCTTTAAACTATCTCCAATTCTATCAAAACCAAAAACAACGTAACTATAAAAATAGATCAAACCTATAGAGTTCAAGATCAGTGACCTTGTCCTCAAATAAAATAAAATAAATACAATCAAATAAAGAGAAAAGTAAGGAAAATTTGACCACTGAATGGTTAGGGCCATATGTAATCACTTTGCTAAGTTTGTTTTTGGATCATATAAGATATCCACCGTAAATGTCCAAACACTTAATAAACCCATGAATGTTATTCATATGAAGAAATCAAATTCTATGAACACCACTTGTACATAGGTACTCTCTACTCTATGATAGTCTTCTTTACATTCCTTTTACCCGACTCATCCAAAAATAATCTTAAAATTTTCACTCCATTGGCATATATTCCCATCATACAATCAAATATTTGTAATCATAATTTTCATGTCATCATGATACAAGATTTAATATTCATCTTATTAATTCTTGTGAATCGCATACTTCTTCATGTTTCTCCCACACCAAATACATTTTCCTATGGTCCTATCTAGAATCTTAGTGATGGAAAATCTTCCCTTCAAAGAATTTATCCCTTTAATAAGAAATATCTAAACTTCTTTACCTACCTTTTTGACCACCCATCTTAGTAGTTAGTGTTAAACCCTTCCATCCTACTATTCATGTGGGGCTAAGATTAGGGGCACACATTCCTTCCCAAAAAATCACTAAAAAGAGAAAAAATACATCAACTCGGTACACCATGTGTGTGTTACAAATCATTATACCTTTCATCCCTCATAATATTTTGTGTTGAGCCCACACTTATTAGTGGTAGTGTGAGGATGGAAAGAGAGGAAGGTGCCCTTACTCACCTACGTTTTGTCTTTGGATTTGAACCCTTTCATCTTACAAGTGGAATGGGGAAAAGTGTAGGGGTCATTTCGATTTAAATTAATTTTAATTAAATATAATTACGAAGTAACTATTATTCCTAATTATCTAAAAATGCTAAAATACAATATGACACAAGAAAAATAGTATGTAAAATATGAAACCCTAAGAAAGAAGGATAGATATAGGAACTTAGCTAATTTTTTAATGAATGGGAAGTAATTTGCGTAGGTGTGAGCAATGAACAAACTGCGACATGGTCGTTACTGCTCACTGTAAAATATGAACTCGTAAAATATTTGGATACGGGTGCCTAGTGTAGGATAAAGGCACCTAGGGCAACCGGTGACTATGCAAGAGCTTAGGATTTTTTTTCTTCGTATCACAAGGTATTCATTCTTGATTATTTTTGTTTACCTAATATTCACACTATGATCACCGAAGGTACCTATAATTTGTAAAAGAAAATTTCACTGTAAATGCCTACAAACTACATGAAACCTAAAAGGAAATGTAGAATCGGGATTCATACTGACATTAGTGGTCACACTAATAGTGAACTTATAATCGAGCATTACAGTACATCTCATACTCCATGTATTTCTTATGTGTATGTAAAAATGATGCCCTAGGATTCCTTTTGCAAGTTGCACTTGATAGTAGGTTATAGCTAGACTATAGCGATGTAATAATATGTGTGGATGGAATAGAATAAAATTACCCTTCCTATGTTGTGTATGAAGAATTATGCAGCCATTTTCCCTTGAATGGATGCTATTGTTATATTTAGCGGGAAATATAATCAAAAATTACAGATCCACCATGAAAATGCCGAAGATTATAGATTATGATATTCAATCAATTAGACACATAAATAACTTTAAATAGATTTTAAAAATAACATAGCTTAATGAGAAGAAGATGAAATAAAAGAAAAAAAAGAACAGGATATAGATAACACCATATTTAAGTGGAGAAACCTAAAGGAAAAAAATCCACTAGTAAAGCATTATCTCGTATTAAGATATCACACGAGTTTAGCCCAAAGCACTTCCACTTCCATGTTGGTATTTTTTAGTGTCTACAAATAAATATCTCTTGATCAGTTCATACAATGATCATCAATTGTATCTTATAATAAGATATTAGTCTATAAAAATGTATATGTTGTAGACATCTAATCCCGAGAGGGATCACCCAAATCAATGTGGGTGGGTGAATCGGTCGAGATGATTCACTCTTAAATGTGAAAGACCTTCATAATAAAGTTTGATGAAAAAAATTTAATACAATATTGGGGAATACTGAAGTGGGATATCCCACTTGACATCATCACCCCAACACTCCCCCTTAATTTTAAGTGGGAAGAAAATCATACATGAAAATTCTACCTTTTGTTTTAAAGGATTTTCAGAATGTTGAATCAATAGTGATTCAAGCTAACATGAAAACAAGGAAATCCATGCAGATCTTCCCATAAAAAAATCTTAAGACAAATGATTTACATATGAAGACTTACATTAGACTATGGAACCTTTTATAAACTAAGGCATACCCATAACTAAATATTCACTAGGATTTACAACTAGCTTCATATAATGTGACACATTTACTTATTACAAACTCGAAAAAGTATTGGAAGTTTTCAACAGGCCATTAAGAGGTGGCATTTTCATGCACACTCCCCCTAAATGGAAACTCTGATAGGACCAATAAGGCACAAAATTTTCATAAATTTATAGAACATAGTGGTTTTGTGAAGATATCTACAACTTGATCTTCAATTGAACATAACTTGAGATCAATATCACCATTCAGACTTTCTCTAATGAAGTGCATATGAACTTAATTTAATTTGATTGTTCCTTTGATGCTAAACTAGATTCTTTGCAAGATAAATTCAGCTCTGGCTGTCACATAGAAGATTAGTACTCCATTTGACTCCCATGTGGAGCTCATCCAATAGTCTTTTTAGCCACATATCTTTTTTTACAACTTCCATAGTGCTTCCACACTGCTCTTGATAGAAGAGATAGACATTTTTTGTTTCTTCTTGCTACTCTAAGTGATGACACCTACACCCAACTTGAAAATATATCCAAAAGTAGACTTCTTATCTATAGCATCACCAACATGATCAGAATCACAATAACCAAATAATTGTGCATCATTACAAGAAGAATAAAAATACCATAATTGATCATTCCTTTAATATATTTCAAAATCCTTGTTTCCATTTTCTAATGATCCTCATAAGGTTCTTACATAAATATTGAAACTAATCCCACTACATAAGAAATATCAAGTCTAGTAATAGTTAAATAAATTAGACTACTAACTAGTTTCCTATACAGAAAGTAGGATCAAATTTAGCACAAGTTGGTTTAGGGTATAACTTAAAACCAAATTCAATAGGAATGGTGACAGGATTATAGTCAATCATGTTAAATATTCTAAGAAAATTCATAGCAAACTAGATTGAGATGCAATAATAGACTTATGATCTTGAAATATAATCATTCCAATAAAATGATTTAATAAACCTAAATCAGTCATTTCAAAATGTTGTTTTAACCTTTCTTTGATTCTAAAAATTTAAGTTCTATCACTTCTAGTAATCAAAATATCATCAACATACAATACAATAATGATAATATGATTGTTTTCAACTTTAACAAATAAATCATTATCAGAACAGCAGTTAGAAAAACCAAGATCCTGAAAGAAATTGTTAATTTTAGCATACCAAGCTCTATGAGCTTTCTTAAGACCATACAAAGAATTTTTAAGCTTACATACATAAATTTCCTTTCTAGGTATTTCAAATCCTAGAGTATGAGTGATATCAATTTCTTCTTTTAAGCCACCATTTAAAAAAGAATTTTTAACATCCATTTGGTGATCTTCCAACCATATTGGGAAGCCAATGCAAGAATAATTATAATAGTGCTCATCTTAGCAACAGGAGAAAAAGTATCAACATAATCAATTCCATTTTTCTAATTGAAACCATGAGCTACCAGCCTTACCTTGAACTTTTCAATCTTTCCTAGAGATTTATATTTGATTTTGAAAAACCACCTAGATCCTAAAATGCTTCTCTTAAGAGGAGGGACTAGTTCCCCAGTGTCATTTTTTATTAAAGCATTGTATTCATCCTTCATATCCTAAATCCATCTATCATCTTGAGATGCTTCTTCAAATCATTTTGGTTCTACCTCATAGAGGGTCATCAAGGAATGATAAGTATGTTTACTTCTAGTTATTTTTCTAAGACTATCAGGCTAAGAGTTGTGAACAATATTTTTAGCCCATTTAGGAATCTTAGGTTACAAGACATTTTGGGATGACTCCCCCTCAATCTCCATCATATATAGATTAGTATAATCAGCCTCTTTAACTTCAATTTCCATAATTTTAGTAGGAGGATTATCAAGATCTATTTCCGGAAGCGATGAGGAGGGTTCATGAGAAACATTAGAGAGGGTTTTCTTAAAGACTTGAACATTTATGTTTCCAATAATGTCATAATTAAATGGATCATAAACTCTCAATCCTTTAGTTATACATCCATAACCAACAAAAATACAAGAGAAATAGGTTGGATCAAACTTCTTCCTTTTTTATTTTAGAATGAAGATAAAAGTAGTACTACCAAATATTCTTAAGTTTGAAATGTCTGGTTTTTGCTTTGTCCATACCTCATGAGGATTAGTTTTAGTATGTACTCTATTAAGAATATAGATAGTAGTGTCATATCTTTAGCCCATATAACTTAAGCACATTATATGCATGAATCATTATCCTAGCCATTTCTAAGATAGTCATATTCTTTCTTTCTGCAATGCCATTTTGTTGAGGGGAATACAGATTAGTCAATTCTCTTTGAATCCCACATGACACACAAAAATCATAAAAAAATTCTGACATATTCACCTCCATTATCATTCCTAATTCTCTTAATTTTCATATTAGAAGCATTTTCAACTAGAGCTTTAAATTCTTAAAATTTAGATAAGACATCATACTTCTTCTTAATGAAATAAGACCAAGTCATTCTAGAGTAATCATCAATAAAAAATAGCATACAAAGCACCACTGAGAGAAGGAACCTCAATTGGACCTCTCACATCACTATGAATCAGTTCTAATACTTGAGAAGAATTTTGATCATGATGTTTGTGAAATGGTTGAGCATGTTTCTTACCATGTAGGAAACTTTCACAAGTTTCATGACCTGTCTTTATCTTAAGAAGACCAATAACAAGATTCAGTCTATACATATCGCACAAGATTTTGAAATTTACATGACCAATTATTTCATGCCAAAGTTGACTATCATTCCTAGAAGAGGAAGAAAAACAAGACTCGGACACAAAACCATCAAAGATATACAAGCCATTTTTTTGAATGCCAGAAGCAATAACATTTTTAAACTTATCTTTTACATACCACTTATCTTGAAGAAAAATAAATTTATAATTTTCTTTGGTTAGTTGAGATCAAGATAAAATATTATTTTTCAATTGAGGAACATACTATACATTCCTAATTGCACCATTTGATAACTTACAATGTCAAAACCATCATATCTAATAATAGAGTTATTTCCTAGATAGATATTCTATTCACATTTAACTACATATGAGAGGATACCATGAGTACAAGTCATGTTCTTGGAGGCACCACTATCAAGAATCCATTCATTGTCATTTGAAGTTGAAAGCATAGTATACAAGGCAATAGACTTCTCAGCCACATTTGTTTGATTTTTCTTATGAGTATTAGGCTTGTTGTTCTTAGGATTCTTAATTGGTTTGTTAATTTTTACTCTACAATCAAACTCTTTATCTCCAAATTTTCCACACTTATTACAAGTTCCATTAAATTTGACTTTAAAGTTTTGATTTTTCTTAGCAAAATTAGTCTTAGGATTTGATTTAAATCTAGATCTGATATTAGAATTCTGATTATGATTATTGTTATTTTTATTATGAGCATACTTATGATTATGTGAGAACAGAGCTTGAGAAGAAGTCTCTTTTGAATCAAATTTATCCATGACTCTCTCTTCTTGAATCAATAAAGAAGAAAAAGTTTCCAGATCAGGTAGATCATTCTCATTCTGATACTTAGAATTAATAAGTGAGATGTAATGTCTAAATTTTTCATGAATATTAATCTAAATTATAAAGTACAAAATCTTATCTTGAAATAATTCATAGTTACAACCATCTAATTGAGCTTTAATGTTCTTAATTTTAGCTAAATAATTGACAATTTTCTCATCCCCCTTCATGGGTGTTGTAAACATCTCTAAAACTAGTTTAATTATCTTAGACAACCTACTTCCTTCATGCATAGTTTCTAATTGCTTCCATGCATCTACAGGTGAGTCCATATGGCCTATATGCATCAAGAATTCATCTCTAATGCTTTGAAATAGGATGGATAGAGATTCTTGAGATCTTTAAGAGAAGGAGCTGAGGTTTTTAGGGGTAGCTTATCTCCTATGGGATGTTTTTCTATACTAGTCACAAGATCTCAAAGCTTCCTAGCCATAAAACAAGATTTTAAATGCACCTTCCAAATGTTATAATTTGTTCCATTAAAAATTTGAGACTTATCCATCAAAAAATTAGTAGAACTAGCCATTTTAATGCTCAGATGGTAATGGAGACAAATATAGCTAAAAACAAATCAAGGAAGCCAAACAGAGACAAAAACTAGCTACAAATCTTTTTAATAGCTATACAAATGCAAACAACTTGAATTTAGTCAAAAAATAGATTGATTTGATCAAATTCAAGATTAATTTGATAGAATTTAGTCGAGGTCAAGTTTACAAGAAACTAGCTAATCGAGCTTGGAATGATTCATATTAGAGTAGCTCGATGAGTTATTTAGCCATGTGACACATATCAACAATACCAAGAGAGACATGTGTCGACTTTAAAATAGATCCTCGGGCAGATGCAAAATCTTTAAAAATTAAATTCAATACCTTTTCGGGTTTACGATAATAACCAAAATAAACACACGTAAAAAAACTATGAAAATACTGACAACAACGAAAAAAATGTACGTGTTGCTTTTTAATTAGCTCGCATTTCACAATAAAACTAATAATTCAAAAGAAAATTAATTAAAAAGGAACCGTATACATGTTTCTTAAATTAATTGGATCACTTTTTTACACTTTGACACAATGCGAAGACAAATTCTTAGTCAAATAGAGCCACTTGTTTAAAAATTAATGGCTAAAGAATAGACACTTGGCAGCTTTCCACTAAACTTTTTTAAAAATTGTCTTAGGTAGACTTAAGGTCCCGAAATAAACCAAAATTAAAATATATTTCGGGTCTGAAAGAAGTACAAGAAAGGTGTCATAATTTAAGCAGATAAGCAAAAGTAAAGACCGACACCTTGACACTTGCAAAGGCTGACATGATTAAAAAATATTGTATGTGTCAAAAAGTAATTGGTTCGCACTTCATAAATCTGCCAAAGACTAATCCAAAAAAGGAATATACATAGAGCCTTTTAAATGGCTTGCACTTCACAAATGATAGAGGTTGAAAAATGTGAGAAAATAGATATATGTGTCTAAATTCTATTTATTCACACTTTGCAGTCTGCAACAAAATGACTAAAGTAAATTATGGACACATAGAGCCTTTTAAATGGCTCACTTTTCGCAAGACTGATACACACCGATAAATGTGAAAAGGTGAAAAAAATTAATTGGATAACCACTTCCACAAATGAAAATAATGACAAATGTGAAGTATGAAGCAATTCTATTGGCTTAGATTTTGCAAATCTGAAAAATGCAAAATAAAATATACTTAGAGCAACTTTATTGGCTCAAATTTTGAAAATGTCAAAAATAGATAACAAGGGATAAATAATGTGAAATATGGAATAATTATATTGGTCTATATTTTTCAAAGATAAAAATAATGAAAACGTGAAATATTAAGTGACTTAGAGCTTTCCTATTGGATCGTATTTCACAAATAATAGAGGATAACTAATCTAAGTCTGACAATGTGGAGACACACATAAATCCCTTATATGCTCTAGTTTCACGATTGACAATCGAGATAAAATAAAAATGACACCACGAATAAATATGGAGCCTTTTGATTGGCTCAAGCTTCACAAATATAGAAAGGTGTCAGATTGAAGCCACTTGGAACTCTAAGAGTGGATATGGCTTCGGAAACATGAAAAAAATGATAGTGAATCTATTTGGAGAAATTTTATTGGTCCAAGCTTCACAAAACCAATAGGATCTAAAGAAAGACAAAAAAAGCGAAGCCAGATGGCACAAAATGATTGGCCCAAGCTTCGCAAAGACAAAACTAGTGAAAAATAAATATTTTTACTTCTAGAATAGACTTAGAAGCCCCAAACAAATTGGATCTAAATAAATCTTTTGGATCAAAAGTCAAAAAATGACCCAAATGGTTATAAACAACGTGAAAACTTAAAATAAGCTCACAAACAATGGATTTAAACCATAAATGACTAAAACAAGATGCAAAAGAAAATATCTAAGCATACAAAATCTCAAACATGATCTAAAAACCATTTAGCCAATATTTCACCTATATTTCAAAAACTATTTGGGCAGGAATTGGAAATTTAAACCTAGTTAGCTTGAAGATGACTGTGGAACTTTTAAGATTTCGTAGATCTATAAATAAAATTAAAGCTTCTTCACCTCTTCAAGTTAAAAACTTCTAGATCGATCCTACACACGCACAATCACCAACTCTGATACCATGTTAGATTTAGTAGGGGAAATATAATCAATAGATTACATATCCACCATTAAAACGCCGAAGATTATAGATTATGATATGAAGTTGATTAGACATAGAAATAGCTTAAAATAGATAGCGAATAATATAGCTTAATGAGCAAGAGCTGAAAGAAAATAAAAACAAAAACAAGAGACAGATAACACCATATTTAAGTGGAGAAACCCAAAGGAAAAAACTCCACTGGTAAAGCATTGTCTGTATTAAGAATTCACACGAGTTTAACCCAAGAACTTCCACTTCCACGTTAGTATTTTTCAGTTTCTGTAGAGAAATATCTCTTGATCAATTCATACAATGATCATCGATTGTATCTTATAATAAATTCTTAGTCTTTATGTCGGTTTGTACAAATTTATATGTTGTAGACATCTAATCCCAAGAGGATCTCCCAATCAATCTGGGTGGGTGAATTGGTCGTGACGCTTCACTCTTAAATGTGAAAGACCTTCACAATAAACTTTGATAAAAAATATTTAATATAATAATGGGGTGTACTATAGTGGTATATCCCACTTGACATTATCACCCCAAAAGCTATATGGATGTCTTTTATGTGATTTAGTTCCTTTGGAATTCAAGCTTAGGTGATGATATTAAAGTTTAGTGTTTGGTCCCTCATTTTGAACACATAACTAAGTATTTATATGATTCCCTTGTTTGAATTTCATAATTGACAACTGGAAGGCCAACCCATAAGTTAAAAATATGTCCAAAAGATAAAATATACCCAAAAATAAGGATCGAGGTAGAAAAGGGTCGGGGGACACCCGGAGGGGATATGGGCACATGGGTTTTGTTGTCTGGCTAAGTGCTAGTGTCTCAAAATCATAAAAGATAAATCGAGAAATTTTTGACCGAGATGTAAGGTGTGGAAGGATAAAGAAAAATCAAGAGATAAATAAAAGAGGCCAAAGATAGTTGTCAACCACTAGTTTTATTACTTAGGAATCATGTAAATGCTAGCATGATTTTAGCACCTATAAATGTACCCAAGTACGTAATTGTCTACATTTTCACTCAAATTATGTTATTTAGTGAATACTTGATAACATAAAATAGATAGAAGATACATACCATATGATCCATGTAGAGAGTGTGGTGAATAGTGTGCCGAGTGGACAAGTAAAGCATTGAGACTAGGAAAGGAAAGTGACCCTAGGGGTGAAGCATATGCATTACTTATACATGTTGTTGTATTTGTATTTTTTTGTAGGTTTCTTCTTATTGTATTAAGGATGGACCTGAAAAAAAGATAAAAATAGTAGTCAAATTTTTATATGTGAAAATTTGAGCAAAGTATACAAAAGTATGTAAAAGCGTGTAAAAGTAGTAGTAAAGGAAAGTGTGCACCGATGTAAAAAAAATTAAAGGATAAAAACAATCTTGAAATGCTGTGAAGTGCAAGTTTTTGTGTGATCTCACACTAACAATGATTTTTTTGTGATCTCATGCCAAGTGTAATTTTTTTGGCGATATCATGCCAAGTGCAAGTTTTTGGTGATGTCATGCCAAGTGCAAATTTTTAGGTGATCGCATGCCAAGAATTATTTTTGGGTGATCTCATGCCAAGAGTGAGTGTTGGGGAGAGATTTTTGGTTTTACTCTCCTTCCACAACTCTTCTAAATAATCACCAATGCGAGATGGTGCGTCCCAATTTATCTCGTTTGTTCTTTTTGTTTTGAATTTTCAAAATTGTGTCAATTGTATTAATTGTAGGAGATAGCATGCATTTTGTAACTAAAGGTTTGTGCTTGTAAATACATAACTACTCTGTGAATTGTTGTAGATTATTTTATACTAATAAATTATTTGTATCTACCCCCAATACATTAGCACGTAGGGGAGGACACAAGTTCCCAGGTGCTATTGTTTGATTTTGGGAGCTAGTGTCTACTATGTGATTTTGACCCAAGTCTAATCCTCGGTCATTTTGTGATTTTGTTATTGTGTTTTTCTTGCACTATGTTGACTGAACCGTAGCTCATAGCTACTATAGGGGTGATTTTTCACCCAATGTATACCCCCCTCTTTTGGGGTGAATGTGACAATTGTAGGAGAATGCATCGTTAAAGGAGACAACATAATGTTGATATGAAGTGGATACCTACGGGGGGTAGGGGATGTGTTTGGAAGAAATAAAGGCAATGCAAAAAAGTAGGCTAGTAATATGTGTTAGTGCAAGAAATGTATGTAATAGAAATAAATGTAAAAAGTAAGTTTACAAGAAAGGTAGACCCTGAAAAGAGGGTTTCAAACATGGGACATCGCTCACAATGTCACTAGACAATCATGTCCGAAGCGTCCATAAGCAAGCAAACAATGATCAAACAAGACATAGGGAAAATCTAGCAAACAATAGCATATAGTAGTGTATAATAGAAATAAAGTAGTGAAAAATAGTCATGGTTGTACATATTCTTATAAGGAAATGCTACACATGAAGCACCTATTAGCATGTTATAAAGATAAATAGTATGTCAAGGCATGTATAAATTAGTGAAAGGTAAAGTAACCATAATGATAAGTAATGAAAAATTTAGCAATAGAACCTATGTAGTATGTGATAGTAGAGAAATTAGATGCCCCCAAAGCCTCAGTGGGACTGGTAAAAGGTACAGTGCCAAACATCATTACAACATGTAAAAACTTGTAAGAGATCTACATTCACTTCAAAATCCTAAGTTAACATGCATGTGTATATAGAGAAATATGGTGACATACTAAGAATTTGTCTAGCATGGAAAACAAAGTGTAACATGTAAATAGAATAAGCTATCAAGAGTAGATGCAACTAAGATATGCAAATTTAGTATGAGTATGATGGAATGGAATGCAAAGTGTAAAAATGAGAGGAGAAGCATACCCCTAGTAGATGTGTATGAGACAAGGTTAATTTATAGGAGTCCTCAATAGTCAAGAATGAACCATAAAAAGAGTATTTCATTGGGTAATTTGTTGTGTGAAAGTAGATGCTAGAAAGATGTATCATGAAGTTTAGAGCATGAAGTTCACATGATGTGAGGTTCATTTCAGAATTATAATCTCAACAGTCAAGTATGAACTATGGAACTAGAGTGCATCATAGGGTAATGGTGATACAATGTGTGTATCAAAGGGTATGAGAGTGTGTTGTTAAGTAGGATAAATGGCTAAGTACTACCCATGTGTGGAGGTTTGGAGCTGTGCGCAAGGGGTGCCTGAAGGTTTGCATATGAGCAAGATAGGGTCCAAGACTTATTCGATTTTCCAAAGACATGGCTAAAAATAGAAAAACAAGGAAGAGTGGTGTCTAAGAAATGTTCATATTTATATAAAATCTGGATAGCTTGGGACACACATAAAGGAATTTATAATTGGAAAAATCACATGTAGATACCAAAGAATATCGTGCACGAGCCAAGTTAATATTAGGATTAAAGAAATTATTATAACTACATTAATCTATTAGTAACAAAGAATATTAAAAGAATGTAGGCTATTTTTGTACACACGCCTTTAATAGGAAGGTGCATGAAGTTGTGAAGGAAAATTCCTCATGCTTATATATAGGTAGTTCATCTATGTTAGAAGGGTCAACCAGTTGGGTATTGTAATGTGCATATGAGCTAGAGATTTTGTGGGTATTTGATGTCATGTAATCATGACATTTTGAACTTGCACATAGGTCATATGCACGTATGAATTGAGGTCATTGTAATCAGCTTGTGTTATGAAATATAATGAAGATGGTGTCTCTACAATGTAGTTGATCTTAGTTCTTATTTACATTGATTATATATTTTTTATTATATGTGTTTCCAATTGTCATGTTTATGAGGATTATTATGTATGAATGAATATCTTGATTATGAATATTGTAAACAAGCATGCTAACCTTTTGATAGGCATAATAAAGGAGGGACTTGGTAGTTGTGCATGCTTCAAGTGATCATTCAAATTTGTATCAATAAAGTGTCGACACAACTATTGAGTGGATAAATAAAAGACTATATTTTGGTTCCATTTTCGAGACCTATTTTCAATTTTTGACCAATATGTTACATGCATATGGCGTATCAACTATCTTTGGAGAATATTGAGAGTTGGGTAATAGAAAGATAGGACATTTTGCATAAAGATATAACACTAGACCTGATTTCAATACGTGAAACTGGGTGGAAGATAGTATGTATGACTACTTTTATGAGACGTTCTTCAACTTTTTCCCAATAGAGTTATACCAATGGTTGGTGGCTTATGTGTCCAATATAGTTTGTTTCCCAGAAATGAGAGCATGGATGTAGAAAGACTATCATACTCTTTTTTATTCAATTGAGATGTGGACTAGAGCTACAGATCATTAGTGGGAAGGTGTGTTGCATAACTATAATTTAGAGTATGAAATTTCCATGTATTCATGTCCAGAAGGAATCAGATTTCAAGTTATTGTGTGATCCCAGAGGATCCTACTTGTGTGTAATACCCTTAGCTATCAAGATCTTGATATTAGAACTAGGACAAGAGAGATTACTTATGGCTAGCTAAATCCCCACCGCACATAAGGGCGAAGTAGGTGTGGAGAACGATGGATGTTCCCCATCGGTAAAGTATAATAAATAGGGATAGAGTTCAATTTACACAACACTACAGTTGAGAAGAATGATGACTAGCGAAGGTTTTGAGATCCCTATGAAAGATGGGGATTTTCGTATAATGTCATCTTGACTTTGGGAAAGTGTAGTTGAGAGACCCCTGTTAGCTTCTAATGAGAGTGTGTCGAGGAGAGAATGATGACCAGGGGTGCACATTTGACCCATCCTAGATACCTTTCCCTTGCGTAAGGTGTTTTAAATACAAATGTAGTTGTTGAAGGGAAGTGTAGTGAAGTCAAGTAGGCACCATACCCACATAGGACAAGAGATATAGGCGGATATGAATTTATTTATAACCCACGAAGTGTAACAAACTAATGGTGTGCACATGGTAGTGCAACAAGCAATCTGGTGTTTATAATTACTTTTAGAGGATTTTTATAGGAATATTTTAATATTATAGAGTTGGCATGCAGAGTGTTGAAGTAATCCTATAGGTGTTGTAATAGAGCAAAAAGTGGGTGTCTAGTTTAGTACCATAACCGGGACATAAAGAAGTTCATTTATGGGACCTCGAAGCCATAAAAAGAAGTGTTGGAGGCTCGAAGGATTATGTTAACCACTACATGGTAGAATTCCTAGTGGAGGATCTGGATCTAGGTCTTGTCCTAACCTAGGCAAGGTCTCCAACCACCACCGAGTCGGCTTCATCAAACATCATCTCAACAACCATAGCAGTAGACACATCATGTCTACTTTGAGATGTATCTTCACTTTCCGAGTATTAGGTGTGGATGATGAAACTAAGAATGTGCATAAGTGTGAACTACTATGGAGGGATAAGGATTACAACTCTTGATATAAATTCAAGTCAATTAACCACCATACTTAAAGGGCGCACACATATTTGGTAAAGAAAGTATGATCTCGCACTAGACTACGGTAGATTATGATGTTTTACATGCAACACTTTTGGCTTAGTTTCACATTTTAGAGTTTGATCGATAGAGTATTACGCACTCAAGGACATCAAGTAGGTTTTTTAAAAGTGTAAGGGAGTATGATGCACATTTTAAAACTCTCTTTTCCAAGTTATCTTATGATATTCATCCAAGTCAACATACATGGTGGTTCATTGAAGGATTTTTGACTTTGTTTTGAAGGGCCTTATCACACAATACATATGTGGATCCACATGAAGCTTTAGAATCATGTATGTGTCCTAAAGAATTTTGGAGTGTTGATACTTTAGTAATCCCATTTTTGGATGCATAGATAACAGGTATGGCCAAGCAGTTGGAGAATCTCTTTGCCAACTCAACACATGATACGTGTAGTGGGTTATGGTGTACTAATTGTGAGGTTGAGGGACATAAAAATGATAGTTTTCTATGTAGAAATGTACATACATTATGACAATCATGTGAAATTTTCCACAAGAACCATGATGTTTGTAATTTCCCTCTCTTGTAGTGCGATGATGAAGAATATATCTATGTACTACAATATTTATGATGCACACACCCATTATACCCATGGAAATATGTGAGACTAGATTACAAAACACCATGATTGAAAGTAGCTCTTAGATGCGGGGAGCCCAGCCTACGGAAGGGCGCAGTAATGAAGGTGGATTCCGAGGTGGATATAGGAGTAGAGGTTATGGTAGTAGAGGAAAATTTACACGTGGGACTTGTTACACTTGTGGGTCCTTAGATCATTACTAGTGTGAGTGTCCCTAGAATTTGGTATGTGTGTATTATGGTAAACATTATAAGTTTGAGGACTACCCTAATATTTATGAACATATGTGTAATAAAAATAATAAATAAAAAGGCACGAGGATGATCAAGGTATAGTGGGAGAATAATGACCAATGGATTCCAAAGAAGATGCATGATCTGGATTTACAACCAATGCTAGTGATTACTCATGCGAGAATCAGCCCATGTGCATGATACTCTTAAAGAAAAACCACTCATTAGGAGAGGAGGTTATGAATGTCAAATATCTAGATACTTCTCATCGAAGGAGTTATATCAATATACAATGGGAGTGATCGGATACTTACAAGGTGAGATCTAGTTCCTAAGGAAGAGGAATGCAAAATAGAATGCATGAAGAATATTAAGCTCCCACATAAAGATGTAGATGATCTAAAGGAGGTGTGTAATATGTTGAGGTAGGAGAATATCATCCCACTACTAGGGGAATGCTTATACGAGAAGGTATTGTGCATAGGATTTGAGCACGAGAATCATATACTTATGAAAACTTTCCACCATAGAACCATGAGTATGATAAATAAATCACACTAGATGTAGTGATTGATGGTTGGTTGGTGAGAAATATTTTAATAGACACAAGTGCCGAGTTGAATTTCTTGACTTTGGATGCATGGAACTAAATGGGAGACCACCATTACAGCCATATTCCAATGTGTTTTATATGGTGAACAAGACAAGATCCATTCCTATTGGGGTGTTGAAGGATGCTTCAATTACCATTCAAGGAGCCAAGTTTATAGGAGATTTTGAAGTTTTGGAACTTGTTGAGGTAGAAAACTTTCCAACACTACTTGGGTGTCCTTGGTGTTATGTAAACAATGTTGACTTGCATTTCAACAAGAGATATATCAATTTTGATAACAAGGATGAGTGCATGATCATACCCCTAGATGAGGTGAAGGATGCACCATACATTGAGCCTTTTAATGAAGAACTTAATATAATTTACGTGCAGAAAATGTGTGACCCTGAGAATGTGGAACCATCTAAGGAAGGCATACTTAAATGGGATAATGTGTAATCCATCAATAATACCACCTATGTTGTTTATGACAATTGGGCCCATGGTATGTATGACATGGTCGACGTGAGATGAAGAGATTCATCGGGATGATCGAGTCATGCATGGTTAGGTTTTTAGGCACAACTTAGTTACCAAGGTGCACTTGTGTGGAGAGGAATGGTTCATTCTTACATGCACACCTAGATGGGGAATTTTTGCATATATAGTGATGCCCTTTGGATTAAATTATGTGCCAACAATATTTTTGTGCATGGTTTTTCAGAATTCTATGACTTTATCCATAATTTTTACAAGTTTATCTTGATGATTGGACTATCTATGAGCTTGTCAAGGATCATTGTGATAATATGAGGCTCATGTTGGAGAAGTGCGAGAAGTTAAGAATCTCTCTTAACATTAAGAAGTGTATCTTTGTTACACCTTTTGCACTTTACTTGGGCACATCATTTTTAAAGATGGATTGTTTGTGGATCCTCGAGATAGAAATGATTTTGGGATTAGAAGAACCTACAAACCAAAATGAAATGCATAAATTTTTGGGGCATATTGGTTACTATAGCCATTTTATCAATGGATATGTAAATATTGTTGTGTCATTAGAGGAGTTTCTCAAGGCCAAAGGAAATTTTATTGGGGCTATGCACAATGAATGTATTTGAGACCTTGAAGGAAAGATTTACTAATACTCTCTATCTTACGCCTTTTCATGTACATGTTGATGCCTCTAGCATGGCTATTGGTGCAGTCTTAGTGAAACTAGGAGATGGAAATGTGGATCATCCCATATGTTTTACAAGTAGGAAGTTGACACCAAAAAGTAGAATTATACTACCATAGAGTGCGAGACATTGTATATGATCTACATGCTTCACAAGTTTTGATAGTACTTATTGGCCACAATTTATTTTCTATATAGATCATATGGCATTGAAGTACTTGGTCAATAAACCTATTTTTCAAGGGTACATATTCTAATGAATACTCCTATTTCAAGAATTTTATTTCATATTTATTTTTAATCCATACAAGAGAAATCTAGAACTTGATCATTTATCAAATATTAATTCTAGAGAGGACACGTAGAGTATTGAAGACACCATGCATTATGCATAGTTATTCGGGATTAACCGTTCACTAGCATATTTGGAGGACATAGCATTATTCTTGTACACTATGCTTGTGTCAAAGGGGATAAAGACATTGGAGAATAAGTATCTAGTTATTTGATTTGTGCTATACCAACTCATTAGGGTGACTTTATAAGATGGTTCATGATGTGGTATTTCATAGATGTGTCCTAGAGCATGAGCGCAATGGTATTATGGATGAATCTCATGGAGTTATCGTAGGATGACACTATGCAAGGGATGCGACTATGCATAAAATCCTTCTAACTAACTTATGGTGGGAGATATTTTATAAGGATACCAAGGCTTTTGTCAAAGCATGTGATCATTGTCGAGGATTGGTAAGCCTAGGATTAGGGACGAAATGCCCTTGAGACCTATAGAAATGCGTAACCTTTTGAGAAGTGGGAAATTGATTTTTTAGGACATATTACACCACCGATGCATAGAATCGGAGTATGCTACATTATCACATGCACATATTACTTGACCATTTGGGTAAAGGTTGTTCCTAAAAATATTGTACAACAACACATTTCCTTAAGGAGAATATTATCAGCATGTATGGATTCCCTTTGAGTTTGAATAGTGATAAAGCAACTCATTTCTTGAATGAGACCATCAAAATTTTGTTAGCATATTTTATGGTGGGACACCATAAGACTACTTCTTATTACCCCCAAGAAAACATCACTGTTGAGGATTTCAAAATATCCTAGGACAAACACCGACAAACATATGTGATGTTGGAAGAAAGGATTGGGATGATAAGGTATCAGTTGTTCTTTGAGCATATAGAACAACCTATAAAAATTTAAACAAGGCCACATTTTTGAAATTTTTGTTTGGCACGAGGATGTACTAAATGTGGAATTTGTATTACCATCATTGTTATTACATGTATAGGAGTTTTGTCAAATGAAAAGGTGGTGGAAAACGCATTGATAATTTAATGCAATTAAATGTGTAGTGTGTCATTATGTATTATATCTAGAAGACAAAGAAGGCATGATAGAAGACTTGGCATTATAGGCACATCAGGAAAAATTCATTTACATTGGAAATATAGTACTTTTGTATGACCCTAAGTTTTTTTGCCACCAACACAAGTTGAAGGTGCATTAGTTCATACCCTTTTCACTAACCAAGATAATTGAATCAGAGCATGTCACTTAAAGGCATTAGATGGCACCATGTTTCCCAGATACTTCAATGGGAGTAGGTTTAATGACTACTATAAATAAGCTTTAGTGTGTTTGTAATAAGGTAATATTGCCAATTAAATTAGATTTTCCTTTCATGTTTTTTTTTTCTTTGGTTGTTTTTTTGTAATAAGTGTGTTCACATGTAGCAGATTGATTACTATTCATTGATTGAATGCATAGAGGACCGTACATAATTTTAGTGTGGGGTGGAAACTGGAATGACTATTAAATAGTAATTCTTAGATGAAATTTAATTTCCGGAGTTAGTACTTAGAGGTGCATGCGACATTTCTAGAAAGACATATGTTGGGTGAATAAGAATTGATAACATGTGAAGAAGAAAGAAGTTATAGGTGTCTATGTATGATGGTGCATAGTAGGATTTTCTCGGGAGGGAATCTAATAAAATAATATTACATAGGGTAATGTGAGGGAGGTAGTAGTAGGATATACTTCTTTGAACATGGCACGAGAGGAATATGGTTTATAGTGTAAGGAAATACACGCATAGATGTCTACAGGCTTGGAAAGTAGTAAGTGTGCCTAAAGGCTATGATTGTGTCACATGTAAAAGAAATGCATTACTAGTGCCTTAGGAGGAAAAAGGTGTTTTAAAATGGAAAAATTACATTTAAACTTAAAAATGGGAAAAATCATTTTGAAATCCAAAAAGTATGTCGGTGGAGTTTTAAAGTACAAGAAATCCATAAAAGGGGCAAATCGAGTTATTTTCTACCATTAGATAAATTTAAGAAACTAAGCAACGAAGAGACAAAGAGATACAAGGAGAATCAATGGGTAAACTAGAGAAACATGTAGAGGGATTTAGCGTGAGCTCCTTCATGGGAAAATTGGAAGTTTGAGCGAGTTTGAGCGTGAAGCTAGGACACGGGAAGTTGGGGTTTTATGAGATCGAGATTGATTGGCTAGGGTTTGGAGGGCTTGAGAATCATAAATTAAGGGCACATAAGGTAGGCCATGAAGTTGGTGTATAGGGGTCATGAGTAGGAATACCTAAGGCACAAGTTGAACTGAAGACAATGACACCCAAGAAGGCTACTTCGGTGTCACCAAAGGGAAAGGGTAAGGGATGAACTAAGAAGAATGAAGTTGAGGACCTACTAGAGGAATTATTTTCAAAAATACAATATCCTCCTAAAGTAATTGTGGCACAATCATGGACCTCATAGCTTGCAAAGTGAAAAATTACCGATTTCAACCACAGGGCACCAAGGAATGAGGCAACATTGAATAAGGACAGTTTATGAGATTTTTGACAAGGAATGAAGAGGGTTAATTGTTGATTGATGACTCGGTAAGGAAAATTCTAGAGAAGGTAGGGTTCCTATAATTATTTGAATTTTCTTACTTTGGAAGACCTACATACATCTACCAATGGTTGATTTCAAGGGTACACAAATATTATTTCTAATTTTTTGTCCAAAGGATGAGGATTATGACTCATTTTATTTAGCAAGTTACTAAGTTACAGGAGACAGAGAATACCTAGACTTGGATTTGTGAGATGAGGCCAAAATTGATGAATGAGCCACCAATTTGCAGTATATGAAGAGGGGGTAGATCTATGACTATGGACAAAATTATAGACCTTGTGACTAGGGTGACAATCATATTGGTGAGTTATAAATTTGGCACCTTGGAAATATGGTGGGAAGTAAATAGAAAATTTATCTACATTGCACACAAGATGGCACATAAAACCTAGTACAATATTACACAAGACATCACCAATGGAATTTTTAAGGAGTAAAAGGCACGAGAATGAGGAAGGAACTAATATAACATGGGTATCAATTCTTTTACTAATTACATTCTCGTAAGTTGGTGTCACCTGCAAAAGATCATTCCCCATAGCCGTGAGTTTGTAGAATTTATGTGTGAGGGAGAATTCAAAAATAACTACAAGGAACAACTAGATAAGTGGTATAATAAGATGCATACATCTTTTAAAAATGAATCGTGCATTAATAGGGAGCTTCTGTAGAATTTGGGGATCGGGAAAATTTATAGTAATGCAACATTTTAGCTTTGCATGTTTCATGATGGCCAATGGATAAATGGGGCCGTGGTGAAAATGTTCATTTGCATTCATAATAAAATATTTCAGTTCATACTAAATAGGATTAAGGATGCACAAAAGTAGAATTTTGATGCAAATAAGGTGGATTCATACTAACTTATGTTGTGCACCGCCTATGGATATGTTACCATAGAGACATTAGATTCGGATAGCTTGGATTTAATCTAGATGATGAATGTGATAATCAAGGGATGATATGCAAGGTTTTTTATTTTGTACCCAAATACATGGGATGGAGTGGAGGTAGAACTATGTGACACTCACATCTCATATCCTAAGAACCATATAATAGATATTTAGAAGAGGAGTTGAGATGAGTCCCCGATAAATAGGAAGAAGAAAATGTTGCAATGGATTAAAGGGTGTGGGAGAGAAATGCAATACAAAATAAGGAATCACAATGAGTGTGTAGGACCCTCTCATTCAGCCAAGATGATTCCACTAAAGACTAATAAGTGGCACACAGGGACCCAAATAATTTCTAATGATGAAGAGGACTTAGAGGAGAAATTCATAGAAGAGTTAAGGCGTAATAAGTGTGCGTAGGAAATAGAGCCATCGGTGGATGTGGAGCCTAGCCTAGAGAAGGAAGATAGGGAAAACATCATAAAATATCAATAGAGATAAAGCTCTAATATAATAAGAATAAATGTGTAGTGCTCGGGAGGAGCTTGAGGGAAATAGGGATGGCGGTTACTCTTATATCAATAGGGAAGATAAGGGTGTCCGAAGGAGACCAGCATTGGGCCATTTACACCAAGGAAGCAGCGGAGACTAAGGCTAAAGTGGTAAGGAAGAGAAGACCTCCACAATCACCACACATGTATTTTTTTTATGATCCTATGAAGGTTTTGAGGGTGATATTTCAAAGCATGGTCTACATGGAGAAGTTTTTATATGGGACATGATAAACAAGGAAGGAGGGATCTCACACACGAAGAAGATGTTTTCATGGAGTATGCATACACACGTGGAGGAATCAGAGTTGTAAATTAGTAACAAGTCCTACTCCACCTTGGAGTTAAAGAAGCATTCAGGAAAGGAGTAAAAAATTATTGACCCCATGAGATTGGTGATGAATAGGCATGTAATTCCTTAAATAAATTGACAACAGAGGTCACACATAGGAATATAGACAAGGGGATACCATGAGGCTCATGGTAGAAGACAAGAAGAATAAGGAGCATGAGATAAAAGGTTTGAATAATGACATGAAAGGGAGTATAAGTGCACTAAGGAGGCCTATGATAGGGTGGGGGTTTGGTGAAATAGATTACAAGCACATGTCCCACTTTGGTGATCCAATCCTAAACCAACTATAGTGATGAAATGGAATACAGTTAGGAGGCCATTTTCAAGGCTGATTTGAATTTTGATAGGTTCCAAACAAGTGATCCTATCATCGGTACTCACGCATTCCCAAGGAATAATCGAGCTCAAAATCATTCGGTAAAAACACCAAAAATAATCTTGAGCATACAAAAGTCACGGTAGAAGTATCGGTGTAGAAAGAACTAATAAAGGCCATGAGGGATACCCTATAGTTATGGATCAAGTAGATCTAACTCTCGCTTTTGGAACAGATGGATATGTTGGAGGGGATGACCATAGAATTGAATGTAGTCATCAAATAAATAATGGAAAGAGTAGATGAAGTGGCACTGACTAAATTTTATGCATTATAGTGTGGCAATTGGAAAATCCACATAGGATCTCGCAGAGTGGAAGAATTTCAAAGATTCATTAAGCGAAGAGTTCTTAGAGATCCTCCAACAACTTGAATCTTGATGAGGTTGGTGCCCAAGTTAGGGGTCATTCTTTAGATTCATGGTATTCTTGCCTTACTATTTATTCTTTGAACATTTTTGATTCTTTCATTCCTTGGAGATAAGTTGGGTGACACATTGTCAAGGATGGGAAATTATTTTAATGTGGGGTAATGTTGAGTGGGATAAATGGCTAAGTACTATCCAAACATAGATGTTTGGAGCCATGCACAAAGGGTACATGAAGGGGTGCACATGTATAGTAGGGATTAGCACATGGAGTTTCATGTGTGAGAAAGAAAAGGTTCGAGACTTATCGATTTTCCATAGACACGGCTAAAAATAGAAAATCAAGGAAGAATGGCATCCAAGCAATGTTTATATTTAGATAAAATTAGGATAACTTGGGATGCACACAAAGGAAGTTATAATTGGGAAAAGAACATACAAATACCAAATAAGATCATACATGAGCCAAGAGAATAATAGGATTAAAGCAAGTATTATAATTAGGTTAATATATTATTAGAAGAGAATGTAAAAAGCATGCAAGATATTTTTGTATGCACTCCTATTATTAGGAAGGTGCATGAAGCAGTGAAGGGAAATTCCCCACCCTTATATATAGGTAGTTCATCTATGTTATAAGGGTCGATCGGTTGGGTATTGTAATGTGCATACGAGATAGATATTATGTGGGTATTTGATGTCATGTAATCATGAGATTTAGAACTTGCACATAGGTCATGTGCATGTATGAATTGAGGACAATGTAATCATCTTGTGTTATGCAATATAATGAAGTGGTTTCTTGACAATGCACTTGATCTTAGTTCTTATTTACATTGATGAAGTATTTTCCTTATTATATGTGTTTCTAATTGACATGTTTATGAGGATTATTGTGTATGAATTAATATATTGATTATGAATATTGTAAAAAACATGATAACCTTCTAATAGGCATAACAAAGGATGGACCTAGTGGTTGCATGTGCTTTGGGTAAGCATTTAGAGCTTCTTGAATGAAGTGTTAAAGTGTATAGCTATTTTTGCTAGATATATTGATAGTATATTAAACATGAAGCAAAAAGTGTGGTAGTATATGTATGAACATGTGTAAAAGTTATGAAACATGAAGCAAAAAGTGTGGTAGTATATGTGTGAACATGTGTAAAAGTTATGAAACATGAAGCAAAAAGTGTGGTAATATATGCTAGATATAATTGATAGTGCCAAAAGGGGGAGTAGTGAAATGCCCCCAATTGTGTCAATGATAGAGATCTATGTGATGACATGAGAGATACCATCTTATTGTTGGAGAGTGTGACCTATGACATGAGAATAGAGAGATTCATCATGGTGATAGGCAAGAGCAAGAGTAGAACCAGGGTTAGATTTTGGTTTAAAAGGAGGAATTCTAAAGAGGTCATCTAGAGTTTGTTGGTCCTAAATCGTTGGGGGTTGATGATTTAGAATTGGTAATGTCGGAGAGGAATTGATAGGAGGAGAGGATGGAGGACATATTTTGAGTGGTGGTTGCTTGATAGGAGGAGGAGATGTAACATCCACTTTTTATGACTTATAAACAAGGGGGAAAATTTTACATAATGTTCTTTGTTCTAAATTCATACAATTCAGAACACACATTTCAATGTCAATCCATCTCATAAAAAAAAACCATGTGCAGTTGTAATGACTTGATGAAACACTTATATCTCATTTCATGACTTGGAATTAAACTAATCTCTCGTGTTTAACTTGTTCAAGTGTATACTATGTATACTTTTTTATTAGTGGTAAAAAGAGGGTTAAGGGGACCCTACCCCATACATCAAGAAAGCTCCATGAGAGCAGATTAAGCCAAATTATAATAACATCAAAACACCATAGTATAAAATTTCATAGTAATAAGGGCACTTAGGAGCCCATATAGTGAAACTAACAACAACAAAAAACCATAGTGAAACTAACAACATCGAAGGAACTAACAGCCAAAGACAGAGATAGTGAAAAAACAGAACACCCCGCACCAAATTCATTTGTAGGATTTTTCAAGCCCCTCCAACACCTTAGCCCATTCTTTTGCAAGAGCATCAATATTAACAGCCAAAGATCCCAGGTCTAAACCATCTGGGGTCACCTTCCATTTCCTTCCTTGACTATCCACAACACAATAAGAATTGGCAAGCTACCCCAGAGTTTGAAGGTGTAGCAGGGTCGACTTAACAGTCACGATGCTCCATTCCATATAGCTATGGAGGATAGCTTTAACCTGATCCATATCCTTGGTTATGCCCCCAAGTTGGCCTTTAGGATCTCGATCTCGCCACCCTGCCCATTGCTAACAACTTCCTGCACCTACTCCCTCATCTTGTGCCAATCATTAAAAAGAAACTGGACCAAGCTCTTAGTGAGCCACATGTCCCCCTTGAGCTCATCAATATCAGCAACCATCCTGGCCAAGTGATTTTCCCCTTTGATCGAGCCGACATGACCCATAGCTTCATAGTGTTGTTCCAATTGAGCATTTATAGGAGTCGGGCACCCTATTTGCTAGACTCACCCTTAGTGTTCGGCTTAGTGTTTAGGGTCTGCTTAGATTTCAGGTCCTGAAGGTTTTGGGCCGTAACCACCTCCACCTCATCCTCTTCGAGTTTCCATCTAGAGAATCCTCATCATCACTCAAATCCTCCTCCTCCAAATTAGACTCCAAACCATCTACATAAGCTTCCAAATCTAGCTTGAGAGCACTAATTTTGTCAATGTCCAGGGCCACCCTTTTGACAAGGGAAAGGATAAATCCCTGGTGGAGAGGGACAGAGATCCTACGTGATTTAAACTGTGAAATAGAGACACAAAGAAATGATACAAGAAATAGGGAAACTAAAATCCTACCCCCATCTAAAATGGTTTAGCATTGGGAGGTGGTAAGCATAGATACATTTGTGGTAGCCTTCCAGGGTTAAGAATTGAATTAAGGTGAGAGCCACCTTGTCAAATGGTTTAGGTAAAGACATTCTAAGGTAGCCAGCAAAATGGGAGGTGAGATTCTCATTACCTTTAAGAAATAGATTCAGTTCTTCAGAGGCTTCCTTCTTCAGTTTGTAGACCTCCCTACCCACCACCGGAATGCCCATAAATTTAGCCATTGAATCCACAAAGATATCCTTTTTTTTTTATCCATTAAGGGTTACTCAAGTGTTCTATCTAAGAATCCTATTTGAATATATGTTATTGATATTGATCTAAATCCGTATTCATAGACTAGGTGACATAAGACAACATAACTAGCGGTTTTTTGATACTTTGGCCAAATTTTTAAACATGTTTACCATGTTTATATTACAAGACAACATACTCGTCGAAAGGAATATGTATTTCACCCCACTCAAACTGTTATCTAGATTGGTCTTCCTTGACTTTTGTCAACCAAACCCGAGTCAAATTTTCACACTAAATAGGGGAAGCTCATTGCATTCTACTCATGACACTAGTGTTAAGTAGACATACCCACTACTCATGATTAGGTGTATGATAACTAAGGTTAAGTAGACATACCCACTCAAATCTCATTGATTAGGTGTACCCACTTTAGTTACCCTGAATTCAACATGAGTTGACCACTACACTATTCCATGTGTTTATCTTTGTTTAAAATAGAACTATGAACCTAATTACACTTATGTCAATTGATTTAATCGAACTAAGTGGGGTCTTGAATAATACTCCGTCATTATGAGGTTACTCTATTGCAGCCCCTATATTACAACAACCTACTAAGTTATTTCAACTAAACTAACATACTTAAGAAACATTAGATTATTAACCTTCAATTTATTATCTTGATTTAAATTAAATGTTAAACAACACACTTAAGGGTCCACTAAGTATGATTGATCCCAATAAAGGATTCAAAATTTACTTTTACACCAGTTGAAGGTATGCAAATAAAATCTGCATTCAAGCATATGAACTTTTAATCTTAACCTATTATTTCCTTTTATCAATAAATCTTATTTCAATATCAAGTAAGAAAGATCATTAAGTTTCTTTACTATTGTTTAACAATGTAAACAATCTTGATTGAAATCTTATTAATTAGACTTAGTGATATCATAATATTTAAATCCATCTTACTAATTCTTTTAAGCTTTCTAATTTCCATTTATCATTTTCATAAAGTAGAGCATACAGTCAATCATCAATAATGATTATACTTTATCACATAATTATGGAAAACATACTTAGTTATGATTTAATGATAAAAAGGAAGTATCCTTTTCTTCCTAATTAAGGACTATTGTCCTATTCATGAAATCTGAAAACATAAAGAGTAGATTCATAATAATAATGCCACATTCAACTATATAGAACTATCCTTATTATCCTTTCCGAATAAGGGTCAATAAATCATAATCATCATAGTTATATCATTACCCCAAAATGAATTGAGTCAAAAATATATATTGTTCCTTATCCAAGAATTATTCTATACCTTAGAATCCATTAAGCCATGCATGTTAATATTTAATAATATTAATAAAATCTCATCATGCATGTTAATATTTAAGAATATTAATCAAATCTAAGTCATATATGACCCTAGAATAAATCAGAAATCAACAACTTTCACACAACAATTCATTTATCAAAAAGAGAGTTCACTACACTCCAAACTTAATAAGTATTCCATAAGTTTATAAAAAAACTTCTTTCATCATTACAAAACCAATTTAATACATCCTCATAGTTTCTCCAACAAGTTCATTTCAAGATAATTTCAATACATAAATCATCTAAATGAATAAAATGACTTTGTTAATAAAACAAATGTAACTTTTTATAAGTCTTTCTCCTTTCACTTTTCACGAATTCCATCTACAAAATTGTTAGCATGAGTCAGTTCACAAGAATTGAGCATGATAAGCACTATAACATTAAAAAAATATGATTTTATCTAATTGTTTTATAAAAGGAACCTGTTATTTAAGAAAATGTTCCAAGTACTCAAAATAAGAACAATAAAATAAACCACCCAAAAGCCACTATGTCAGAAATAGAGAAGACGTCACTAAATCTATTTAAGAATCAATTGTCCATAAAAGAAGTTAAATAATCCACAAAATTTAATTCCATCTATGTCACAATAATGATAATCATTTCAACATGATAAAATTTCAAATTGTAACCAACTATAAGAAGAGAATTAAATTAAAGTTCATGATATGTCCTCATTCTTTTAAATTTAATTCACCAAACCAAAGTTCTTCTAAATCACAGCCAATTCTTTATCAATCAATCTAAAAGGTATTTAGGAACAATACGAATTAATTGACATGAACAAGATGCTACCACCATAGTTCATCTAACCAAATCCCTATTACCATCCATAAAAGGATGCCTACAAAATAGAGATAACTCAATAGGAACTGGGTGTACTCACTGTACATTCCTACAGGAGGTTACTCTAATATTAAATGAAAAAAATGAATCAACACAAGATAAGAATTTAGAAAGGTTTGACTTAACAAAATGAACTAGTTTCCCAAAACCCATTTATTTGAATCATACTAATCAACCAAGACAAAAAAAAATGGATTTGAAACACAAACATGAAATTCAAATGATCAAGCTATATTCAAATGCACAAGAAACCCTTTCCAAAACTTCGGATAATGAAAACCAAACAGTTCCAAGGAACAAAATCACAGTGCACAGTCTTTACTTGAAAGATCAATATTCAAGTTTAAAGAATAAAAATTTCCTTTAACAATGATCACAGTAACTCACAGGTTCCATTCACACTATAAAAAATTCTCAATAAGAGAAATAGTTACCACATAAACATTTCAAACCAACCAAAGATACAAGCTCAGTCTCAATGAGACATTCATAGGGATAAAAATTCAATTAAAACATGAAACAGTCACCACATAAAACATCTCTTATAAACACTGATGACCCAAATCACAAGAATCTTCAAGGTTGAACATGACCAAATTGTAACCCAAGATATCCCCTCTCACAACACTTCAAAGAGTAATGGTTCTATTGAGGGTGAATCACAGCACTTCTGAATGCCTCGCAACTCGATGGGTTGAGACTCTCGGTGTGATTGCATAACATGGAGCTTTTCCCAAGCGTGGGACCTTGTGAATCATGGAAAGCTCTCCGGATAAAGGCTGGTTCCTATTCCTCTATTCAAATGCACACATAAAAATGCAGAGGGTTTACTCAAAAACCTAATCTAAATTGCCAAGGAAATAGGTAAGAAGATGCATAAAATAAACGTAAACTAACAAATGTGATGCACCAGAAATGAAGAACACTTATCTTGCCAATAAACACAAATTAAAATGCAATGCAAGATCATGCATGAGATAACCATATTTGTAGTGAAAGATCAAGAGGATGTAAATGAACACGAGAGAGGGTTGAGAATCATCCACAGAGACATGCATTATTTTCTCCCAAGATTGACACAATAATACACTACAAAATTTCAAGAGGCAAAGTTGCATTACTTTTAGATGAGATGTTTGAACTCCATAAATTCACCTACCAAAGAGAAGAAGGGAGGGAAAACAAGAATTTCAACCTTTAGAAAGAAACCCCTCCTTAAAATTTATAGGAAGAATGAGAGAGGGAAAAGAGAGGAATTCCAAATCTACCCCAACCACCTCAAGGTTGTATTTAATTCACCTCATTATGGCGGTAGGTGAGAACCCTAAGTAAACCCAAAAAATGGAAAAATGTATTTTGCATTTTTGAAGAACTTGTTCTCACCCAACTAAATATATCTAGTCATAGTTGACAGAGGACCTCGTAAGCTTTACTGAAAATTCCAACCTTGCATGAATTTGAGCTCCCAGTGAGAATTTATGGCCATCTTAATATCTCTGCGCCAGGGTTTGCTTTCTGTTAGGGTGTCAACGCTCAAAATGTTGCACCTCCTAAAGATGCACCTTGGCACATTCATCCTTATGTCGACATACTCTTAAGTGCACCATAGGTGCTAAAAATGTGGTGTTGACGCTTTGTGTTGTGTGCCTCCAACCTGCACTATGGGCGTGACTTTTGGCGTGTCGACATCTTCTTACCTACGCCATAGGCGCATCCATTTTCATGTCAACATCTTCTTACCTGTGCCCTAGGCGCATCCATTTTCGTGTCACATCTTCTTACGTGCACCATAGGTGCAATCCATTTTCATGTCGACATCTTCTTACCTACGCCATAGGCGCATCCATTTTCGTGTCGACATCTTCTTACTTGCGCCATAGGCGCATCCATTTTCATGTCGACATCTTCTACTTGTCTATATTTACCCAGGGGGAGATATATACAATAGGTTCTTCAGAGAATGTTTAACAAAAGAAATAAAAGAAAACCATTTTGAAGTATAATTAAATGACCTAGAGTAATCATTACTCAAAGGAGTCCAAAACTCTCAAAGACACCCAAAAAGGGTAATCATGAAAAGTGAACAAACCTAACAAGAGAGAGATAAAGAAAGATTTACCACTCCATATTTCCAAAACAGATCCACCTATGAAGGGTAATAAACAAAAAAATGTATCTTAAAATGAAAGAGGTAGAAAAATCCATCAAACACCTCCATATTATGCACTTACAATGCTTGAAATACCTCCATCGAGAGTACCAGTATGGTTCGAGACTAGACTTATATAAAAACAACAAAAAGATCAAAATATCGGTTACCTATATAATCCAAAATGAGTGACCATCAAACCAATACAAAAATCCCATACAAGATTTATAAAAATTTGACCCAAATAATGTTTTCCATACCCATTTTAATAAAACCTGGGTCATTTCCACAAGCCTAAAAATAATTTCGCCATAACCCTGAGCATTCATTTCACCTAAAAAATTACAAATACAAGGAGATTTATCTATCAAAGATAATATAACACATTCTTCCCCTATCAATCATTCATAGTTTGATATATATTGCAAAAACAAAACTATTTTTCCAACAATAGAAAAACCCATAATCATGAATAACAACCTCATACCATTGTATCACTTATATCCACAAGAAACCATATCCATAAGAAACTTCACAGAATCAAGAAGAAGTAAACAACACACAAAAATACTCTTAGAGACATTTTCATAAAGAGTAGAGTTCTTTTTATGAAAAAATTTAATAAAAGAAAGAGATCTTAAAAAGATAGAGCCTATCATGCCTGGTAGTGCTCCTGGATTTTCTTCTTTGCTTCAAACCTTCAAGAAAATATTCCACTGAAATATTTCCAACGAAAATGCCAAACCAAGCCTCTCGCAACTTCCCCATTTTCTTCTTATAGTTTCCACAACAATTTTTGCCATTATTTCCATCATACAATGGAAAATTTTAACATGTAATAGAATTGAACTGAAAATTCAAAAATTGAAATATTATATGTAGAGCCAAAGAGCTCAAAAATATGAATGTCCTATAAAACCAAACCTTTCATGTTTCCTCCAACCCATTATGTATTCCTTGTGTAGTTTTCACTTGGGTCAAGGCTCATTAATGTCAACAGACTACCAGTGTCCCCCGAAACTCCCACCAATGCCAACTCATTATTAGTTACAACTAACAATTAAAAACTTCATTCAAACAAAATTAGCAAAGTTGACAACTCAGCCTTTTCCACTACCTTCATGCCTTGGCCAAAATTGGCGGCAAAAAATATTAAATACAACATTTAAACATTAAAAATTCCTTTGGAATGGTGTCACTACCATCCAACAACTTTCCATCCAAGCCAACCTAATTTCCCCTTAGGTTAGTTTGATGCCCTTAGGTTAGGTTTCTATAGTATTAGTTTATAAACCAAGATTAGGACCTTAGGAGTAATTCAATTTAGCTTAGGATAAATTAGTGTCAATGACTTAGGATTACCCCTTCTAAGAATTAATCATCACAATAAATATAATCACCTTAACTTAGGTTTAGGATAGGATAAAAAATCAAAGGAACTTAGATTAATTAGGTCCCAATAAATTAATCAAAGTACATTACCTTTTGCAATGTATCAAATGACGTTATTAGATCACTTAAAAGGGTGCATACTAAAGATGTTATCGGATGCCCTTGTGATCCCAAAGCAAGCCTGAGTTCAAAAATCAAACATTCTGATCAACTTGATCAAATGATCAAAACATCATAAAATTAAAGACATGCCTTGGATCACTGCAATTGATCCAAGGTATGGCTATTCATGCATTTTGAAATCAAATAGACTGAAGAACAAGTTCAATATTGCAAAAATGAAATGAACGAATTAGAATGAATTTATTTCCTTCATCCACATGTAGAATACATTAAAAAATTCAGCATAAAGAGTATATGAAATACTTCATTATAAATTCAGAATTGTCATGGCATGATTGTATCCAATTTTAGAAGATAAACATATCATCTACAACAAACATGATTACTTAGTTCAAAAGAGTACACCGTCTTCAAACAAGAATCACCTATCAACATTTGCAACTTCAATTATAGAAGTGATCAAGGATATCAACCATGATAGAGGAATTACATACCTCCCTTTAAAAATCATCATCGTCCCGATGATTAACTTAATCCACATTCTTTAAACAAGAAAAATAATCATAATTATAGTTCTTCTATCCACAAAATTTTCAAACAGAAACTAGATTTATAGAATTCAAGTTTTTCATAACTTATTACAACATCAAATAGTTATCCTTGTACTAACAAAATATAGTACCTACCCAAAACTAGCAGAAATTAAAGATAGCTTTCAAAAAAAGTCTTTAATTATCTCAAAAATCAAAATTAATTATGTTCAAATAGATGAGGAAAATCAGTTTTCATATCCTCAAGGTTTTCCCATGTTGCACTTTCTTCATTAAACTAGTCCCACTAGACCTTGCATTGACTGATTTCACGATTTCACAAGTGCAATTGGTGAGTTTCCAACACTCTTATGGGTTCAACCATGATTATTCCTGGGTCTTGGACCTGCAAGGAATCCCAATTTAATACATGTGATAAATCTGAAATGTATTTCTTAAGCAATAAATATGGAAAACATCATGCATTCATGACAAGGTGGGAGGTAATGCTAAGTGATAAGCTACAGGGATAATCACTTCAATAATCTCAAAAGGTCCCACAAAATGAGGTGATAATTTGGCTACCTTGCCAAAGGTAATAGAGCTCTTTTTAGGCTTAACACGTAAAAATACCTTTTCACCAAGTTCAAATTTCTTATCAACTCTTTTCAGATCTGCATAAATTTTCTTCCTATCAATAGCTTCTCTTAATCATTCATGAATTACTTTCACTTTTTATTCCATTTCAGTAAGCATTTCAGGTCCAATTACCTCTCTATCTTCAATGTTATCCCATCTAACTAGAGTTATGCATTTCCTTCCATATAATTCTTCAAAGTTATCATTTTAAAGAGGAATGATAAGTATTATTGTAAGTAAATTCAACTAAAAGAAGGTATTCTTACAATTTGTACTGCTGATCCATACATCACATTCGTAACATATCTTCCAAAACCTGATTTACTCTCTCAATTTGACCATTTATTTCCGGATGGTAAGCGAAACTAAAATTTAGTTTTGTTCCTAACGATGCATTTAGTGTTTTCTAGAAACGAGATATCATTATAGGGTCTCTATCAAATGTAATCAATTCAAGTACTCCATGTAATCTAAAAATTTCATGCACAAATATTTTTGATAAAAGGGTGAATCATCTTTAAGATTACCAGCAATAAAATGTGCTACCTTTGTTAATTTCTCAACCACAACTAAAATAACATCAAGTTTATTTTTATACATAGGAAGCCCCTAAACAAAATCCATATTTATTACTTTCCACTTATATTGCGGTATATTATGTCGATATAATAAACCAACTGGGTGCATATGCTCACCCTTAACTCGCTAACATTCCAAACAATGTGAAAAAAAAATCAGTTATGTCTTTCTTCATCCCTTTCCAAAAATATTGTTATTTTACATCAACAAGCATTTTTATAACATCGGATGTCCTGAGTAAGGTGAATTATGAAATTCCATCATTAACTTTTTCCTTAACTCATTTTCCGAAGGTACATACACTCGCTTATCATATCTTAAAATTCCTTCATTATCAAAGTAAAAACCTTTGTATCTTGCATCATTAGGATCTGTAGCAAGTGTTGTTTTTACTTGTTGAAAATACAAATCAGAATCCATGATACTCTTTACTTCATCCTTAAACTGAGTTCTCAAAGTTACAAGTGTAGAAATATGTTTCCTATGACTTAGTGCATCTTCCACTCTGTTTTATTTACCTTTAATGTAACTTATGTCAAAATCATATTGTGACAAAAACTCTAACCATCTTTGGTGTCTTGCATTCATATTTGGCTGACTGAAAATATAGTTCAGCCCAAGGTGGTCAGTTTTTAACTCAAATGGTCTTCCTAAGAGATGATGTTGCATAAACTATGGCAAGCAAGCTCTAGTTCATGGGGATCATAAATCAACTCATGTAACTTGAGTTTTCTTCTCTCATAAGCTATAACATGATCATCTTGCAATATTATACCTCTTATTCCTTCTCCGGAAGCATCTATAACTACCTGCAAAGCTTCTATTTGGATTCGGTATAGTCAAAATAGGTGCAAAAGTTAGTTGTTCCTTTAGAGTTTTAAATGTTGATTCACATTTATCACTCCACACAAACTTTTATCCTTCTTTTGTAACAAAGTAATCGAGAAACAAATTTTGAAAATTCCTTAACAAAATTTCTATAATAACCAATAAGCCCCATGAAGCTTCTAACTTCATGTACATTTTTAGGTACAAGTCATTCAATTATGGCAGCAATATTTGATGGATTAACTGTTATTCCATATTTTTTTATGACATTTCCTAAATAGTGCACTTATGTTTCATAAAAAGAACATTTGGACAACTTACCATACAATTTTCTCTTTCTCAATATTTCAAGAACAATTTTTTAATGCTCTTATGTAACACCTTTGACAAACTATTATATTTCTCTTTTGCATTGCAAGCATTGACATGTGATTTTCTTGATGCGGTGTTCTCCTTGCTTGTTGAAAATCATGCTTGCCAGGGATAAATCATTTCTTCTCTTGGATTCATTAGACTGAAATGTTGATGCTTGCAATAATCCATTTTCACTTCAGATAGGTGAGTTGTAATTTGGTTAAGATGGTTGCAAACTTATCTCTATTAACTGACTCATCCTTGGATCAATTCCATTGATCCAAGGAATGTTTTAAATCTCCTTACTAGTCTGAATGGTAAACTGACATTCATAGGTTGAGAGATGTAGTAGACTAAGCTTTTGTATGTTTACAAATTCTTTTTGGTCTTGTAAGATCGTGCCTGCATTCGGTTGTATGTTTTGTGCTTGAATATTTAGGATTGATCTCTTTAGGACATTTAATAGTGTTAAGTGGAACGAAGCCTGCTTCATGACTATGAAGGGAATCTAAGTCCTAAACCTATGGGATTTATCCTAACGGTATTCTAAACTAAGGTAAATGTAACTATTTCCAAACCTATGTCTACTTATTTGGGTGATAATCTATCCTAAGCTTCATATTCTATGTTGGGATGGGAAAAACCTAAGGTGATGTTAGGTATACTCTTAACCTATTACCTACTACTAAATTGATTTGAATAATAACCTATCTTAAGTTAGAAAATTACCTAAGGAAAATTTTATAAACCTAAGGTAATTACTTTCTAAACTAACCTAAGGTCATAACCTAAGTTATGGAAATCTATCCTAAACTAATGAAAGGGACCTAAGGTCGCATGGAAAGTTGGTGATGGTTCCAAAGGCATTTATTTGATTTGATTTTTTGAATTAATAGAAGTAATGCTAGTTTTGGAAGAGACATGTAAACTTGGTGGAAGCTTACATGGAATCATAGCTAAACTTAGAAATGCATGCAGAGGTTGAAGTAGCATTATCCAATTTTGTGAGGTGGTGATAAGGAGAGATAGGCGGGAGATTGGGGAGTAATAGCATTAATGAACCTTGAGTTTTGCAAGAAGCAAACCATCTTGGAAACAATGAGGGTGGATTTGTTGGAGGTTGTTTGGTCTTGCATGCCTTGCAATTTTTTCTCTACATGGAGCTATCTGGTTCTTTGAACCAGCAGTTCAACTTTCACTTTGTGGTTATTTTTGGTTTCCCTGGTCTATTTTCAATCCAAGGAAAGTATATGAGGCATTGGAGAAAGAGATGTTTGGTTTTGATCTTTCTTGGAGGAGAAAAAGAGTTGGAAGCTCGGCTGGAAGTCTCCTTTGAATTGGAAAAAGCACTATCAAGCATGATAGGATCTACCCATTAAGATTTCTTGCTTTCCTCTAAATGTTTCATTAAAATAACTCTGCTCTCATGAGATAAATGGTTACATGTTTTGTCTGGTTATTTACTTTCATGATTGAATGAATCTCTATGATTTTTGGATATGAATCCATTGCATGATAATGTTAGTCTTTGGATGTTTCTCTCTATGCAAGTTCAATGGTGATATGCATATGGAACTTTCGATTTTTGTTGTTTAGAACTTTCGAGGATTTGTGTTGTTTAGAAATGGTTTTGATTTGAGTTTTAACTGGTAGTCTCTTTTGAAATCTTCTCCTTGATGAATCTTGAGTTTGGAAAGGTTTTAGTACTTCCATCCCAGATGTACCATTTACTTTGACAATGTAATGACGTGTAAACATTTGAGGATATTCTTCTCTCCTCTATTTTGGGTAACTCGCGTCTTGTTTGAAATTATTTGATTGTTTTGATAGAAGGATGGTGGACATTTTATGGAACTGTATCTTGTTGTGAGGATATAGAACCTCTGGTTCGAGACTGTATTTTTACGTACCCTTCGGTGTGAAATCAAACTCTTTTGAAAGTATCGATAATGAGTTTTTGAATTATATGGAAGTGTTGTGTTTGTAATTCTACTTGTGTTATTTTGATTGGAACAATTACCTTATCTAACTCAATATTTATGTGCTAGATGGAGCTGTGAAATTTATTATAGTTGGGATTTTTGTTACAGTTTGAGTTTGTGGGTAATGTTGAAACTTTGTTTGACTTAAAACTTGTGTTGGTTTTTGTATTCTCTTTTAGATCCATTTGAATGGATTTTTGGTTTTAAAGGAGATAGGAGTTGAATAATCTTGTGAAATGTATCTTTTTTTCCAAGATTGTACTTCTACTTTGAAACCGTAATTGTTTACTTTCTCTTATGAATGAACTCAAAAAAATTTGGTGTGTGTGACATGTGTAATCATCATCCACATCACCTAGTGAGTCATCTCACCTTGTGAGAGTCATAGGTCTTAGGAAGTCAAATGACAAGTGGCATATTCTGTCATAGAATCTGTCATTATCATTTGTGTCAAGGTGCATCATAAGAGTTACATTCTTTATTTGGAATTATAACTCCTCCTTTAGTGGCATCATATGCGTCAGTCATGTCATATGTGTCATTTGCATCATTGATATTCTTTCCTTGTTTAGGCATGGGGTTACACAACTCCCTATTTTTACTTCCTTTTTTCGATCTATGAGGATGAGCAGACATGTTTTATTACTTATATTTTCTATCCATTGTTTTGAATCTTTCTTATTGTGTTGGAGCTTGACATTACCATCAAAGTGCAACCTGTATTGTGGTGCATTGTTTTCGACATTGGTTCTTGCTTTTTTGTCTTTTATGGTATCAGAGCTGGTTTCAGTAAAATGTGCACTCTTCATTTATCAATTTCTTATTACTTCTATTTTCTTCTCATTTCCTCGTGCAAGTTTTTTCAATTATTATTTTGGAATCGTGCTAATCTACTTAATAGTTTTCTCTTGGAGTTTATTTTTTGGGGTTTTGTGCATGTGTGTAGGCTTTCTCTTCATGTGGTGCTATTCACAGTTTGCATAGTCGTGGTGCTTATGTTGAATGCTTATGCTCGTGATTGCTTGCCTTTTGACTTGGAGGTTCATTTTTGCTCCTTTTTCCGTACATTTTTGGTGTGGATGTGGTGGTTTCTCCTACCATTTTGGTGTGGAATGTGGTGGTTTAACTTAGTTTTTCCTTTTGAGGTAATTATTATTGAGCTCGACTGTGCATCTCTAGTGATACACTCATTTTTGGTAGAATGTTATTGTCTTGGTTTGCTCGTGCTTTGATCCAGTCTAAACGTAGCCACCTTCCTACATCTTGTGTATGGTTGGAAGCTATTGGTTCTCATGCTTCAAACTCATTTTTTTCCTAAGTCCCTCATGTGCATCAAACCTAAACTATTTTTCAAACCCGATTTCCTCTTTTGCATGGTAATCTACCCCCTCTCTGTATGCATTGCATGGTTATCTTCTCTCCCGGCTCATCCTGCAACCTATGGCCATTCCTCCCTAGCTCAAACTGCAACCTATGGCCATTCCTCCCTAGCTCAACCTATAACCTATGGTCATTCCTCCCTAGCTCGACTTCTAACCTATGGCCATTACAAACATGGCTCAACCCAGTATCCGGGGGGTTCAATCTGCACTCTAACATCTAGGCCGCATTCCAAGGGATCCCCTCTGTGAACACATCTCCACCTAGGATTTTACTTTTCTCTCCATCTACTTGGTCAAACATGGACCCTCAACATTCCTCTTAATTGGTAAATCTCTCCTTTTAAATTTTTAAGGTTAAAATCTTTTATTTAATTGACATTGTAATTTTATTGGGGGTCTTTTTCTTGTTTTATTCAACCTTCCTTCGAGTGTCAAAGACGGAGGGTGAGGTATGAGGTTAGCAGGAGGCTAATCCCCCCTCACATTAAAAACAAACCCTATCTAAAATTCGATGCCATTTCTAAAGAGCATACATACGAAACCCTTTGCATGCATTTAGGGAACTTTTTAATCCATTTGTAGGCTCATTAGCATTTTTCCATTAGTTGCGGGAATTGGTTTTTGCTATAACTTTTGACTCGTTGCTTGGTTTTAAGAAATTATTTAGTAAAATTTACATGTTTTTTGCACTCTAGTTGATAGGATTATAATTTTTGTAAGTGCACTATTTTTATAAAGTGCCACATTCTTGGGGGTGTCCTTGTATTGTTCAATTCAGCTCATTTTTTTCTTGAGCTTTGTTCTATCCCTTTTATTGCTTGTGGACTTATGAGTGCATCTGCCACAGTCTTATAGCAAAGGGATTATTTTGTGTGATGCGATATACACTATTTCTCACTCATCTTTCTCTTCCCCTTCTTGTTTTCTCTCATTCTTGTGCTTACTTATGGTGTCAAACTGCTTGCGCCCAACACACCTTAATTTTGTCTCCACTCTTACACGTTATTATGTTGATTGCAAGGTGAGTGACAGATGGTTCTCAAAACACGATTACATCTAATTATAATCAATGCATTGAACTATAAAGTTCCAAACTTAGGGGTGTGATATTGTTCTGGGGTAGTTGTTTCTTTTCTCTCTCCTTCCTTCTACATCCTTTGGTTCTATCTCTTCATTATGGATATCTCTAAAGTACTAGTGCTCACACCTTTTAACTTATTTGAATGGAAATATAAAATTATATTGGTTTTGTGAAGTAAAGGGTTATACTTGTGTCACCATGGGGTTAGAGACCGAACCTAATGATGAACCCAAAAATCTAAGTGGTTCAACCATTTTGATGAAGCCTTAGGTATTCTCTATATGTTTGTCTCTCCCGACTTGCTCTTCCACATTGAAACTTCCTCAACACCTGATAAAGCATGGAAAACACTCGACGATATGTTTGGGAAGCAAGATGACATGAGAGCACATGAATTAGAGAATGAACTACTAGGGTTAAATCCTAGTGACTTTGAAAACTGCATGCCTTCTTCTCAAATTTTTTCCACACTAGACTACTTTTAAAGGAATGTAAAGTGGAAAAGAAATACTCGAATTGATCTTGTCATTCTTTCTATATTAGGTCCTAAATACTTTTCTTCATTTTAACTTTCCATGCCACAAAAGCTACCTTGGGTAGTGCTTGGACCATGCCCTCCTTTGACAATTTTCTGTCCTAACTCATTCAAGAACAGGAAAAACTCATTCAAATGGGGACTCTAAAATCCAAGTCACATGCCCTTGTGGCAAATAAGGGCAAGAAAAATGAAAAGAAGAAAGAAACAAAGGACCAACCTAAGAAAGAAACCAAGACCATACAACCCCCAGCTAAGCCCAACACTAACACTTTGACTTTTGAGCCTAAAGTGAAGAAGGAAAATTTTAAATGCTCCTATTGTAAGAAATTTGGCCATGATGAGCATCATTGTTTTCGAAAAACAAATTGATCACTTAACTCATTTACTTGAGAAAAATAAAATAAGTGTTCTTGAATCCATTAAAGAAAATTCTCAGAAGGGCGAGTCTTCTAATGTAAAGGAGTCTATAAATGAAAAGAAGAAAGGTAAGGCCCTCGTAGCTAAATCAGCTCCATCATCAACTTAGATTATTTATTTTGGTGCCTCGCACCACATGGCTTCTTCAAAGGTTGAATTCTCTAACATTGAACCATGTGGCATGTCCCAAATCATGTTGGGTGATGACACTCATGTGTCGGTTTCTAATAGTGGATCGATAGAGATAGAAGGTGGAACATTTAACCAAGTGTTAAGTGTTCCCAATCTCTCTACCAATCTCCTATCGGTTTACCAAATAACTCACCTTGGTGAAGGAATGCGAGTGGAATTTGGTCCTAACTTGGTGATTATTCGTGAGCTTAACTCTAACTGCACTGTGGCTAGGGAAAGGTAGATCACCGTTCACAGTTGTATACCTTCTCCCACTTCTCTTCTGATTTGACACCCAATGCCTTGCTTACTCATGCGAATGAGGTTAGCAAGCTATGGCATGAGCATTTTGGGCATCTTAATTATCGTTACCTTGAACAATTGAGCCAAAAAAAATGGTCAATGGGTTACACCGAGTTAAGTTTTCTAAAGGTCCTTGTGAGGGCTTCACCCTCGAAAGCACCCTGAAAAAAAAATTTGATAAGGGAAAATCTTGGAGAGCTACTCATCCCTTGGATCTTGTTCATAGTGATGTTTCGGCCCCTTTCCATATCCTTCTTTCACTAGAGTATCTATACATACTAACCTTCATTGATGACTTTTCACGTTATACTTGGGTATATTTTCTTAAGCTTAAGTCTAAAGTCTTTGAGCATTTTCAAAACTTTAAGGCTCTTGCTGAGAAACAAGTGGAATGGTCTATCAAGGTTCTTCAAACCGACAATGAGGTGAGTATGTGAGCAACAGGTTTGAGGATTTCTACACTTCTGAGGGGATTGCTTTGCAACGTACAATTACTTATAGCCCTTCCCAAAATGGAGTTGTAGAAAGAAAGAACCAAACTTTAAAGGAGATGGCCACTTGTATGGTTCACTCAAAGTCCCTTCCTCTACAGTATTGGGCTAAAGTAATAAATTGTGCTTGTTACATTTAGAATTGTGTTCTACACAAGGTAGTAAGAGGGATGACACCCTTTGAAGTCTGGTTTGGACACAAGCCTGATGTTGAGCACTTTCAAGTCTTCGGATCCAAGGCTATGGCTCGATTCCCAAGAAGAAACATAAGGCATTGATCCACAATCCAAACCTTATATCTTTTTGGGTATCCTGATGGCATGAAGGGATATCGATTGTTGAACCCTACTACCCATGAGCTCTATATTAAGAGGAGTGTGAAGTTTGATGAGTCATCTTGACTTCAACTTCCACTGAGGTTCTTTTACCCACTAATTTAGATTTTGACTCGTCAGATGATGATGTTGTTGAGTGAGTTCCTCCTCTCCCTGCTCCTCCCGATCCTCAAACTTCTAAGTCTTCTGATTCTAACAGTAGTGATGATGAGGACTATGTCCCTTCTCACTCAAGTGAATAATTTTTTACTCTAAGCTTGAACCTTCGGGACCTCTTTGGGCCAGGAAAACTTTACAAAGTGCTAGAGATTTAGTTAGATATCCTTTATGAGATATGTATGTGCTCAAGTTTCATTGGACCCCACTCCTTCTTCACCTCTGCTTCTAATCCACCATCTTTCCAGAAGCTTCTAGGATTCCCCAGTGGGATTCTCACTATGGATGAGGAGTATTCCTCATGAAAGGAAGAAAATTCATTCGGTGTAGGTGGATATATCAAACAAAGTATGGAGCCAATGGAGAATTCGAGAAGTATAAAGTGTGACTTGTAGCTAAGGGTTTCTCCCAGGTAGTTGGGGTTGATTACTCGAAACATTTTCTCGGTTGTGAAGATTACTTCCATTCAACTAACCCTTTCCATCGCTTCCACTAACAAATGGGAAGTCCACTAGATGGACATTAAGAGTGCCTTCCTTCATGGGGACCTAGAGGAAGAGATCTATATGGAACAACCTTTGGGTTATTTCCATGATCCATCCCTCGTTTTCAAGTTAAAGAAGTCTCTCTACTGACCTTAAACAAGCCCCTCGGGCTTGGTATGCCAAGATGGACTCCTTTCTACTTGCATCAGGGTTCACTCGATGTCACTCTGACCCAAATGTGTATATTCTATACAGGATGAATCCATGCTTATTCTTGTTCTCTATGTTGATGACTTGTTGATCATAGGTAGCTCTTCCTCTATCATTGATTCTGTGAAGATCTCCTTGGCCAACAAGTTTTCCATGTCTGACTTAGGATTTCTTAATTACTTTCTTGGGATCCAAATTTCACAATCTGACTCAGGAATTATGATCTCACAGCCTAAGTACTCTCTTGATTTTCTTTCTCAATTTCACATGTCTGATTACAAGTCCTCACCTACTCCTTTTCTTTCTGGGGTCAAGTTGGTGTCTGATTGCTCTTCCCCTTGGTTGACGGTACCCTTTATTGGTAGTTGGTGGGGAGCTTGATCTACCTTACTCACACTCGACCAAATCTTTCGTATGCTATCGGATCATGTCCAGATTTATGCAGGAGCCTCATGAGCTGCATTTAAAAGCAGCAAAAATGGATCCTTCACTATGTTCATGGCACTCACACAAATGGTATTCATTACTTAGGAGGGACTGAGATTGACTTGGTTGGATTTACAGACTTAGATTGGGCCGGTGATCTAGATCATCAGAAGTATACCTCAGGCTACAATTTCACTCTTAGTTCAGGTCATGTCAGTTGGTCCAGCATGAAGCAGAACGCCATTGCGTATCATCGACAGAAGTAGAATATAGAGGAGCAATTAATGCTGCCACAAAAGTTGTTTGGTTACAGGGTATCTTGATAGAGTTTGGCATCCACTTTCGATGGCCTACCATCATCTACTGTGATAACATGAGCACTATCTTGATTTTAGGAATCCAGTTTAGCATCAGCAGATGAATCACATTGAGATTCACATGCACTTCATACGGGAGCTAATACATGAAAACATCATCGACATACATTATGTTCAAGATAGCTAATTAGGTTTCGGACATATTCACCAAGAGTCATCTCGCCATATTTTTCGAGAGTCATAGGTCATTTAGTTTAGGCAAGTTACAAATGACAAGTGTCGATTCTCACATAGAATCTCGACATTGTCATTTGCGTCACGCGCCATAGGAGTTACATTCCTTATTTGGAATTGTAACTCCTCTTCTAGTGGCGCTCATATGCGCTACCAACGCTATATGCGCACAAAGCGCTCATTGATTTCTTTCCATGTTTAGGCATGGGGGTTACACAACACCCCTATTTGTACTTCCTATTTTTCGATCTATGAGCATGAGCAGACCCATTCTTCTTACTTGCAATCTTCTTTCCATTGTTTCGAATCTTGCATATTGCGTTGGCTTGACGTTACCATCGAGTGCAACTTCGTTGTGGTGCATCGCTTTTCGACATCGGTTCTCGCGAATCCCTTTTTCATGGTATCAGAGCTGGTTTCGGTAAACGTGCACTCTTCGTTTCTCAGTTGTTTATTACTTCTGGTTTCTTCTCATTTCCTCGTGTGCAAGTTTTTTTTCGATTATCATTTTGGAATTATTGCTCACCTCATATTGAGGTTTCAGCAATTGCAAGTTAGAGGTATTTGGTTGGTTTGCTTATCACCGAGTTCATATTTTGGATATTTCTAGATCTTTGTGGCTTGTTGTTTCGGGGTTATTTCTTTTCTTGCTGTTGTGTTCAGATTCAGCCAGCAGGTAAAAGAAGAGCTCATTTTTTTGGCGTGGACTCGTGATTACCGGTTGGGATCGTTTTTTTTCTTCACCGGTGTATACTCGACTATTCCGAGCTTTTTCCTCATCGCCGTGGTTCCTCGCTTGTCTCAAAACGGTCTCAAAACGCTTTTTTGCAAAACCTCTCACGTTTTTGCAAAACCTCTCACGTTTTTGCCTTTGTCTCTCACGTTTTTTGCAAAACTTCTCACGTTTTTTGACCTCGCCATTCTGCATTTCTCACGCTTTCCTTCTATCTCTCACTGCTTTTTCCTCGCTCATTTTTTTTTCCTCTTCCAAATTTTTTTCAACTTCCTTCAGCGTTTTTCTCCTCGCTTCAGCTTTTTCCTCTCTCTGCTGTTTTTTTTCCTTTGTTTCAGCTTTTTGTTTTTCGCTCTCTCTCTCAGGCATTTTTCTATCACCTCGGCTGCATTTTCAACTCGTTCCAGGCTTTTTTTAACTGTCCTCTAAGGCGTTTTTTCTCCTTTCCCCGTTGCTTTTTGCGCTTTCGCTTTTTGACCGCTAGGCGTTTTTTTGACTTGGCCGTTTTGAAGCGTTTTTTGGTTTCATGTTTTTGCATTTTTGCTCACTTCGCATTTTTTTACAGTGGACAGTCACTACATTATCTATTTTTACCTGCCTTTCATCCCCACGTGGCTTTCTCAGTCCGCTGTAATATCTCTCTAAAAATACGTTTTTTATTCACTTTTCTTAAAAAAACGTGTTTGCATTCTTTTTATCTTATCACTCTTCTAAAAACGTGTTGTTTCATTATTTTTAAAAGGTATAAGGTAAAAACATTACATTTTATTGGCATTGTAAGTTTTTTGGCTTGTTTTATTAACCTTCCGTCGAGTGCCGAAGACGAAGGGTGAGGTCCGGGATTGGCAGGTGGCTAATCCCCCCTCGCAATACAAACAAACCCTATCTCAAATTCCATGCCATTTCCAACGAGCATACATACGACACCTTTTGCATGCGTTTAGGGCACTTTTTTAATCCGTTTGCAGGCTTATTGGCTTTTTCTCATCAACATGGGAATTGGTTTTTGCTATAACTTTTGACTCGTTGCTCGGTTTTGAGCACTTCTTTAGTCAAAGTTGCATGTTTTTTCACACTCTAGATGATGGGATCATTAGTTTTGTAAATGCACTAATTTTATAAAGTGCCGCATTCTGGGGGTGTCTTTGTATTGCTTAATTCAGCTCATTTTTCTTGAGCTTTGTTCTATTCCTTTTTTGTGGACTTGTGAGCGCGCTCCCCACCAGCCTTACAACAAAGGGATTCTTTCATGTGACGTGAGACGCTATTTCTCACAAAGCTCTTTCTTCCCCTCTTCTTCTCTCTTTCGTGCTTGCTTGCTCATGTTGTTGATCTGTTGCGCCCTACGAACCTTGATTGTTGTCTCCACCATCGCGCATTATTACGCTAATCGCAAGGTGAGTGACAAACTGGTTCTCGAACACACACATCTGTTGTAGAATCAACGCACCGAATTATAAAGTGCCAAACTCGGGGGTGTAATTTTGTTCTGGGGTGGTTGTTTCTTTCTCTCTCCTTCCTTCGCATTCCTCGGTTCTATCTCTTCATTATGGATATCTCTAAAGTACCAAAGTTTCACACCTTTTAATTTCTTCGAATGGAAATCTAAAATTATATTGGTTTTGTGAAGTAAAGGGTTATACCGAGTTACCATGGGGTTAGAGACCGAACCTACTGATGAACCCGAAAAATCTAAATGGTTCAACCGTTGTGATGAAGCCTTAGGTCTTATCTGTATGTCCGTCTCTCCCGACTTGCTCTTCCACATCGAAACTTCCTCAACACCCGATCAAGCGTGGAAAACGCTCGATGATATGTTTGGGAAGCAAGATGACATGAGAGCGCATGAGTTGGAGAACGAACTACTAGGGTTAAATCCTAGTGACTTTGAAAACCTACAGGCCTTCTCAAAATTTGTCCGCACTAGAATGCTTCTAAAGGAATGTAAAGTGGATAAGAAAGACTCTCAATTGATCTTGTCGATTCTTTCTAAGTTAGGTCCTAATACTGCTTTTCGCTTTCAACTTTTCACGCCACGAAAGCCGCCTTGGGTAGTACTTGACTATGCCCTCCTTTGACAGCTTTTCGTCCCAACTCATTCGAGAACAGACAAACTCATTCAAATGGGGACTCTAAAATCCAAGTCACATGCCCTTGTGGCGAATAAGGGCAAGAAAAATGAAAAGAAGAAAGAAACTAAGGACCAACCTAAGAAAGAAACCAAGACCAACCAACCCCCGCTTAAGCCCATCACTCATACTTCACTTCTCGAGCCTAAAGCAAAGAAGGAAAAGTATAAATGCTCCTATTGTAAGAATATCGGCATGACGAGCAACATTGTTTTCAGAAACAAATTGATCACTTAACTCATTTACTTGAGAAGAATAAAATAAGTGTTCTTTGAATCCGTTAAACAAAATGCTCAGAAAGGTGAGTCTTCTAATGCAAAGGAGACTAAAAATGAAAAGAAGAAAGGTAAGGCCCTCGTAGCTAGATCAGCTCCATCATCAACTTGGATTATCGATTCTGGTGCCTCGCACCACATGGCTTCTTCGTGAGGTTGAATTCTCTAGCATTGAACCATGTGGCATGTCCCAAATCACGCTGGGTGATGACACTCATGTGTCGGTTTCCTAGTAGTGGATCGGAGAGATCAAGGTGGAACATTTAACCAAGTGTTGAGTGTTCCCAATCTCTACCAATCTCCTATCGGTTTACCAAATCACCCACCTTGGTGAAGGAATGCGAGTGGAATTTGGTCCTAACTCGGTGATTATTCGTGAGCTTAACTCTGATTGCACTGTGGCTGAGGGAAAGGCAGATCACCGCTCACTGGTCAGATACCTTTTCCCACTTCTCTTCTGATTCGACGCCCAATGCCTTGCTCACTCATGCAAATGAGGTTAGCAAGTTATGGCATGAGCATTTTGGGCATCTAAATTATCGTTACCTTGAACAATTGAGCCAAAACGAAATGGTCAATGGGCTACCCCGAGTTAAGTTTTCTAAGGGTCTTTGTGAGGGTCAGACTTTCGAAAGCACCCTGAAAAAGCTTTGACAAGGGAAAATCCTGGAGAGCTACTCGTCCCTTGGATCTTGTTCATAGTGACGTTTCTGGCCCTTTTCCATCTCCTTCTTTTACTAGAGCTCTATATATACTAACCTTCATTGATGACTTTTCACGTTATACTTGGGTATATTTTCTTAAGCTTAAGTCTGAAGTTTTTGAGCATTTTCAAAACTTTAAGGCTCTTGCTGAGAAACAAGCGGAACGGTCTATCAAGGTTCTTCGAACCGACAATGGAGGTGAGTATGTGAGCAACAGGTTTGAGGATTTCTACACTTCTGAGGGGATTGCTTTGCAGCATATAAATTGCTTACATGCCCTTCCCAAAATGGAGTCAGCAGAAAGAAAGAACCGAACTTTAAAGGAGATGGCTACTTGTATGGTTCACTCAAATCTCTTCCTCCACAAATTGGGTCAAGCAAGAATTGTGCTTGTTATATTCGTAACCGTGTCCCACACAAGGCAAGAAGAGGGATGACACCTTTGAAGCCCGGTTTGACACAAGCCCGATGTCGAGCACTTTCGAGTCTTCGATCCAAGGCTATGGCTCGATTCCCAAAAAAACGCAAGGCATCGATCCACAATCCAAACCTTGTATCTTTGTCGGGTATCCTGATGGCGTGAAGGGATATCGATTGTTGAACCCTACCACCCATGAGCTTTATATTGAGAGGAGTGTGAAGTTTGATGAGTCATCCTTGACTTCAACTTCCACTGAGGTCCTTTTGCCCACTGATTCAGATTCTGACTCTTCAGATGATGATGTTGTTGAGCGAGTTCCACCTCTCTCTCGCTCCTCCCGATCCTCAAACTTCGAGTCTTCCGATTCTCGACAAGAGTGATGATGAGGACTATGTCCCTTCTCACTCAAGTGAAGAATCTTCCGACTTTGAGCCCGAGCCTTCTGGGACCTCTTTTCGGGGCCAGAAAACTTTACAGAGTGCTGAGATTTAGTTGAGATCCTTTGGATGAGAGACGACTACTCGCCGACTTCACCGACCTCACTCCTTCTTCACCTCTTTCGATCCACCATCTTCCACGAAGCTTCCGGGATTCCCGAGTGGATTCTACCATGGATGAGGAGTATTCTCACTCATAAAGAATGACACTTGGGATCTTACCCTTCTTCCGAAAGGAAGAAAATCATTCAAAGTGTAGGTGGGTATATCGAACAAAGTATGGAGCTAATGGAGAAGTTGAGAAGTATAAAGCGTGACTTGTAGTAGCTAAGGGTTTCTCCTGTAGTCAAGGTTGATTACTCGTAAACCTTTGCTCCGGTCATGAAGATGACTTCCATTCGATCGACTCCTTGCCATCGCTGCCGCTAACAGATGGGAAGTCCACCGATGGACGTTAAGAGTGCCTTCCTTCATGGGGACCTAGAGGAGGAGATCTATATGGAACAACCTCCGGTTATGTCCATGATCCATCCTCGCTTTGCAAATTAAAGAAGTCTCTCTACGGCCTTAAACAAGCCCCTCGGGCTTGGTATGCCAAGATGGACTCCTTTTACTTGCATCAGGGTTCACTCAGTGTCACTCTGACCCAAATGTGTATATTCTATGACAGGATGACTCCATGCTTATTCTTGTTCTCTATGTTGATGACTTGTTGATCACCGGTAGCTCTTCCTCTATCATTGATTCTATGAAGATCTCCTTGGCCAACAAGTTCTCCATGTCTGACTTAGGATTGCTTCATTACTTTCTTGGGATCCAGATTTCACAATCTGACTCAGGAATTATGATCTCGCAGCCTAAGTACTCTCTTGATTTGCTTGCTCGGTTTCACATGTCCGACTGCAAGTCCTCACCTACTCCTTTTCTTTCCGGGATTAAGTTGGTTTCGATTGCTCTTCCCCGTCGATGATGTACCTTTATCGAGCTGGTGGGAAGCTTGATCTACCTTACTCACACTCAGCCAGATCTATCGTATGCCATCGGGATCGTGTCCAGATTTATGCAGGAGCCTCATGAGCTGCACTTAAAAGCAGCAAAGTGGATCCTTCACTATGTTCGTGGCACTCACACAGATGGTATTCATTACTTAGGAGGGACTGAGATTGACTTGGTTGGATTTACAGACTCAGATTGGGCCGGTGATCTAGATCATCGAAGTCTACCTCAAAGCTACAGCTTTCACTCTTGGTTCAGTCCTCTCACTTGTCCAAAGAAGAAACAAAACGCCATTGCCATATCATCGATGTATGAGTATATACAGAGGAGCAGTTAACGCTGCCACAGAAGTTGTTTGGTTACAGGGTATTATGACAGAGTTTGGCATCCACTTTCGGCGGCCTACCATTATCTACTGATGACAACATGAGCACTATCTCGATTTGTAGAAATCCAGTTCAAGCATCAAAGCTGACGAAGCACATTGAGATTCATATGCACTTCATACGGAGCTGATACATGAAAACATCATCGACATACAAGATGTTCGTGACATACCGATCAAAGTCAGCAGATATTTTCACCAAGCCCTTCACTGAGGTGAAGTTTCTTCACTTGCGGTCTCTTCTTGGGGTGAGGTCTTGCTACAGCCGCCCATCTTCTTCAGGCTATATAGTCCTCCTTCTTCTCCTCTTCTTCTTTCCAGAAAGATGTTGTTTGTACATGGGCACCTTATCAGGCCTTTAGTTGTCGGGGCCCATTGACACATCTTTCTTAGTTGTCTAGGGGAGTCTTCTTTTCTGTTCTGGCTTACCTTGACCTCTTCCTCGGCTTCGATGAAGGGGGGGTGTTGGTGTGTGTGACTGTCCAGTCATCATCCACATCACCTAGGTGAGTCATCTCGCCTTGCGAGAGTCATAGGTCTTAGGAAGTCAAATGACAAGTGTCGATTCTGTCATAGAATCTATCATTTGTCATTTGTGTCATCAGCATCGTCATAGAGTTACATTCCTTATTTGGAATTGTAACTCCTCTTCTAGTGGCGTCATATGCGCACCACCAACGCTATATGCGCTGGCGCATTGATTTCTTTCCATGTTTAGGCATGGGGGTTACACAAAGACCCCTATTTGTACTTCCTATTTTTCGATCTATGAGCATGAGTAGACTCATTCTTCTTACTTGCAATCTTCTTTCCATTGTTTCAATCTTAAGTCTTTGTAGTTAAGTTTGATTGTTTAACATAGATCAACTCTCTTCCCTTTGTTTGTATCGGGAAAACCAAATCATCCCCATCTAATCTTTCTTTATTTCAGCTAACTTGTATATAACAATGGTCGTGTTGAACAGGAAGTGTGCATTAATCTTGAGTCTGCTAGCATGTAGAAAGGAAAATGTAATCATTTCTAGTCTGACTATTTTGAATGAATGAGTCATGCATCATTAGGATATTGTTTTCGGATGGACTCCTTTCTATGCACTCAATAATATTATGAATCTTCCTTGGATGGAAACGAGTAAGAGATAATCCTTGTGTAAGTCTTGCTTTGACTTTTGGAACATATGGTTTTAGATCTCTGAATGATATCTTCTATAATGTAGAATATACTTAAGGCTTGCAAGTAGGATGATGACTATTTTGATTCTCTCCCTTCTTGGATTGGTTTGGGATTCTTGAATCAGATTTTGTCTCTTAAATGGTGAATCCTTTGATTGGTTTCCTTGATTGATGCAGTTATGTAGGTAATTAGTTATGTACTTTCTGAACATGTTTCCTATCTTTTAGATGAATGGTGAATCATGGATAGTCTGTATTGATTCTTATTCTTATTTATTTAAGTTGTAGGATGAATCATCCTAAATATTTACTATTCTGAACTGAATTTGTCTGTACATGATTCTAGAAACTTGGTAAAATGACAATAAGGTTTTTGGTTCTAAAAGTAACTCTTTTCATTACATAGTAAAGTTAAATTATATATTTCAATTCAGAAAGAATTATGAAATAATTAGATGACAAAATCTTTGTTTGTTTTAAATAAGTAATTGATTGCGTCAATTATTATATGATATAATGCAAGATTTGTTGATTATATTAAACTCTTTTTTAAAAAGTGATTTCTAACTTATTATTTGTACTTATTTTATGATTATTATTATCACTTATGCTTATTGGTATGGTATATTAATTGTTTCATTAAAGCATAGTTGTTTTAATGGAATAATTAATGGAATGCACTTTGTTTTAATGCTTAGTTCTTATCATGCTCAATTAAATGAACTAACCCGCTGCTATTATTTTTGTAGATGGACTTCGTAAGTAATAAAAGAAACAAAAAACTTTTATGATGTATTGGCTGATATAAAGTCTTGTTCTTTTGTAAAGAATTTTGATTCATTTTTGAGTTGTATTGAAAAGAAAATTTATGTTCTTCTATGATCTTAATGTTGATCGACATGTAGTATTCCCAAAATACATAGTCTTGTAAAGTGTATATTTTATCATGATGAATTGAAAAGTTTGGAGACTCGACTCAAAATTGTGGTATAAAATCATTTTGTACTTTGTATAAAGGAAATAGTAATGTTATCTTGTCGATATTCTTTATATCTGCTTGTATACCTATTATTGTTATCAATTAATAGGTAGGAATAAGGGAATAGTTCAATCCCCCTTACTAAGGTGTAACTTGCCTAGTGGCATGATGTCTTTATCTATCTAAACAACTATAGTATAATAGTGAAATATGTATTGGACATACAATTAAACTATATGAGTGGTGAATGATAAAAATGTTATGTTAACCCTAACATCTAATCATGTAGAGGAAGACTCTTCCTCTCTCAAAAGAAGGAAAAATAAAAGGAATGGTGGTTATGATCTTTAATCTTTGTACTTCATTTTATATAAAGTAAACACTAGCTGAACCTAGGTGGATGATACACCTTCTTTAGATAGCTTAGGTTACATTAAAATTAACCATTTGATGTTTTCTACCTTGTTTTTGGGATAACTGCTTGTTATGCTGAGTTAATGAACATAAATGCAAACATGAGTTAATGAAGTTCTTAATATCAAATCAGATTAATTATGGATAAAGAACTTAATGAATGTTGGAATTAGGGTTAGGCATGGTTGTTGTAATTTGAATCTTAATCCAAATTTAATTATGAATTAATGACCACCAAGGGGTGTGTACATCATGATGAAGTAGTTCTAATGGATGTTAGCACACACCAACTACATGATTGTACCTTTGAGAAGACTAAGGGCTTCTCAAGGATATAGTGTTGTAGTTGACATGTGGTAACACCCTTCCGTATTTGTTCATCTAGATCTACACACATCTAGACTTGAACTTAGTTTCTCTCTAGGTCAAGTTAGTAGCATGATTAGAATAGGAAATATCTTTCTATGACTCAAGGTACCTAGGCACATTCGGATGACTTAGGTTAGGTCGAGTATGCCCATATACCCTAAGTCATCATGAGCATCTCCCTATAAAAAATTATGTCACTAACCTGGGTTAGGGTCAAACCTTGGGCAAGTGGACTAACAAAAGTTAGTAAAGACCATTCTAGATAACAATAGAGTGAGGTGAAGGATGTATTCCAAATTGACGAGTATGTTGTCTAGGAATAGTAACATGAATAGTATGTTGAAAATATTTTGCCAAAGTATCGTAAGTTTCTGGTTGCATTGTCCTATGTCACCTAGTTTAAAGAAACGTGATGTCAAATGAATATTGGTAACAAATATTTAGATAGGTTCCTTGAGAAGATCACTCAATACTCGAATTAGGGTAGGAAAACCAAGTATACGTAGTATACATAAAGTATTTTATACTTTAAGACAAACATGAGAGATCGATTAGTATCTCGAGTCATGAAATGAGAGATCGGTAATTTACCGAGTCATTACAGCTGCATATGGTTATCTATTAAGAGATTGATTGGAATGGAATGTGTGTTCTAAAGGATGTTTTATTTAGAATAGAGAACATGGTAAAAAAATTCCCTTATTTCTAAAATTCTTAAAATAGAAATGTTACATCTTGGTGCTCATCATTGCTCTTAGAATAAATAAGAATATTGTCAAGAAATACAAGTACAAACTTGTCCAAGTATTCTTGAAAGATATTATTAATCAAATTCATAAAATATGTAGGTGAATTTTTCAAAACAAAAGATAAAACCATGAATTCATAATGTCCATACCTTGTTCTAAAAGTTGTTTTATGAATATCTTCATCCTTAATTATCAATTGATGATATCCAGAATGAAGATCTATCTTTGAATATATTGATGCACCATGCATCTGATCAAATAGATCATCAATTCTAGGAAGTGGATATCTATTTTTGATTGTTTCTTTGTTTAACATTCTGTAATCAATAAAAATCCTAAGTGTTCCATCCTTATTTTCACAAAAATTACTGATGCTCCCCAAGGTGAGACACTCAGTCTTATCAAGCCTTTAGAAAATAATTCTTGTAACTATGCCTTAAGTTCTACCAATTTAATTGTAGTCATCTAATAAGGTTCCTTGGAAATAGGTTCAGTTCTAGGTTTGATTTCTATTGAAAATCAAATTCTTGTTTAGGTGGAAGACCAGGTAGTTCTCCTGAAACACATCATTGAAATCTCTTAATAGTGGATACTTTTCCAAGAAATTTATACCTTCATCTGTTGTTTTAGATATTTTTACTACATATAATGTGCAACCTTTGTTTTTGGCCTTCTTAAGCTACATAGCTAACAATTTCCTAACTAAAATTTCTCATTTTACCCCTAAATGTCTATTGTTTTCTATAGATCATACAGAATCTAATGTGTTTTTCAAAACAATCAACTTTTTATTTATGATCAACAAGCCAGTTAACACCAATTATGACATCATATGACCCCAAAGGAGCAACATAAATATCTACTTTAGTTGAAAACTTGGTAACTCTAAAACTACTCCAAAAAGACATTTACTAATAGTATGGACAACATTATTACCATAATGTATAGTCCAAGATTTTTCCATTATTCCTACTTTTCTTTTTAATTTTGTAGCTAATTTACTAGAAATAAAACATTATGTAGCACCAGTATCAAAAATTATAGTAATAGGTGTACCAAATAATTTACCTGGCACTTCTATGGGTGTAACTTGCTTTTCAGCTTGTTTATCAACTACTGCAACATGTATCTTATGTTGTTGGTTGTTGTCATATTTCTTTAGAGGGCACTGATTTGTGTAGTGATCCTTACCACAATTAAAACAACCCCCTACAGGTCCTCTTTTTGTTCAAACTTATTTCTAGTCTTGAAATTATTGTTTTGACCTCCATAAGATTTATGCCCATTATTGTTATTCTTCACAAAATTGTTTCTAATGTTCGCAATAGGTTTATTTTCTATTTTTTTCTTATTGTTATCATTTACAAACTTTTTTTTACTCCAAAATTTTTCCATGCCACCTTCTTAGGTGCAAGTGATGAAGAAGAGCTAGAAATTTTCTTCCGATTCTCCTCTTTATGTGCAGAAATTTCCTTCAATTTTTGTTCTTGCCTTATGGATTTTTCTACAACCCCTTCCATGGTGGTTGGGTTGTGCACATCTACCTCTCCTCCTATGATAAGATTCAATCCCATAATAAATTTGTATATCTTGAACTTTTCGTCAGGTTTGATATTGTGGAACGTACTTAAGAAGTTTGGTAAACCTCTCCTAGTACTCAATTATAGTTAACTTTCCTTGAACTAAATTATGTCATTTTCTGATCATAATAGAGTTGTGGAAACTAGTGTTTCCTAAAGTAGCTCTTAAATTGATCCCATGTAATTTTTATTTCATCAATATTCAATTCATCCTTACGGCTGTCCCACCAAGAGGATGCCTCATGGGAAAGCTGGTAAGCTCCCCATACTGATTTTGTTTCTTCCGAGAAGTTCCTTATAGAAAATTAATTCTCCATTTCACTTGAGCCAATTCTTAGCCCCATCCCCTAGTGTAGTGTCATCAAAATTTGGTGGAATTATCCTTTTTATGTCATTATTAAGTTCAGCTACTAATCTTGCCTTTTTATTTTTAGGTGGATTAAGTACATTTGCATTCACATTTGCAGCGTTATTATGGGAATTTGCAACATTGTTATTTACTGCATTCTCATTACCAACACCCAGATTTCCAATATCGACATTGTTTCTTGGAGGTGGCTGATTTTATTACCAGCATCATCTTCCTCCTCTTCATTACCCATTACTTCTTGTTCAAGTCTAGAAAGACAATCTCTTGTGTTCAACAGAGCAATAAGAATCTCATCAAGTTTTTATGTGGTAGTTGCATCTCCACCTTGAGGTAGATTATTTCAGCACCTCCCCTTGTTCTAACCATTTTCTGTTAACAAGAAATTAATTTTTATCATATATGGACTCAATAGGTCCAAGAGCTGCAACCAACATTCATATTTGATACCAAAATGTAACATCCACTTTTATGACTTAGAAAAAAGGAGAAAAAATTACATAATGTTCTCTATTCTAAATTCATATAATTCTGAAGACACATTTCAATGTCAGTCCATCTCATAACAAAAAACCATATGCAACTGTAATGACTTGGTGAAACAATGATCTCTCATTTTATGACTCGAATTAAATTGATCTCTCATGTTTAACTTGTTTGAGTGTATACTATGTATACTTTGGTTCTTTTATCCCTTAAGGGTTACTCAAGTGTTCGGTCTAAGAATCCTATTTGAATATTTTTACTTGATATTCATCTAAATACCGCATTCATAGACTAGATGACATAAGACAATGCAACCAAAGTAGTTTGTGATACTTTGGCCAAAGTTTTAAACATGTTTACCATGTTTACATTCTAATATGGCATACTCATTGAAAGTAATATGTCTTTCACCCCACTCGAAATGTTATCTAGATTGGTCTTCCTTGAATTTCATTAACCAAACCCGAGTCAAAGTTTCACACTAAATAGGGAAACTCACATACACTAGTGTTGCATTCTACTCGTGATGACTAAGGATAAATATACATACCAAAAATACTCTCATTTATTAGGTGTATTTAGTTACCAAAGTCAACATGAGTTGACCACTATGCTAGTCCATGTGTCTATCTCTGTTTAGAGTATAACTATGAACCTAATTCCACTTATGTCAATTGATTTAATTGAACTAAGTGGGGTGTTGAAGCATAGCTAGATACATCATAGTATCCTCGTAATGAATCTCATCATTATGAGGCTACTCTACTAAACCCCTATATTACAACAACCTACTAAGTTCTTTCAACGAAACTAACATACTTAAGAAACATTATATTATTAACCTTCCATTTATTATCTTGATTTGAATTAAATGTTAAACAACAAACTTAAGGGTTCACTAAGTACTATTGATCCCAATAAAGGATTCGAAATTTACTTTTACACCACCTACATTCAAGCATATGAAATTTTTAATCTTAATCTATTATTTCCTTTTATCAATAAATCTTATTTCAATATCAAGTAAGAAAGATCATTAAGTTTCTTTACTATTGTTTAATAATGTAAACAATCTTGATTGAAATATTATTAATTAGACTTAGTGATATCATAATATTTAAATCCATCTTACTAATTCTTTTAATCTTTCCAATTTCCATTTATCATTTTCATAAAGTAGAGCATACAGCCAATCATCAATGATGCTTATACTTTATCACATAATTATGGAAAACATACTTAGTTCAGATTTAATGATAAAAAGGAAGTATCATTTTCTTCCTAATTAAGGACTATTGTCCTATTCATGAAATATGAAAACATAAAGAGTAGATTCATAATAAGAATGCCACATTCAACTATATAGAACTATCCCTTTTATCCTTTCTGAATAAGGGTCAATAAATCATAATCATCATAGTTATATCATTACCCCAAAATGAATTGAGTCAGAAATATATATTGTTCCTTATCCAAGCATTATTCTATACCTTAGAATCCTATTAAGCCATGCATGTTAATATTTAAGAATATTAATAAAATCTCATCATGCATGTTAATATTTAAGAATATTAATCAAATCTTATTCATATATAACCCTAGAATAAATCAAAAATAAACAACTTTCACACAACAATTCATTTATCAAAAAGAGAGTTCACTACACTTCAAACTTAATAACTATTTTGTAAGTTTATAAAAAAATCTTTCATCATTACAAAACCAATTTAATACATCCTCATAGTTTCTCCAACAAGTTCATTTCAAGATAATTTTAATACATAAAGCATCTGAATGGATAAAATGACAATGTTAATAAAACAAATGCATCTTTTTATAAGTCTTTCTCCTTTCACTTTTCACGAAGTCCATCTACAAAATTATTAGCATGAGTCAGTTCACAAGAACTGAGCATTATAAGTAGTGTAACATTAAAAACAATGTGATTTTATCTAACTATTTCATAAAATGAACCTTATTATTTAATAAAATGTTCCAAGTACTCAAAATAAGAATAATAAAATAAACCGCCCAAAAATCCACTATGTCGAAAAATAGAAAGACGTCACTAAATCTATTTAAGAATTAATTTTCCAAAAAAGAAGTTAAATAATCCACAAAATTTAATTCTATCTATGTCCCATAGTAATGATAATCATTTCAACATGATAACATTTCAAATTGTAACCAACTATAAGAAGAGAATTAAATAAATTTCATGATCTATCCTCATTATTTTAAATTTAATTCACCAAACCAAAGTTCTTCTAAATCACAACTCCAGTTATTTATCAATCAAAAGGTATTTAGGAACAAAATGAATTAATTGACATGAACATGATGCTACCACCATAGTTCATCTAACCAAATCCCTATTACCATCCATAAAAGGATGCCTACAAAACAGAGATAACTCAACAGGAACTGGGTGTACTCACTATACACTCCTACAGAGGTTAATTTAGCTAAAAAAATGAATCAACACAAGATAAGAATTCAAAGAATTTTGACTTACCAAAATGAAATAGCTTCCCAAAACCCATTTTTTCAAATCATACCAATTAACCAAGATGAAAAAAGGGATTCAAAACACAAACATGTAATTCAAATGATCAAGCTACAGTCGAATGCACAAGAAACCCTTGCCAAAAACTTCAGGATAATGAAAATTGAACAATTCCAAGGAATAAAATCATAGTGCATGGTCTTTACTTGAAAGATTGGTATTCAAGTTTAAAGAACAAAAATTCCTTTAACAATGATCACAATAACTCACAGGTTCCATTCACACTCGAAACAAATTCTCAAAGAGAACAATAGTTACCACTTAAATATTTCAAACCAACCAAAGATACAAGCTCAGTCTCAATGAGATGTTCACAGGATAAACATTCAATTAAAACATGAAACAATCACCACGTAAAACATCTCTTATAAACACTGATGACCTAGATCACAAGAATATTCAAGGTTGAACATGAGCAGATATTAACCCAAGATATCCCCTCTCATGACGCTTTGAAGAGTAAACGGTTCTTGAGAGAACGTTTAACAAAAGAAATGAAAGAAAACCATTTCAAGTATAATATGATGACCTGGAGCGACCAATACTCAAAGGATTCCAAAACTCAAACCAACCCAAAATTGGTAATCATGCAAAGTAAACACCTTCAACAAGAGAGAGAGAGAGAGAGAGAGAGAGATTTATTGGTCCATATTTCCAAAATAGATCCACCCGTGAAGGGTAATAAATAACAAAACGTAACTTAAAATGATAGAGATAAAAAATCCATCAGACACCTTCATATTATGCACTTATAGTGCTCGAAATACCTCAATCGAGAGTACCCAGTATGGGTCGAGACTAGACTTACATAAAAACAACAAAAAGATCAAAAGATCATTTACCTATATAAGCCAAAATGTGTGACCATCTCACCAATACAAAATCCCATACAGGCTTTATAAAATAGTCGAACCAAATAATGTTTTTCCATACCCATTTTAACAACAACCTAGGTCATTTCCACAATCCTAAAAATACTTTCTCCATAACCCTGAGCATTCATTTCATGCCAACAAATTACAAATATAAGGAGATTTATCTATCAGAGATAATATAACATGGTCTTCCCCTATAAATCATTCGTAGTTTGATATATATTGCAAACACAACTATTTTTCAAAAATAGACAAACCCATAATCATGAATAACAACCTCATACCATTATATCACTTATATCCACAAGAAACCATATCCATAAGAAACTTCACGAAGAAAGAAGAAGTAAACAACACACAAGAAACTATTCTTAGAGATGTTTTCATAAAGAGAAGAGTTCTTTTATGAAAATGTTTAAATAAAAGCAAGATATCTTAAAGAGATAGAGCCTATCATGCCTAGTAGTGCTCCTAGCTTCTCTTTTTTGCTTCAAACCTTCAAGTAAAGCTTCCACTTGAAATATTTCAAATGAAAATGCCAAACCAATCCTCTCTGCAACTTCCCCCATTTTCTTCTTATAGTTTCCACAACAAATTTTTGCCATTATTTCCACCATGTAATGGATAATTCTAACATGCAAAAATCAAACTAAAAGTTTGAAAAATGGAAATACTACATCACAACCAAGATCTTGAAAAATCCTAATGTACTATAAAAAAAACCATTCATTTTTCCTCCAACCCATTCTTTTATTCCCCAGTGGTTTTTTTTCTCACATAGAGGCTCATTAATGCCAACAAGACTTTCATTTCCCCCTAAACTCCTACCAATGCCAACTCATTGTTAGTTAGAACTAACAATTAAAAACTTCATTCAAATGAAATTAATAGATTTGAAAACTCAACACTTTCCACTACCTTCATGCCTTGTCCAAAATTGGTGGCAACAGAATATTAAATGCAACATTTAAACCTTCAAAATTCCTTTGGAATGGTGTCACCACCATCCAAAACTTTCCATCTAAGCCAACCTAATTTCCCCTTAGGTTAGTTTGATTCCCTTAGGTTAGGTTTCTATAGTATTAGTTTATAAACCAAGCTTAGGACCTTAGGAGTAATTAAATCTAGCTTGGGATAAATTAGTGTCAAATACTTAGGATTACTCCTTCTAAGAATTTATCATCACCATAAATATAATCACCTTAACTTAGGTTTAAGATAGGATTAAAAAAATCAAAGAACTTAGATTAATTAGGTCCCAATAAACTAATCAAAGTACATTACCTTATGTGATGTATCAAACAATGTTATTAGATCACTTAAAATGGTGCATACTAAAGATGCTTATCGGATGCCCCTATGATCCCAAAGCAAGCCTGAGTTCAGAAATCAAACATTCTAATTGGCTTGATCAAATGATCAAAACATCGTAAAATTAAAGACATGCCTTGGATCACTACAATTGATCCAAGGTATGGTTATTCATGCATTTTTAAAATCAAGTAGACTAAAGCACAAGTTCAATATTGTAAAATAGGTAATGAACAAATTAGACTGAATTTATTTCCTTCATCCACATGCAGAATACATTAAAAATTTCAGCATAAAGAGTATATGTAATACTTCATTATAAATTCAGAAATTTCATGGCATGATTGTATCCAATTTTAAAGATAAACATATCATCTACAAAAACATGATTACTTAGTTCAAAATAGTACAACATCTTCAAACAAAAATCACCTATCAAAGTTTGTAACTTCAATTATAGAAGTGATCAAGGATATCAACCATGGTAGAGGCACTACAAGAGATGGAGGATGGACCTTGAGAGGATGTTGCTTAGTTTGAATAGGTTGGATAGAGTGATATTTACTAACTGTAGAAGGAACATTAGAGATTAGGTATTGATTCTCATGTGACATGGAAAGACCATATTTAGGAACCCATTAGCATTTAGCAATTGAATATGAGAATGAAGCCTAATGTTGTGTATAAAATGAGATAAAATGTTGATGTTGAATGTGCTTAATTATTTGTTTTAAAGCATAGAAATCATTGTCATTATGTCCATTAATTCTATGATAATTACAAAATGGGAGACCTTGGTATTTGGAAAGCTGATAAGGAGGGTAGTAATGAGTATTTGGCAAGTTGATCAATTGGTGAGTGAGGAGTCAGGAATAATATCATGTTGCTTAGCATTGAGATCAAACTTGAGAGGTGTGGGTAGTGGTAATACTTGGGGTTCACTGACATGAGAACATGTAGAGGACATAGGATTAGAATGAGATGTAGAATAACAACTAGCATGGGCCTTAGAAACATCCTTGAGATGTTGGATTTTAGCTTTAAGAGATGTAATTGTGGTTTCCATAGCTTGAAATTTGTCTTGAAATAACCCATGTAAAGATTAAATTGACTTGCAAATGGATTGATTAGGTGTGATATCAGGATCACTAAGGTCATTAGAGATGATCTAATATGGAACTAACTTGATTAGGTGGTGTATTTTGAGGGATGTATATAGCTTCTAGGGATTTTTGGAGAACATATTTGTAAGGTGGGTGTATTTAAAGCAATTCATGCCAGGAGATTTGATGAATTTGAGGAGCCATGAAAGAAGAAAAATAAATATCCAAGTGTGTGATCACAAGTAGGGTTCATCTGAATGATTTAATTTAATTTTTAATTAAATCTAATTACAAAGTAACTATTGTTCCTAATTATTTACAAATGCTAAAATACAAGATGATACAAGAAAAATAGCATTTAAAACATGGAACTCTAAGAAAGAAGGAGAGATAGAGGAACTTAGCTGATTTAATAATGAATAGGAAATGATCTAAGTAGGTGCAATTGTTGAAAAAACTATAGATATGATCGTTCCTTCTCACTGTAAAATATGAAACCTGGGAAAAGAGTCACACAGGGGTGCCTAGTGTAGGAAAGGGGGGTCTAGGCATTGATGACTATGCAGGAGCTCAGGTTATGATTTCTTCTTTGTCACAATGTCTTCGATGTTGATTATTTTTTGTTACTTTATATTCACACTAAGATCATCAAAGGTACCTGTAACTTTTGTAAAATATGAATTCACATGTACATGCCCATAAACTGTATCAAACCCTAAAAGGAAAATGTAGAATGGGGAATCAGAAAGACCCCGGAGATCACCTCGAGAGTGAACTTATGACTGATTGTTGCACTACATCTCAGAATCCATGTAGTTCTTGTGTAGAAACAATTCCCTATCGATCCCTTGTGTAAGTTACACTTGATAGAGGGATGCAGCTAGAATGTAGTGATGTAATAGTATGTTTGGATGGAATAGAATAGACTTCCCCTTCCTATGTTGTGTATGCAGAAGTATGCATTCATTTTCCATTTAATGTATGTTAGATGGATTCCTTTGAAGTGCTTTAGTGCCTTTGGAATGCAAGATAAGGTGAGGATAGTAATGTTTAGTGCTTAGTACCTCATTTTGAGCACATAACTATGTATTTATATGATTCTCTTGTTTGAATTTCATAATTGACAACTAGAAAGATGACCCATAAGTGAAAAATATTCCCAAAATATAAAAGAGACCCAAAAAGAGTGAGTGAGGTAGAAAAGGATAGGGGTTCCCATAGGGGATAGGAGCACCTAGGTGTTGTTGTCTTGTTGCTCGCTAGTTTTTAAATCCATCAAAGATAAATCAATAAAGTTCTGATAGGGCTTTAGGGTGTGGAAGACTAAAGAGAAAGTAAGAGATAAATAAAAGAGGCTAAATATAGTTTTCAACCACTAGTTATTTAGGAATCATGTAAATGCTAGCATGATTTTAGGACCTATAAATGTACCCAAGTGCATGATTTTGTGTCTACAATTTAAAAAAATAACTTTTAAACTCAAAAATTGCTTAATTCTATAAAATTCCAAAGAAGAAATTTAGACAAACGCATTAAGAGAGAAATATTCTTTAACCTGGTGTTTTCAATTAGTAGGCCACTTTCAATTCTAAGTCTAGTAGAAGACATCTGAGGAGAAAATCATCTCGGAATTGGTCAAGTGATCCTACAAGGGATTGAGTCACAATTTCCCAAATGGATCATTGTTAAATCTTCTATCTCTACATCCATTTGATATGTCTCATTGTTCTTCTTGACTCTTGGTATTGATCCCTCATGTATTACTATTTGTGTGGATTTAAGAGTGGAGTTGTACCTCTTATCATCATGTCATCAATAACATATCCTACCAATGAAAGGAAAATTTTAATATTGTTCAAACATGAGTTACCACGATGCACTATGTACACGTGTATGTTTCTATAGTATTCTACCACCTCTCATGTCTTCTATTTTCCTTATTTCAAACATTCAAGACATTTATCATATATTATCCATCTCTTCAATATATTTTCCAAAAAAATCCAAAACTACTAAAAACATTCAAAATCTACACAAAAAAATCAAATATTCCAAAACTACAAAAAAACATTCAAAAAAATACAACATTACACATAATTCATATCTTGGTGTCCGTTCCAATTATCCTACTAATCAATCAATCAAAATATTCACATCCCTTGTGTGTATCCTCGCTTGGGAAATTTTGGCTCTCATTGTATCCTTACTTGAGGGAAATGACCCAATCAATCTCTACTCATCTTACCCATGCTTGGGGGCACACCCAATCAATCAATCATCACTATGGAACACATTAAGGATAAATTTATGTAAAATTTTGTTGCATTATTACTTTTATTAGTTAACTATTGACCAATTAAAAGTTTATTGTTTATCATCTTGGTTCATTTATAGCCATGGTCCATACATTTATTGTGTATATTGGGTTTGTTTTTACTTTTATGTTTAGATTAGTCTTTTTGCTTGTCTATGTATATTACAAGGGACATATTGATTTTTTATATCTTTGTGTTCCTTATAATATGCTCCTTATTTTTATGTCATTACTTCTTTAGTGTGATTTTATATCATATAGGGACATTATGCTACTCTATTTTTCTGATCGAACCCTTTCTATGTTATATTACATAAGTACAACACAGTCATCATTATCTTTCATAACATGGTGCATCCTATTGTATGCTACATTAAAATTAATATTCTTTCACAATGTAAGTGTCTTCCTACATGATCAACAGCATTCTTTGAATTTCACCTTCCCCCACCATACATTTGGCTTGGGAATATTACTTGAACATCCTTGTAGCCTCTAAATTCTACTTGAGGATCCACCTTAAGGATGGCATGCTATCCTGCAACTCCTCATCCCCAACATGGTCAACATTTATTTTTTTCATTCATCTTCCCTCTTCATATAAATCTTCATGTCATCTTTACACACCTCCTACTTTTCACCATTTGTGTTCCCTTCCCCCACAATGTCCTCCTTCATCTCTTCTCTTCTCTCCTATGTATTCCTTTTCACCCACTTCTTTTGTGCTTTACCCTTCAACTTTGGAATAGTATTTGACCTACATACAACATGGTAATACTATTTTACTAACTCCTCTCACCAATTTTTTCCCGTTGTATAAACTCCATCATCATATCTCTCACGGCACCATCATAAACACCATCAACATCTTTCTACCCCACTTCTTTAGCGTGGGAATCTTACTTGATTCCCTTCAATGTTATTATTCCCTAATGCATATATTCCTCCATCCATAACTACTTCATTCCATTTTTCCCAATCTTCCTCGTAATCATCTCCTCCAATCCACCCCTTTATCAAAACTCCTAGCTAATTATCTTCTCACATCTTTCTTTATCGTATTTAATCTTACAGCTTGGGAATCTTAGTTGGCCACCTCTCGCATAATGGGAATCCTACTTGAGTATTCTCCTCACATTCAGCTTTCCCTACTGCACCTCTTCCTTCATCTATTCCTCTACTCAATTTTTTCCTTCCTTCCTAATTGTCACCTCTTTTCATTGATTGTTCCATTCTCGTAAACATCACCTCTTATTTTCCATCCTTAATTATATACATCTTTTGTTTGGTAATCTTACTTAATCATTCTTGTTACATGGTCATTTTACTCAAGTGATACTGTAGACACCAAATTCGTGTCTTACGACCCCTTGTGACCCGCATCTCATCTCGCAATATAACCTCATCACCTAAACCTTACACAATTATTTATTAATTGCCTTCTAATTGATAAATCCACATCACCCTACCTACCACCTCACTTTGCCACTTCATCATGACCTAGCCCTAACCCTAAAACTAACCTAATTAAGACCCATAACTTGGTCCACACCTACACCCATAACTAATGACCCCTTTCTCGCACCCAAAACCGACCTTCTAGTCACTTGACCGAGCCCGCAACTGATCTCTCGGGAGAAAAGCAGGGAAGGTGGGCTATTTTACTAAAAATAGCCTACTTTTTCCTTACTGATGCCGGTTCCTACTGACTGCCGTCGGTTACATGCAACCGCCATCGGTTCCTCAGAATGGGCTCCCCAAACCAAAACAACGATCGAATTTGATTTTTAGAGATCAGTCGAAGGATTTCGGATAAAGCAGAGAGCATTGCGAGCGAGGAACAGAGTCCTGATCTTCATTTAATCAAGCAGAGACGAGTAAAGAAACCAGAAGTGCTTGCAGTAGAGGAGATCAACTTGCATCTTCGCCAAAACCAGTAAGTCACATCTTGCATGTCCTCTGTTATAACATTTCTTATGCTCTGTGAATTTCAGTCCTCCTAAATCCGTCTCTGAATCTACTACCCAACGTGTCATTGCATCTAACTGTTATTCTTTTGCTTCTAATCATCCCATTTCCTAATATCATCCATAAACCAGCCTTACAAAACACCATAGCTACTAAGAAGATCCTAGAACCCACCGGTATCGCTTATCGAACTGCATCGCTTATCGTCGAACTCGGCATCGGCTATCGATGAATCGCCATCGGTTCCTCTGATCAAAACCAGAAAACCAGCCTTTCCCCTACCCAGTTCAACGAAACAATTTAATTGATATTTTACAGTCTTTTGTGTTAATTCATATTAGCGAGGAAACCGACTACCTTCGAAAGGAAGTTTTATATTTCCTGGCCCAAGGCGCTTCCTCATTTATTGTTTAATAAAAATCTTGTGGTCTTGTGTTCTTATTTGCGGAGTAGTCCTTCCAAGACAAAAGGAGTTCTCCATGATCAACCTAATCTTTCTCTATAGTACGCGCACACCATCTCGACATTCCACAGGTATTCCTCCTAGCCCCTAACCTTATCTGTTTCTAAAAGGAACGAAATATTTCCGAGTGAAACATTTTGGCACGCCCGGTGGGACCCATTTTGGGTTTCTTTCTTTTGCTTATTTTCATTTTAGGAAGCATATTTGCTGTTGCTGCTTTTGTTATATATTTCGTAAAGTATTTGTCTTGCTTTTCTAGTTTCGCATTAGTGAAAGTCATCTCTCTTGCTTCATCGAACATAATTTTCGATTTGGGTTTAAAACACATGCATTGCATTCCTGCTTGTTGTTCTTCAATTCTAGTGAACATAGATTAAGTAACAGTGTCATACACGTGGGGTGATATCCACAGTGCGACAGAAATTAACTTTAGTTTCACCGCACAACACATACCAATCACTTCACAATTAACACAACACTCAAACATCCCCCTTTTCCGCGGTATTCTCCGCCCGATTGAGGTAACCTTATAAGCCAAAACAAACTTGACATTTCCCCAGGTCTTGTTGTTTAGGATTCTGACATCATCTTACGTCTAAAGGCATAAGCCCACAATAATTAAAATTAACCCTAGGATTAGTCTCTGGATTTGCGTGTGCATCTTGCTTGTTTTCAAATTCTGTTTTCTCTGTCATACTTTGTCTTCTCGTGATCAATAAGTTGATAAATATACTCAACGTTGCTAAAAATCAAATTAGCACCTTTTATATCTTCTTATCCTAGACTTTTGACACCGGCATCGGTTAACTGACCGACGTCGTTTTCTCTCTGACCGACACCGGTTATTAAACCGATATCTCGTTCATCTGTCTTCATCAGCCGACAAACCAAAGCAACTTGCCAAATTCATCATTCTCAGGTTGTTTCTATTCTGACAGATTAAAACCCTCTTTGTGAACTTCTGTCCATGGTTGTTATCACTCTAAAGCAAGCCACCGCCATGGTTTCACATGCCTGCTTCTCTGTATCTTTGCTGAATCACCCCCTTCACATTCCATAGCAACCCTACGGACACCAGTGAGATCCCCCAAATTCTCGTAGGAGACAAGGACTTTGCAAATTTCTGGATGTTAATCCCAAAGACTGTCATAATACTATTTGTCTCATGCCCCAACCGTACGCTGATGGTTAGCTCCTTATTGGCATGCCTATTAGTATAGCTGCTCATTTAGCTCCCACTCCTCCCGATAACACTGCGCCTTACTTCCTGCATCTCTAGCCCGTCTCCCGATCCGACGGCTTGGAGGTTCATACGACCCGATTAGCTTTCCTTTGGTTAATCTTGGACCCCACGTATCGTTACCACCAACTGCCCCTACCTCATCTCTCTTTCGGACCACTCCATTCATGACTTACTCTGCCACCTATTCACACGAGCTTTCCTCTCAAGCTCCGCCTTACCTTTTCATTCCCATACACATATCCAAAGAACCTCAACACCTTATATGACATCTCTATTCTCATGTTGCTCCAACACACTCCTCCTCCATACCTTATCAACACTTAGCCCCACCATTGTCCAGCGGAAGCCCTTGGTCCAACTTGCCTCCGTTTACCACAACCGCACCATCATCTCATCCAACCACAGATTTCATCAAACAAATGATGGACAAAATGCAAAACCTGGAGGCTTCTGTTTCAGGAAGTCGTAGCGCCTTGACATACGAGCAAGTTTTTCGGGAGCCCATTCACCCTTCTGTCCCCCTTCATTCATATCCTCCTCAATGGGAGTTGCCAAAATTTACTCGTTTTAACAGTAAAGAGGATCCTCAACAACACTTGCGATCATTTAGACATGCTTGTTATTTGATTGCCCATGATGACGCCTTGTTACTCCGCACCTTCCCCATGTCCTTATCAGGACCCGCCTTGGAGTGGTACAGTGCTTTAACCCAGCACTCGATCTTCTCTTTTAACCAACTAGCCCAATCTTTCTTGGATCATTTCTCCATTAACATTGCCAAGAAAGTATCTATCACCTGACCTCTATGCCATCCGACAATTTGAGGATGAATCTATCGCAGATTTTGTTGGACGATGGCGGGGCCTTATCAACCAACTTACGTATGCCTTGCCTCAAACCGAACTTATCGAATCTGTTACACGCTTGCGCTAAGTACATCTCCCCCACCCTCCAAATTCAAACTTTCCGTACATTCGACGAGGCCTTTACCATGGCTCGGAAACTAGAAATTCGAGCCTTAGAAGAAGAGAAATTGCGGTTGCGTAACAAAAACCCCAATTTCCGAACTCCAGATTCTACCAACAAGCCAAACACCACCACTCCTCACGCGTCCACTTCTTCTAAATCAAAAGGAGCTGTCCACGCGGTAATGGTCAAATCTCAAACACCGTCCAATACTCCGCCGAAAACCACTTATAAGTACAAGGCCGAGCCCACCAATTACACTCCCTTGGGAGAAACTTATGGCGTCATCCTGGAGAAATTGCTCAAAGCTGGGGCTATCACCTTGCCCCCTGTTAAACCTCACTCTGGGTTTGACTCCACCCGCGCAATACCTTCCTGGTACAAAGAAAATGACTTTTGTAACTTTCACCGCGTAAAAGGACATAGTCATGAAAACGCACGATGTTGAAAAACATAGTGCGGAAATGGTGCCAGCGAGGGATATAACCCTCGATAATCCTAATGCCCCTGCTAACCGAAATCTGAAAATTTTCAACAAGCCATTCCCGAATCACTCGTCCAACAGTAACGTAAACCAAGATATCTTAGCTGAGGAGAGTGTTCATGAGATCCATGCAGTCTTCGATTCTCAGCCAAAAGCCTCTATTGAAAAAATTTTGAATCAAGCCTCTCCACCAACACAGGAGTCTGAACCTCCTTCACCACCATCAAGCCAAAGTGAAATCATTCCTTTACCCATAAAAGAGTTAACTTCCCGGACTTCTCTTCTCATCGACGAGTCTTCTTACACCACATCCCTACAAGACTGTGAGCGGATGTTATCTAATTTATCTATTTCCCAAACGTCCCCTTCTACCGCTCTTGCTGCACAAGAGGAAGGCTCGCCACTCCTTTTGACATCCTTAGATGATAAATCTCTTACACTGACATCACCACATTCTTTAAACATGACAGATCCCCTCAAACACGCCCTCCTACCTATTAGTCCCTCATCGCCTAAATCTTTTCAACGACCGGTTGACCTCTTAACATCTATTGATACAAAGGTTTCATCTACCTCTGTGTCACACCCACAGTGTGATCGAATCACAACCCGTCATTCTTCTCGTACAAAAATTACAAATCACACTGGATCGTCATTCCACGTAAGATGACGAGGCCCTGGGAACGTTTGAGTACCCCTTTTCTACTCAAATGCAAATGACTGATCCTCGATGTCTCCACCATATACCCAAGTGTTTACGAAGCTTAAAATGCCCTGTTCTCACCTTCACCCCCTCACCTCTACCAAACGCCCCATCCACTTCTATCAACTTAACCAGCTCTTCCCCTATGCTTGGGACCTCACCAATGCCCGGTCCTAACGCACCCACCTGCGACTCGATCTATCCAAAATAAATCCGTCCCGCCACCTAGGAGACAAACTAGATCCGTGCCCTATCACAATCAAAACCATCATCGTCATACCTACCTTCCATATTGGGACCCCATCCCTCTACCTTACATCAATATATCATAACTCCTGCGTTTTCTTCAAAACAACCTATGCCTTCCGCACCCATACGAAATTCCAAGGTATAGCAACACCGTCACTCCACGTATCTGTCCACCTATCAACCCTAAACAAATTCCATCATCAAAAGATTTGTTCTTGGTCACTCCTATTTCCCAAGTGGTTGTTTTCTCGATACCACATCATCATGGCCTCATCATCCAACATAGCTTCACGCGCCAAAGAAATCACGTTTAGTGAAAACCACGTATCAACACCCTCGGCTAAACCACCACCCGCGCAAACCAACCACGCCCAAACATTACCAAAACCCGCACAACCAATATCCTCATCCTCTTCCGATTTCGACCCACTCAAAGGATCTTACGCCCAAAATCCTTGCTATGTTGGTGGAGAATGCGACCATTTCCCTACCTCCACTTAAACCTTATGACCCGTCTAAACCCCGACCCATGGGTTACGATGAGTCTAAAATCTGCGCTTATCACCACACACCAGACATGATGTGGAGGGATGCAAAGCTCTAAAAACCATCCTTCGCCGGGCACCTCTCACGATAGAAAGATTAAGAAAGACAACTTACGAAGGGAGAGACCTTTAGTTTCCATTCCCTCTCCTATACCATCTGTCCCGCCTCACCAAGATCTATCATTATTACAACCCCACCTCTTGAAGACCATGAGTTATCCCAACCATCTTCCTCATCTCAGGTCTACGAGATTAATATGATTAGTGTCGCTACTCGAGGGCAGAAAAACAAAGGGAAAGCAAAAGAAAACACACTTCATGCGGCATCTCTTTCTCCTTCAACCATCCCGATTGCACCACCACCTAAAGTGGTTATTCGCGGACCCGCCTATCCCGTATCTAATGGAGTTTCCCACCGGACTATGATCAAACAGCTTCATCAATCACCCATAAAAATGACACTATATGATCTCATTCAGACTTCTGAATCTCATCGACAAGCTCTCATTGAAATTCTTCAAGGGATCGAGGTCTTACCTAATGAAACCCTTCCTGTCCGCTCCATTCTAACACCCAATCACGTTGCTTCTCTCACCAAACAACCCACTTTGCCCCCAACCACTGCCTCTGCAGCAACAAGCTCTGCATCGCTTTCTCGGAAGATGAAATTGTTGACTTTGGTACAGAAGACCCTGACCCTGCCCTTTTCATCTCCGCTTACGTCCGGGATATCCGGGTACGTCGCGTTATGATTGACGGGGGCGCCAGCCTAAACATCATCTCTTCAAAATCCTTCCAACAAATGAATATCCCTTCTAGTTGCATGTGTGCCAACCCCATCATGTTGCGGTCATTCAATGACGCTATTACTTCTACCTTAGGCACCGTGATCCTCAACATTCGGGTAGGACCACGTACTTTACCCGAACTCTTCTATGTCTTGGAGGGAGAGTTCCAATATAATATATTGCTGGGTCGTCCTTGGATCCGAGCCATGGGATGCGTTCCCTCAACATTACATAGATGCATAAAATTTGAGTACGAGGGGAAGTCCTACACCGTAAAAGCTGACCCTCCCCCCTTTAAAACCTGCAATATGTTATACCGCCCTAACGATGTGCTTATACCAATCAAGACACCCATACATTCAACCCAACCATCCTCTTCAAATGTACCTCAACCATCCACCTCAACCGCGCCTACGCCTTCAACTGATGAAACCACCATCGCAAAAACCACTTCCCTTCCCGCAGCTAACATTCCAACCTCCGACCCCTTAGTAGATGTTTTTCGGTGCCTTACGTTGGGGATTACCGCCTATATAACGTTAGTTCTTTCCCTACCCCACAGAGAGTACGGACAATTACATGCACATCCCACCTACGATCGTCGCGTGGGGGAGGTAATCTCTTACGGACCACCCCATTGCCGCACCAACCTAACGTATGGGGGTGTTGACGCATCCTCCATTACCCCTAAACCTCCTCTTGGTGTGGTTCCTTTCCAATCCGATTTTCAATACTTGACAAATCGTCGCTTCGCCCTCACCTTCTTGACTCATTGTGCTTGGAAAGGCTTTGGTTTTGGCCTTTACGAACAAGGCCACGACATACACTCATTCCCGTGACTACCAGAAACATAATGATTGCAGGTGGTCTCGGTTTCCCGAAACACCTACATAGGAGACACCTCTCCCGTCGGCCGTATCTGGAAGAAGAAGACGTCGCCCTACCAAACCATCATCACCCACTTTGCCATCATCACCCATTGCAGAATCTATAGACCTCGAATCCATCCCTCCTAACTTTTTTTTCATAAATGCTATCTTCATAGGTCCTCTCACTTATCAACGTGATAATGAGGACCCATCTTCTCTTCCCCTTCAGTATCCGCAGACATGATCGAAGAGGATTCGCCTTTGATTAATGTTGTTGAATGCCGGGATGATGACTCCATCCTCACTTACCTTGGCGCGATGATTCTTATATTCAACGAGCATTACCATCTCTAAACCCAAACCATGCTTTGACGAATCTACCATAGAAATCAACATCCACATGGAGGAGGATCCTCACATTGTGAAGATTGGACAATCCTTAACACATCGTAACAAGCCGCCTTTACTACCTTTCTCTCGTGCTTTCGCAACCAAGCTTTCGATGGTCTTACGCCGACATGCCAGAATTGATCCTACCATTGCGTCCATAACATCACCCTAAACCCCGATTCCAAACCAATCAAACGAGAAATTGAGAAAAATGCATCCACGCATTGCTCTCTTGGTCAAAGAGGAGCTCCAACGACTCCTTTCTGTTTCCTTCATCTTGCCTATTGACTATCCTCAATGGATTTCTAACATCGTACCTGTACTAAAGCGACAGGGGGACTTCGAGATATGCACAGATTTCCGGGATCTTAACCTCGCTTGCCCTAAGGATGACTTCCCCTTACCTAGCATTGACCAACTTGTTGATCTAACTGCAGGTCATGAGATGCTCTCTCTCATGGATGGCTTTTCAGGATACAACCAAATTTTGGTTGCCCCTGCCGATCAACACAAAACTACCTTCATAACTCCTTGGGGAACCTTCTGTTATCGTGTCATGCCGTTTGGCCTTAAGAATGCTGGTGCAACCTATCAGCGGGCTATGACCTACATTTTTCATGACATTATGCACACTATCCTTGAAGATTACGTCGACGATCTTCTTGGCAAGTCTAAACATCGTAGTGAACATCTTGATGTTTTAACCATTATTTTTGATCACCTGTTACAATATTCTGTCCGCCTTCAACCAAAGAAATGTGTCTTTGGTGTTCTTTCGGGAAAACTTCTTGGCTTTATCATCTCTTTGCGTGGCATTGAGGTCGATCCATCTAAAGTCAAAGCTATCCTAGAAATGCACCCACCCAAAATCTCAAACAATTGCGTAGTTTACAAGGTAAGCTCCAATCTATCCGACGTTTCATCTCCCAACTCTCGATTGGTGTCAACCTTTTCATCACCTTCTTAAAAAGGACATTGCCTTTCAATGGAGTGAGGAGTGTCACCAAGCCTTGACTCTCAAATCCTATCTCTTATGACCACCCGTGCTTATCCCACCCCAGACGACCGCCCTTTCTACCTTTATCTTTCCGCCACCGACCATGCTATAGGTGCTATGCTCACACATCGGGATTCTAAGGCACGACGAGAATGAGACCGTTTATTATATAAGTCGTACCCTCGTGGATTATGAGACTAGGTATACACATGTAGAAAAATTGTGCCTTGCCTTATCATTTGTAGCCACCAAACTCCGACATTACCTCCTGAATCACAAAACTTTTGTCATCACCAACACAGGACCCCATTCATTATATGTACGCCAAACCGCATCTAAACCAACGTATCGCTCGATGGCTTATGCTCCTCGCCGACCTTGACCTTGAATTTGTACAATGAAGTCAATCAAAGGACAAACCCTTGCACCAACTTGCAGAGGCCCCTTTACCTGGGAACAATTTACCAATTTTACCTTCCCCAAAGACGAACTCATCGCCACTCTTTCACTCCGGGAAGAGTTGTATCAAATGACCCTCTTCTTGATGGATCTAAATGCCGGCGCAAGGCGGAGGAGCCGGCGTTGTTCTCATTCCTCTCGACGCTAAACCTATGCCTCTTTCATTCCGGCTTGATTTCCCTTGCACTAATAATACAAATGAATACGAGGCCCTTGTTCGGTCTCCAAGTTACGTTACACTTAGGCATCAAATCTATCAACATTTTGGCGACTCTCAATTGGTAGTCAATCAATCAAGTTATGGGCGTCTACCAATGCAAAAACGAGGAACTTCAAAATACAAACACTACGTGGATTCACTTCTAGCCTTATTTACTCACTATTCTATACAAACCATTCCACGCTTCACTAACAAATTTTCTGGACACTATGGCTTGCTTAGCGTCGCAAATTCCCGCCGCACCAACTCGACTCTAAATTATTCATCGTGGTCCAACAACTTTTGTCCCATCCTATTCGACCCCTTGAGTTTGTACACGATAAATACCGTGTCTACTAGTTCGCAGGATACCTGTACCACCAATTTCACGACTACCTTACAACCTCTGCATTCCTCCTTCCTCGACCTTACTAGTAACGGAAAACGTGCTTTTCTTAAAAGTGTTTCACGTTATGTTGTCATGGGGGACTCTCTATAAACGTGGCTTTGATGGCATCCTCCTTCGCCGCCTAATCGGGCGTGGAGGCCACTCATACCATCCAACGAGTCCATGACGGTATTTGTGGTGGACATTTTTAGCGGCCTTGCCGTGGCCAAACGCAATCCTTCACCTTGGTTATTATTGCCCTACTCTCAATAACGATCGCTACGAATATGTTAAGCGTTGTGTTATGTGTCAACAACATGCCAACCTTCAACATACTCCTAGCCACCCGCTCCAGGTCACTCGAGATCTTTGGCCCTTCTCACAATGGGGTTTAGACCTTATTGGTGAGATTCACCGACCTCTTCACAACGTCACCGTTGGATAATCACAAATGACCGAATATTACACAAAATGGGTGGAGGCTATTCCACTCATTTCAATCAAAAAAAAAAATTGTCAAGTTCATTAACCACCACATTATCTCGTTTTGGGTGTTCCTCATCGCCGATAACGAGATAATGGTAAATCTTTTAAAAACAAGTTGTTGCAAGACCTTTGCGACAACTTTGGTATCAAACTTAGCTTCTCATCACCATACTATCCACAAGCCAATGGGCAAGCCGAGTCTTCTAATAAAACCCTAACCAAAATCCTCATGAAAGTTGTCAATGACTCCGGCAAAAATTGGCACGATCACATTCCCTTTGCCCTTTGGGCTTATCGTACTAGCATTCGTACTTCTACTAATGCCACACCTTTTTCTTTGGTATACGGTACAGAGGCTGTTTTGCCTCTCGAAATACAAATACCTCCTTAGAATATCTCTTCGGGATATTCTCAAGCACGATGATTTCCGCCAAGAGCGGTTAGCCCAATGGAGCTTCTTGACGAACGCCATCTTACAGCTCTTGATCACCTTCAAATCTATCAAAAACACATCAAATGTGCTTATGATAAGCGACTTCATGAGCGTACTTTTAAGGTTGGTGATCTTGTCCTCAAAGAGAATCAACATGTCACTAAACTAGAAAAGAGCAAATGTGGAAAATTTGCTCCCAATTGGATTGGGCCTTATATAATCACTCACACCTATGGATCAGGCACTTATCGTTTAGCTTCCCTTAATGGTAAACCTGAGCCTAAACCCCTTAATGCCTTGCATCTTCGACCATTCTACTATTGAAATTAGTGTTATATCACTTCTTATCTGCCTACTGCTCGTCCCTTGAGCTCCCATACCACCACATGCACTTGTTTCCTACATCTCGAAATAAAATCAAGCTCACCTCTCACCTCCCCTTAACGATGCCTTCCCCTTTTTAGTCTAGTCCATGACTTCAACGTATTAAAATAAGTTTTGTATTCTTATGGGATTTTCTTGAGTCAAACTTCCTACAAACCTAGATGCTTCACGTCACAAGGACATCTAGTTATCTATAGACTGCTCCCTCGAAGGACAGCTATATGCCAAAAACTATTGATGCTATTATATATATATGATGCTCCCTCGAAGGACAGGCTATGCATTTAAATCATATCTCGCTACTATAAATAGATCAGCTCCCTCGAAGGACAGCTATGCATATACACCTCGACCTTTATCAGAAGCTTCTCGCATTGATCAGCTTCGTGAAGACCTCAAGAATAATACAATCAATATCCCTTGTAGACTTCCCGCATCGATCAGTCTACATTCAATAAAATAAAAGCCTCATTCAAAAGAACTTTTGAGTCATGGACTTGTCTATTTAGGGTAGGTTCTCTTCCGTCAGAACACTCACTTTGTAATAAGTTCTCCGTACCTCAGCTATATCACCCACCTCACCTCACCATTTGTTTCAACTCAAGGGACGTAATGTACGCTCGATATATTGTGATCACACAACTCTTTTCACCGATTGACTTCTCGTCTATGCACGGTACCTAGGGCTCCAAGCTCGTTCTACGTTGTGTGGTTTGTTTAGCTCTTTTCACCTACGGAGCACTCTTTCTGCTTTGCCTCGCATCTAGGATTGTGTGTTGACCTTAATTAGGACATGGTTCCCTTCTACTTGGGTAGGCTAACTTTCGCTTCCCTTATACCTTTTACAACATCACCAATTCATTACCAACACCATCAACCTTACTTTTACCAATCTTAATATTTTTACCAACCAACCAATTGCCTAAACCGTACCAAATTGCTCCAATTCGCCTCTCCGATCCTAAGGAGAACTACATCGATCTCGAGGCCCCTCCTTGCTTTGTGTAATGGGCTATGTAGGCAACACTTCGGACATGGGGTCTCCCAAGGTTAGCTCGACCATCCCCTACCATAATCTATCATGTGTGTTATAATAAATATTTCGTGTATTTCTATTTAATCACATTCCTCTCTTTATCCTTTTTCAAAACACCAAAAATCAAAACACAAACATTCTTATTTTTATCGTAACTCAAATCAACATACATATTCACTTTATTTAGATGTTAAACAAATACATCTTCACTATCATCGACACGCAGTGTCGGCATCCTTATTTTATCTTATACCTTGCTAACATTTACTCGGACCCTCACGCCTCATCCCGAACTAGGTGATGATCGTGATCGTTGACCCCTCTCACCGGGCCTCTCTCGTCTCAAAGGTACCACGCGGACTGTGGTACCGCCCACCGATCTGTCAACCTCTCCTGTAACATATGAATACGCCCTCTCGCATGGAGGACTCCGCCTCTAGTCTCCCTTAGTGACTCCTTGTCGCTAACAATCCTCTTGTCTCATTCACTGCGTTTGGAGCTGCTGAACTAAACGCTTCTGAGACGATCCTCTCTCGCTGTAATCACAAATGGCTATGTCGGACAATCACGTATACCTCACAGCTCCGCTGCCCACCATAATCTATAGGCCTCTCGCATGTTCCCTACGTCCATTACCTCGCGATCGGCCTGCTACTCTTCGGACCTTTCGGAGGTGTTGGGTGGGAGGTGAGAGTATCTTGCCTCGAGTCGATCCTCATATATGGTCTATAAGCTAGGGGTATATTCTGCACAAATCAAATTGTCGCGCACGCGATCTATAGGAATCCTCTCATATTCACTCGGCTCGTGCCCCCCACGATCCACCTCATTCACTCTACACCCCTTAACTCCTCGGCTATGCTCTCTGTTACCATATAGTTACTTTGTAAGGCCTCCACGGATGTCTCTGCAACCGTCACCCTCTCCCATACCTGCTTGTAATACACAATATCACCCGTCACGGCCTGGGATCTGGCCTCTTGTTCTGTCTGGACCCATCGTCTGAATCCCAACCTCTGCACTCCGGTTTCTCCCGACTGGATGGGTCGGCCTATTGGTCACACACAAACAATGTGCTCATAGGCCCAACAGTGTAATAAGTATGAACTATCCAGTGTCGTCCTGTGATTTCACCTACAAGCCCATAAACCCCTGTATAGCTCCGCCAAATATGCAGGTGCCCATGCAAAAGTCACGTTCCTTTCTATCATCTCCCAAATAACACACATCAATGCCTTTGGAAATCTTCCCCCTTCCGCCCTCGGTAACGCATAATACCCTACCGCTATCATTAATATCACTGCTAACCTTGTCTCCTCAGGGTGTGCTGCATACATTACCCCATATGTAAATGACAAACCTCACTGTGTTAAGTCTCGTGCGTATGGACCAAATCTTTGTTGTTATCGCTCCCAGTGCCATGCTAGGTAGTGCTGCGATATCTTTTAGTTCTCTGTAATAGGGAGTCTCAAAATATGAAACACATCTTCCATGTTATGCATCTCCCTGTTGGCGGATAAAGGTATTTGTCTCGATTCCATCTCTCAATCAACGCTATAACATACCATGATTACATGCGATTCGTGAATAATAACGATTCCACTTAACCCCAAGCGATTTATCAATGTCCATTCCATGGTGTTACATCCGCTCGGATTAAGTGACAACAGGGCTGCACACTATCATTCATCCTCAACCCTGCCTCTGCCTGCATACACCAAAACAACAAACAACCATTCAATCCGTCAGGATTTTTCAAACATTCTGGAAATTCCTCCAGTAACCGGTATCGGTTATACATAACCGGTATCGGTTTAGTAACCGATACCGGTTACCTCTAACCGCTACCGGTCATTGTCAATTACATACATCTTCCTTAAAAACAACCACCTATGACAATAATTTGCTCGTTTATTCCTTTTTATACATACAAACATACCTGAAACCCCTGATTACCTACCCCTGTAACACTTACCTCACCTGCAACCTTTGTTATCATGTTTCCTTTCTCATATCTACCCACCTACTCTCCCCCATCTTATTCACAAAACATGCAGTAGTCAAATCACAAACAGCGAGCGTTACCTCTTGGTTTGCGGTAGCTTGAGGTGGCCTTGTCTTCCCTCTTGTCCACCTCTTTAGATGTTTCTCCTCGTCTGCCATTATTACCACCTTTTTCAAACTCGCCTTTCTGTCTTCCGAATCTCAGATCACAATCACCTTCCCTGTCTCTTTTCTCCTTATCACTCAAATCTCTCATGCAAAAACCTGTCTCAGTCGTCAAAAAGCGTCGCGTTCGCGTATTTAACCTCTTGCATGGCTCTAAAATTAAAACTTAAGTTGCCACCCTAGCTTTTCTATTTTTAGAAAAGCTCATACCTAAATAACCGGTATCGGTTACTTAACCGATATCGGTCTATCAGCTACCGATATCGGTTCCTTAACCGATATCGGTTACACACCTACCTTTTCTCAACAGTGTTCTTTTCTTCATTTCTCACCTAAATTTTTGTCGCGCTTTGCCTCTTTTCCTGCATAAACAACACATTTACCACATTTGTTCACCCACCACACATAGCATTACAATTTCATTAACATCATTTATTTTATACAAATACACAAACCATCAACTACGGATATCAAGAAACTATCAATCTATACATCATTTGGATCCAACTCATCAGTTACATATATCACAATGTCACAAAACCACCAATTCATCACATAACATGACATTCATATATACGTACAAAAAAACAAAAACATCAACATCATCCATCTATCAACATGTCAATTAAACTCATCACACATTCTATATATTACCAGCCATTAACCAAATATTTAAACACATTTTGAACACTGCATGTGGATCAAAACATCGTCCTTATATATATATATATATATATATATATATATATACAAGTTTTCAAAAATACAATGTGCCCTACATCGGGGCCTCTGTGATCTCATCATACAACAAAGCCGGCACGCAGGCCGCAATAACTGTCAAAAAATCTCGACTCGGCTCGCAGGCCGGTCCCTCGTATCAAAAATAGCTATATACTCGGCTCGCAGACCGGTATCCACTATACTGACCCCTACTCGCTCGCAGGGCAGATATCTGATAAATGAATGAATGAATACATGAATAATACATAGGCACGCAGGCCTCTATCAATACACCCGGTTCGCAGACCGGTGCCCATCTCTAAAATACAACAACCATGTCTGGGATCTCTCAGCTCTCCCCACCGCCCTCGGCACCTCTCCCCGCTGGTCCCTGTGGTGCCTCTCGCCTCCTGCCCATCACGGACACGCCAGCTGTGGCTGCACCTCCTTGAGATCTCTGGCTGTGAGAGGTCTCTGCCCTATGCGCTGCATAAGCCTGATACTCGACTCCGGTACCATCAAGAATATCCTGATAATATCGGGCCTCTGCTCTAACCTCCATATAGCGCTCTCGAGCCACGACGGAGTTGGGCCGGTCCTCAGCACCTCTGACAATGCCCTGAGCTGTCTTGCCTTCTTGGTGCTGCTGGTGGTGCCTGTGGCCGCGGTGGTGCCGGTACTGCTTCTTTGCTGCTGCACACTTTTTGTGGGTGTGGTGCTGAGTGGTGGTGCTTTGCCATGCTCATGCTGAGCACAGGCTGCTGCCTATAAGACACCTATCTGTGCCTGTGCCGCAGCTAGCTGCCCCTGTAAGAGCTGCACCTGACCCCTGAGCTGATCTCTCTCTCCTATAACTACAGCCAAGTGCGGCTGCATGCGAGTGACTATCCTGGCTCTCCTCTGCCTTGACCCACCACACCATGTATGCTCCTGCACCCAAAGATCATCTACACCCTCACTGCCGACCTCTCCGCTACCCAATCTGGGATCCAAAGGCGTGCGTGCGGGTAGTGGGGCCTCTACATCATCCCTCCTGTACTGAGGGAAGGGAGGTGGCTCGTCCTGTCGCAGCCCCATCTGCCTGCGTACCCTCTCCAGGGGTATCCGCTCGTACTCTCCTGGCCTCCGTCCTGCTATCCAGAATGTGTACTGGATTAGGTGCAACTGTAAGCGGGCTCCTCTGCCGGGTGGTGACCTCTGTAGGGTCTCCATACAATGTCTACTACTTGTAAGGCCCTCTAGCAAATGTCTATAGTATGCCACATCCCGACTGCAACAATCGCTCGTGGTGGCACACGACCCCAACCACCTCTCGAAAGCCATATCGGTATATGACTGTGGCCCGTCAGGCTGGGGTAACCCTACTGGCCTGATACATACGATGTGCTCGTATGCCCAACAATGCAACAAAAATGTAGAGCAAATACCGAATCACCTCCTCCGGCGATAGCCCCATAGCTCCCTGTATAATTGCACCAGATATACTGGTGCCCAGGCGTAACAGGTGTGCTCCTCCACCATCTCAAGCAGTACCCCCATCAATGCTCATGGGAAGCGGCCTCCCTCTGAGTCTAGGAGGGCGGTGATCCCAACCATCATCAACACAGCCAGTCGTGTCTCGTGTCGATGCGCACGGTACATGTCACCGTACCCGATACTCGCGCTATGGTAGGTCAGTAGCGCGGCTGCATCCCCAAAAACCTGCAGTATGCTGTCCATGGCAGTCTCTGAATCTACCTGGAAGACTACCTCTCCCTCGATAGGTAACCGAAGGATGCGATACACATCCTCCAATGTGACGGTCATCTCCCCAGTCGGGAGATGGAACACATTGGTCGCCGGATCCCATCTCTCGATGAGGGCAACCATCGGTGTGATCTCTCTCTATCGCTCTGTACCTCGGACTCCATCGAGTCCCACCTCACGCATGATGGCCCAATGAGCCGCGAGATACGTGTGGTCTCATCCGCACCAACAGCGGGGCATCTATCCCGCATCGTCAATCAGCTGGCGTGCTGCAAAACCAACCCACATCCTTAGACCTACTCTTTATTACAACATCTACTTTATCATCTAAACACCCTTTTTTATCCCCCCCGACCATACCCCGACTCTCTACCACCCCCTCTAAGCAACCTACCATCCTAAAAACCCAAAACCATCCCACCCAAAACCAACAAAAACAAAACCCAAAAAAATACATAAAACCTAACCCTACATCAAACCCTTCTCCCACCTCCACCTCAAACCCAACCCAACACCCACACCGACCCACCACCAAACCCTTCTCCACCCCTAACCCAACACCCACACCGACCCACAACCTAACCCAAAAACCCAAAACCCAACCCTACACCAAACCCTTCTCCCACCTCCAACTCAAACCCAACCCAACCCTACACCAAACCCTTCTCCACCCCTAACCCAACCCCCACACAAACCCTTCTCCACAACAAACCCACACCCACCCACAACCCAACCCAAAAACCCAAAACAACCAACCCACCCACACAACCCACAAGCCACCGACGCCGGCCGATACATGACCGACGCTGGTCACCAACAACACTCCCTTTCCCTAAAATTGTGCGACCGATGCCGGTCGCTTAGTGACCGACATCGGTCACTGTCTTCTCCCGGAGCCGAACCCCCGCGCGGCCCCCAAAACCCATTTTTTACCTATTTCTACCCATCTACCCACCCAAATACCCTAAAAACTTACCCACCTACCCACCTTAGCCTATCTAGCCTATCTACCCTCTCCCTTTTTCAAATCATTTCCATTTTCTCATTATTTCCTAAAAAAGGTTAATTCCTACCCAAACCCCCAATTTAGCATAATACAACCAAATCACCAAATTAAAGAGTTTCGAATCTACCCGAATGACGACACGTCGTCGTGGTGGGATGGGTGGTAGTGGTCCAGCTGGTCCAGCCCCTCCAGCTCCTCCTGCCTGTGCCATGGCTCCAATCCTGATCTGCTGGGTCCCCGGCCAATCAACTGCTGCCTCCTCCTTAATCGGGCCCACTATCAACTCTCTCTGCCAATACAATAGCTCCACCTCACTCAATCAAGCCTCTAATCTCAACTCTCCATGTCAGACAAGTCGATTTGGTTTGCAAATAACAAAAGTGACAATGAAAAGCCGTATTTTTCTTTTTATAGGTTTTTCACCTTTCACCGATATCGGTTTCATTTTTGCCCTAAGGAACCGGTATCGGTCCCTTAACCGATATCGGTCATTCAGAATCGACATCGGTTCTCTACCCAACTTTCACCCCATTCTTTGCCCTTATTTACCATTTGCCCCTTTTTAACCACATATCGCCTATATCCACCTTTGCTGAACACCATTTGTTTACCCATTTGGCCCGACCCAAGGCCTCAACCTACCTATTTGGCCCAACCCAAGGCCTCAACCTACCTATTCGGCCCGACCCAAGGCCTCAACCTACCCATTTGGCCCAACCCAAGGCCTCAACCTACCTATTCGGCCCGACCCAAGGCCTCAACCTACCTATTTGGCCCGACCCAAGGCCTCAACCTACCTATTGGCCCGACCCAAGGCCTCAACCTACCTATTCGGCCCGACCCAAGGCCTCAACCTACCCATTTGGCCCGACCCAAGGCCTCAACCTACCTATTTGGCCCGACCCAAGGCCTCAACCTACCCATTTGGCCCGACCCAAGGCCTCAACCTACCTATTTGGCCCGACCCAAGGCCTCAACCTACCTATTCGGCCCGACCCAAGGCCTCAACCTACCCATTTGGCCCGACCCAAGGCCTCAACCTACCTATTTGGCCCGACCCAAGGCCTCAACCTATCTATTTGGCCCGACCCAAGGCCTCAACCTACCTATTCGGCCCGACCCAAGGCCTCAACCTACCTATTTGGCCCGACCCAAGGCCTCAACCTACCTATTCGGCCCGACCCAAGGCCTCACCCTAACCATTTGGCCCGACCCAAGGCCTCAACCTACCTATTTGGCCCGACCCAAGGCCTCGCCCTAACAATTTGGCCCGACCCACGGCCTCACTCTACCCTTATGGCCTGACGCAAGGCCACAACCCAACAACTTGGCCCGACCCAAGGCCGTATCACTTCAATACCATACCCACAATCAACGTTTTATTTTATCCATCCATCATGTACCTTTTGTTCAATCGAGCTCACCTGTTCATGTTTTAGCATGATTAGGGTCCTTGACTTGATCTGTCGACCAACTTTGCCTAGACCTAGACCGTGATGTTTATCTCAACCAAACCAACCATTTGAGTACTTTACCGAACATGCCTAAACGTTCTGTACCTTACACGTTATATACCACGGAGCTACTTCCTATGCCTTGGATACCGGGATTATATCACCCTTGTTTGGATAAACTATCAACATTTGCCTATGCATTGCTTTGGTTTGCTCGTCAAATCATGTACCTAATCGTACTTTATCAGTATTTCAACATGCGTCTGCTTCCTTGGACCTACCCCACCACCTTACCATCCTCTCTACAACATTCACCCTTTATCAACCCTATCCCTGATTTCCCGTTCACTCAATCTATGATAGATTTGAGGGGGATTACCTATATCCTTAACAGGAGAAACCACTTCATATTATTGTCCGCACAGCTTTACAAAACAAGCTACACGACAATAAGGGGCTAATGTAGACACCAAATTCGTGTCTTACGACCCCTTGTGACCCGCATCTCATCTCGCAATATAACCTCATCACCTAAACCTTACACAATTATTTATTAATTGCCTTCTAATTGATAAATCCACATCACCCTACCCACCACCTCACTTTGCCACTTCATCATGACCTAGCCCTAACCCTAAAACTAACCTAATTAAGACCCATAACTTGGTCCACACCTACACCCATAACTAATGACCCCTTTCTACTCCAAAACCGACCTTCTAGTCACTTGACCGAGCCCGCAACTGATCTCTCGGGAGAAAAGCAGGGAAGGTGGGCTATTTTACTAAAAATAGCCTACTTTTTCCTTACCGATGCCGGTTCCTACTCGACCGCCGTCGGTTACGCAACCGCCATCGGTTCCCTGTAAATGGGCTCCCCAAACCAAAACAATGATCGGAATTTGATTTTTAGAGATCGACCAAAGGATTTCTGGATAAAAGAGAGCATTGCGAGCGAGGAACAGAGTCCCGATCTTCATTTAATCAAGCGAGATGAGTAAAGAAACCCGAGAAGTGCTTGCATATAGAGGGAGATCAACTTGCATCTTCGCCAAAACCAAGAAGTCACATCTTGCATGTCCTCTCGTTATAACATTTCTTATGCTCTATGAATTCCAAATCCTCCTAAATTCGTCTCTGAATCTACTACCCAACGTGTCATTGCATCTAACTGTTATTCTTTTGCTTCTAATCATCCCATTTCCTAATATCATCCATAAACCAGCCTTACAAAACACCATAGCTACTAAGAAGATCCTAGAACCCACCGGTATCGGTTATCAGTAACCGGCATCGGCTATCAGTAACCGGCATCGGCTATCAGTAACCGCCATCGGTTCCTCTGATCAAAACCAGAAAACCAGCCTTTCCCCTACCCAGTTCAACGAAACAATTTAATTGATACTTTACAGTCTTTTGTGTTAATTCATTTGTGTTAATTCATATTAGCAGGATTTCCTCATTTATTGTTTAAAAAAATCTGACCACCTTCGAAAAAAAGGAAGTTTTCCGGCCTGAGGAAGTCTCTTGTGCCTCGATCATAATTTTTTTGCTTTTAGGCACTCAAAACTTTCTAGAAATGGCACCATTGGATAGAGCTCTTTCTCATCTTTCCAGAAAGGTAAATTTTCCTCCTAACTCCATGTATTTTTGAAGTTATGGCTCGCGGAGTTTTTGTGGGAAATTTTCCCCTGAAAGGCCCGCAGCCAATGAAATGGTGCCACGTGTCCAAGAAGTGGCGGGGGTCGGAGGAAACTTGGATTTTTACCAAGTGTTTGGAAAAGTTTTCAAAAGGAATATTTTCCCCATGAGCCACCCAGTCGAATGGATTATGCCACGTGTCCAGGGGAAAAATTGAAAAATTTGACTAAGTGTTGGCGCCATGGAAAATTTCAAAAGGAAAGGCCCGTGCCCAATCATGTTATGCCACGTGTCCTATGGCATCGGACCAGCGGAGGGTGGAGGAAAGATTGGAATTTTGGTGAAGTGTTTTGGTAAAAAGCAATGGAGAAGTTTTTGGCCCGCTGCCCCCATGCCCGTCCGCCAGTCAGATGCCAGTGCCATGTGTCCCCGGGGGGTCGGAGTTTTGGAGCGTGGGGGAGATTGGGATTTTTTCCCAAAGGCTAAAAAAAGGAAAAATGTTTGCCCCAAAGGGCCCACCATCAATGAAGATGTGCCACATGTCATCGGATCGGGGAAGGTGGGGAAAATTTGGGAAATTTTCCCAAAGAAAAAAAGAAGGAAATTTCAAAGGAAAAATCCCCCCCAAATGCGAGCCAATGGAATCTTGCCACGTGTCCAGTGGCGGCAAAAAATAAGAAAAGCCCATGGAAAAAAGGAAGGGAAAGCCCACAACCAATGGGGTTTTGCCACGTGTCCAAGTCAGAAAATAGGATCAAAAAGCACCATGGAAAATTTAGGAGGAAATGCCCACGAATCACCTACACATGCCACGTGTCCTCGAGATCATCGGCCGTGAGAATTTTGGAAAATTTTCCAATGGGGAAAAATGATGGAAAATGAAGCATTAAAGGCCCATGCCCAATCAAAACATGCCACATGGCACCTAGAATGGTGGAGCATGGGGATTTTTGGGAAATTTTCCCAAATGCAAAAAGTGGAAAATTTAAAAAAATTTGCCCACCAATCCGTTTTGGCCTTGTTTTGCCCTAAAATTTCAAATGGCCATATCTTTCGATCCAGAGCTCGGTTTTCACGTTCTTTATATCAATGGAAAGATGGTGAAATTATCTACAAGATTCTAGGGTCATTTTTGTATTTTGATGGAGTTTGGAGAGATAAAATTGAAAAACACCTCTGGCACGTGGTCATGGATAGAAATGACGTTTCAACCACCATTTTTAATGAAGAATGGCTCGCATTCTCTCCCAGCATGGTGAAAAATGTCAGGGGATGGGCCTGTAAGGATGCCCATGTTGTTTTATTACATTTTTGGTTGGTGGTTGAAGCTCTCCCATGTTTTCCCATGTTTCTCTCTCTGGGGTCATGGCTTTTTGCCTTTGTAAAAAAGCCAAATGGGCTCATTTTTGAAAAAGAGACACTTTTTCAGCTCTGCTAACTTCCCTTTTCTTCCTTTTTGTAGAATTTGTGGAAATTTTTACCTTTCCATGTAATACAACACCCCTTTTTCCTCTTGATCACTGTAATGCATTGTATTGGATCTGGAATGATAATGTATGCTCTGTGATTAAAATCCCTCAATCCTTTCATATATTTACCATTGTTTCCTGATCTTTCATTACATCTTGAGCAATTTGTGCATGCTTTGTGCTTTGTGTTTTCTTGTGGATTGTGTATGTATTGTAGTATTAGGTGTCTCTACTCCTTTGGTGCATCACCTCATTAGCATTAGCTTCATTTTCTTGCATTCCCTATCTTTGTCCCCTTGGAATTTAGAGTAGGAACTAGGAATTTAAACCTCTGCAACTTGTAAGTGATATATCTATCGGGGAGTTGAGGAACCAGCCTCTAATCTAGAGATTCCTCTCCCATTTTTACAAGTCCCACACTTGGGGAGAGGATTCAATGTTGTGCAATCACACTGGATGTCCAAAATGTCAAACTAGAAGTCTGATCAACATCCAAGGGTGCTGCTGATTTGCAACAATAGTTTTGGCACACCCGGTGGGACCTTAGAGGTCTTCATCTTCATTGCAACAAATTGATGTGCATTTTTGCAAGTTTCTTGCTTAAAAGAGCCCTAAATTACACATCTGGTGACTCCAGGAAGAAGAATCAGCTGGTTTTAGCAGTGCAGACCTGAAAAACTCATGAGAAGAATCACCACAAGGTCAAGAGTTGGAGAAGAAGAGTGTTGTTTGAGTATCTGTAGTTATCTCCAAGAAGAAGGAAAAGAGGGAGGAGAATTCAAAGGTCTCCATCTCCACCAAACAGAACTCTCTCAACTCCTCCACCTGGTAGGCCTTTCATTCAATCAACAAGGGTTCTAAGGCCAATCAGAATGGCACAAAACAACCCCTATGTCAATTTCACTGGTAGCAGCCCACTTGCTCTCAATGCACAAAATCCAATCCCAGTTGTAGCATTGAAGAACATTCCATACTTTACTGGAGAGAATCAGACCACTCCTGGTGATCATGTTAAGGATATTGCTAATATTTGTGCAATCCATGAGATCAATGAGATGCAAGAAGTTTTTTGTCAAACTATTGGCATCTTCATTCAAAGGAAAGCTTTGCAATGGTTCGAGTCTTGCCTCGGGTTCTATCCAAAATTGGAACCAGCTATGTATAGCCCTCCATGAGCGGTTTGGAGAAAAGGAGATAACTTGTCCCTTTTGGAGCAGCTGACAAACCATCAAGAGAGCTCCCAATGAGCGGTGGCCGACTTCAACTTCAGATTTCAAATGACTTGGGAGAGAATTCCGGTGGCGGTAAGGCCAGCATGTGAAGGTGCTTTTCTATATTACCTTAAAGCTTTAAATTCTGATATTTCTATGTTAATTCAATCCATGGGAGGCACAACTATCCTTTTTGCTTATAGCATTGCCATTAGAGCTGAAAATTGTTTGATTCAAGTGGCAGCTAAGCTAGCTCTAGAGCCTCAATGCCATTGTTTCCAAGTTTAGAGAGCCCAAGTACTAGTCAAGTGCCTATTTTAGCTCCTATTCCCACTCCTAGAAATCAGAATTCAAGTGAAGCTTCTACTTCATCTTCTAGTGCCTCAAATGAACTTCAAGAAGTCATGAAGCAATTGCAAAATTTAGGTAATGAGCTGGTTACACTCAAGAGGCAGCAAGCCCAAGGTTTTAGACCTCCTTTCCAGCCTCAAGCTCAGCCTAACAGGCAGCCATACCAACCTCAAAGACCACCCAATCCAGCTGCAAATTTAAATCAAACAAGACCTCCTGCCAATAGACCATTTCAGCCCTATAATCCCAATGCTATATCTACCTCTAAGGCATTAGTGCCAGTGCAAAACAACATAGCTCAAGAGTATGATTGGTGTTTCCCATGCAATGAACCTCACAACCAGTCTATGTGTTTCAACGGTGCCTTAAATCAAGCATTAATGGTGACTACAACTGGTGTGGAGGGTGAAGGTAGTCAAGGAAATAACCAACAACAAGAAACATTCCAGCAGCAATCAGCTCCAAATGATACCACACTTGTAAATTGGCAGGCAGAAGATTTTTGTGGCATGAATCAAACAATTCCCAAAGTGTTGCAGCCAACACAAGGTCAAAAAGGAGAAATTTGGGTGAAGAACAACCATTGGCTCCAAGTAATCCACAACCTTCTATCACTCCACAAATTATTGGCAAACAAAATTCAGTTCCAAACACACAAGGGCTGCCTAAAACAGCTCTTAGGCCAACTCAAATGCCAATTGTTGCTGCCCATATGCAAGGAATGAATGTGCAGGCCAAGGGACAGCAAAAGAGATGCTTCATCTCCATTCAACATCATTGATCAGATGAAGAAGACAAATGTAAACATATCAATGTGGGAATCACTATCTATCCCAAGCCAAAGAGATTTGCTACAAGCTGCCATGAAGGACTGGTCAACTTCAAATCAGCAAGTCCAAATGCAAGAGAAGGTGCTCACAAATGCTTGCCCAGCCTGAGAGGAATCATGGAGGATAGCAAGGTAAAATGTTGAAGCCCCCTCCATTCTATGTTTCATTGATCATTGGAAACCAATTAGTACACAATTGCATGATTGATTCCGGGCAAGTAGTTCAGTAATGCCCAAGCAAATAGCTGATCAGTTGGGAATTTAGTATGAAGTCATATCCAAAGGGGTAGTGCAATTGGATGGGACAGCAGTAACAATAGTTGGAGTGATAAAAAACTTGAGTCTTACTTTGCATGCCCCAACGTTGTTGTTTTGCAAGATGTCTCAGTAATAGATCTTCCACCACTCTTTGCCCTATGTCTGTCAAGGGATTTCACAGCCAAGATTGGAGGTTACTTATCTGCTGATTGGTCACACATGTTGTTCAGAACAAGATATGGAACTAAAGCCACAATCAGATCTGAACCTATTGCAAACTTTCACATTGAGCCTTACACTCCAAGTCAAATCAATACCAATTGTTCAGCGTTTGATCAAGAGGATTATCCAAGCACTGATGAAACTGACACCAAGGTAGGAAGCATCCCAGATCTAACTCTTGATGAATGGGCAAACAAGGTGCATGCTTTTGATCCTTATCAAGAAATAGAAGAATCTGAGCTAGGAGTCTATTGCATGCATGAAGAAAATCAGCCTATTCCTAGCATCACCAAGCCAAACCACAAGGATGACAATGAGGTATGGCAGTTGTTTTTTGATGGATCAAGGAGTAGACAAGGTGCAGGAGGGGGAGCTATGCTTGTTTCACCTCAAGGAGTTAAGTATTATTCAGCTTTTAGATTCTAGTTTGCATGCTCTAATAACACTGCTGAATATGAAGCCTTGATACAAGGATTGCATTGGTCAATCAAGAGAGGAATAAAGAACTTGCAAGTCTTTGGTGATAGTGAGTTGATTGTCAACCAAGTTAAGGGGCAGCATGCTTTGTCAAGAATGATCTACTCAAGTGCTACAAAAATAGGGTGTGGGACCTCATTGAAGATTTTGAGGGCTTTGGCATAAAATCCATTCCTAGAAAAGAGAACCAAGCTGCTTGAAGGCTTGTAGCAGTTGGGGCAGCCTTTGACGTTGTTGAAAGCATTCAAAAAGACAAGGTACAGCCAAACATCCATGTGATTGTAAGGCCTTCAGTGCCAGACAACAATGTAAGTTGGCAAGTGTTTGAAAATGATCAACAAATCATCCATTTCTTGCAAGAAGAGGCTGAGTTCTCAGCTAAAAATCGGAAAAGTTGGAGCAGCGCGGTATGGTGACCAAGTGGTACAGCTTGAGAACCAACAAACTACCAAAGGGACTTATTACTTTGGAGTCCATTTTCAATCCTAATGATCAGTTTAGGAAGGAGAAAGCAAACATTCAAGTCAAGGGAGAAGATTCAGTGTCCATCTTGGTGGAAGAAGGCAAATCACTCCAAGTTGGTAAAGTGACAACTGAGCAAGAAAGGTATGAGTTCATACAACTTTGTCAAGAATTCCTGATGTGTTTTCTTGGAGCTATGAAGATTTGAAAGGTTTCAATCCCAAGTTAGCTCAACACACCATTGAATTGGATCCAAGTACTAAACCCATCAAGAAAAAACAAAGGCCAGTCAATCCACACATGGAGCCTCTCATGAGAAAGGAATTGAATAAGTTGATAGAATCAAGAATCATATTCCCTATCAAGCATTCTAGTTGGGTGGCCAACTTGGTTCCAGTTAGAAAGAAGAGTGGGGAAATCAGATTGTGTGTTGACTTCAGAGATTTGAATAGAGCATCTCTCAAGGATCATTATCCACTTCCTTCCATGGAGCAGATTTTACAAGTTGTTGCTGGCTCTGAGAGGTTTTCATTACTTGATGGCTATTCGAGAGTACAATCAGATTATGGTGAAAGAAGAGATCAGTTCAAGACAACCTTTACAACCAAATGGGAACTTATGCATACAGGAAAATGCCATTTGGGTTGTCCAATGCTGGAGCTACTTTCCAAAGAGCAATGGACATGGCGTTCAAGGATTTGATTAACAACATGGTGCTGATATATCTTGATGATATCACTATTTTTTCAAAAAATGCAGCAGACCATCTCTTTCATTTGAGACAAGTGTTCCAAAGGTGCAGAAGATTTGGAGTATCCTTGAATCCTAAAAAGTGTATTTTTCTAGCCCATGAAGGAAAGCTCCTTGGCCACATTGTCTCCAAAGAAGGATTAGCAATTGATCCAAAAAGAGTTGAAGCCATAAGAGCACTACCATTGCCAAGCCACAAGAAGGCCCTTCAAAGTTTCTTGGGGAGAATAAATTTTGTTCGGAGGTTTGTCCCAAATTTTGCAGCCCTAGTCAAGCCTATCACCAAGATGTTAAAGAAAAGCATGGCTTTCAAATGGACAGCAGAAGGAAAAGAAAGTTTTGAAGCAATCAAAGAAGCCATCTCTCAAGCCCCAACTCTCATTAACCCAGATTTCTCCAAGGATTTCATCCTCTATGCATTTGGGGGTGATGATACTATTTCTGCAATTTTGGTACAGCAGAACAAAGACAATGATGAGCAGCCAATTGCTTTCTTCAGCCAAATCCTGGAGGACTATGAGGTGAGATATTCTTTCATTGAGAAGCATGTTCTTGCAGTAATCAGGAGCTTGAAGAAATTCAAGCATCTAGTTTCAAACAACAAGGTTCAATTGCTGGTTTCTCATGTGGGAGTTAAAGACTTCCTCCTCAACAAAGACTTGAATGAAAAGAGAGCAGGTTGGATTACTCGTGTCATGGAGTATGACATTGAGATCAAAGTCACCAAGTTGGTGAGAGGAAAAGGATTGTGTGAGCAGCTGATTTTGAGCAAACAAAAGGAAGCATGCAATGAGAAGGAGGTTGTTTTGGCGTTGCAAGACAGCCATGAGCAAGGAAGCACTCAAGAGGAAAATGATGGTGTCCTCACTCCTTGCTGGACCCAAGACATAATGCACTTCCTAAGCACAGGTCTATGCCCTCCAGAGATGAACAAGACCAAAAGAAGACACTTCAGATTGCAGGCTGTCCCATATGCCCTTGTTGATGGTGTTTTGTTCAAAAGGGATGTGAATGGAGTGTTGCTGAGATGCATTGGTACAAATCAGATTCATAGGGTGTTGGAAGAGTTCCATGGTGGATCAGCTGGTGGTCATTTTTGCACCAAGAGTGACAGCTCTAAAGATCATGAGGGCTGGCTATTATTGGCCCAAGATTTTCAGTGATTGTTATGCATGGATCAAGAGGTGCAAGAATTGTGCATTCTTCACGGGTAAAGAGAGGCTAGCTGCCCTTCCATTGCATCCAATTTCAGTTGACCAGCCATTCATGCAATGGGGTTTGGACTTCATTGGAGTCATTAATCCCAATTCAAGCCAAGGGCACAAATGGATTTTAACAGACATGATTACTTCACCAAGTGGACTGAAGCAGTAGCACTCAAGGAAGCAAATGAATCTAGCATCCTAGATTTCTATGAGGGAATAGCAACCAGATTTGGCATACCTACTACAATAATATCAGATAATGCATTGGCATTCATTGGGTCCAAGGTGACTGAATGGGCTGTCAAGAATGGGATCTACCTAAGTACTTCATCAAATTATTACCCTCAGGGTAATGGCCAGGCTGAATCTACAAACAAGAACTTGTTGAGGATCATTAGGAGGACTCTTGATGAAAATCAGAGATCTTGGCATACTAAGTTGAAATCAGCCTTATGGGCTGATAGGATAACTCCCAAAAGATCTACAGGTAACTCCCCATTCAAGCTTGTTTATGGAAGAGAGGCAATTTTTCCCATGTCACTTGAGTTGCCAACATTGGAACTCATGAAATAGTTGGAGTTGTTGGAGTTTGAGCCCATGGAGGTTAGATATGCAGAATTGATGGAGCTCCAAGAAATCAGAAATCAGGCATCCCAAGCAATGGAGAAGGATCAAGCTTTGATAAAGAAGACCTTTGATAGAAAGGCCAAGAATAGATCTTTCCAAGTTGGAGATCTAGTGTTAAAATGGGATGCAGATAGAGCAAAACCGGGAAGGCATTCAAAATTTGATGCCATTTGGAGTGGCCCATACATGGTCACAAAGTGTAAGGACAACAATGCTTTCCAATTGTCTTCATTGGATGGCGAAGAACTACAGATTCCAGTCAATGGAATCCATCTAAAGCATTACTACTGAAGGGAATTCTCCACCTTGTACATATTAGCTTAGGTTTTCATTCCTCCAAGTGCTTGTGCACATTGTTTTGTTGTAGATTAGCTTTGCTTTCCCTAAGTGCTTTGGCACAAGCTTGTTGTTCTGGAAATGTGTTTTGTAGGCCTTGCTCCATCAGATGATGTTCCACCCTCCATCTTCCTCCTTGCAGTGTTCTAGTCAGTTGGGGTACCAAGAGAGAAATTTAATGACTCCATGCCCAATGGATTGCTTGAAAAACTAGTAACTTCATCCGGAGCGAGATGACCCCTCTGAGTCACCAAAATTGTTATCCAAAATGTGCCCCTTGCTCATTTTGTGGCTAACTCCTTTCATTCTTCCCTCTCTTGTGCCTCAGTCATAATTTTTTCTTTTTTGCACTCAAAACTTTTTGAAATGGCACCATTGGATAGAGCTTTTCTCAGCTTTCCAGAAAGGTAAAGTTTTCCTCCTAACTCCATGTATTTTTGAAGTTATGGCTCGGTGGAGTTTTTGTGGGAAATTTTCCCCTGAAGGCCCATAACCCGATGAAATGGTGCCACGTGTCAAAGGAAGTGGCGGGGGTCGGAGGAAAACTTGGAATTTTTACCAAGTGTTTGGAAAAGTTTTCAAAAGGAATATTTTTCCCCCAGAGCCCACCGATGAATCGGATTATGCCACGTGTCCAAGGGGAAAAAATTGAAAAATTGACTAAGTGTTGGCGCCATGGAAAATTTCAAAAGGAAAGGCCCGCACCCAATCATGTTATGCCACGTGTCCTATGGCATCGGACCGGTGGAGGGTGGAGGAAAGATTGGAATTTTGGCAAAGTGTTTTGGTAAAAAGCAATGGAAAGTTTTGGCCCGCCGCCCCCACATCCATTGTGGCCTCATGCCCACGTGTCCCCGGGCCGAGTTTCGGAGCGGGGGGGAGATTAAAATTTTTTCCAAAGTGTTTGGGAAAAAGAAAAGGAAAATTTTGCCCAAAGGCCCATGCATGCCCAATGATGATTGTCCACGTGTCCTAGAGCATTAGAAAGGTGGGGAAAATTTGGGAAATTTTCCCAAAGAAAAAAAAAGGAAATTTCAAAAAGGAAATTTCAAAGGAAATTCCCCCCAGAGCAAAATGCGAGCCAATGGAATCACATCTTGCCACGTGTCCATGGCGGCAAAAATAAAAAGGCCCGCATGGGGAAAAAAGAACAGGAAAATCCCACAACCAATGGGGTTTTGCCATGTGTCGAGTCAGAAATAGGATCAAAAGTGATGGAAAATTTAGGAGGAAATGCCCGCCCGAATCACCTCTGCTGCCACGTGTCCTCAATCATCGGCCGATGGAGAATTTTGGAAAATTTTCCAAGGGCAAAACAATGGAAAATGAAGCATTAAAGGCCGCCATGCCCAATCAAAACATGCCACGTGGCACCTAGAATGGTGGAGCGTGGGGATTTTGGAAATTTTCCCAAATGCAAAAAGTGGAAAATTTCAAAAATTTTGCCCACTTGATCCGTTTGGCCTGTTTTTTGCCCTAAAATTTCAAATGGCCATATCTTTCGATCCAGAGCTTGGTTTTTCACGTTCTTTATATCAATGGAAAGATGGTGAAATTATCTACAAATATTCTAGGGTCATTTTTGTATTTTGATGGAGTTTGGAGAGAAAATTGAAAAACACCTCTGGCACGTGGTCATGGATAGAAATGACGTTTCAACCACCATTTTTAATGAAGAATGGCTCGCATTCTCTCCCAGCATGGTGAAAAAATGTCAGGGGATGGGCTTGTAAGGATGCCCATGTTGTTTTATTACATTTTTGGTTGGTGGTTGAAGCTCTCCCATGTTTTCCCATGTTTCTCTCTCCTGGGGTCACTTCTTGCACTGTAAAAGCTAGAATGGGCTCATTTTTGAAAAGGAGACACTTTTTCAGCTCTGCAACTTCCCTTTTCTTCCTTTTTGGTAGAATTTGTGGAAATTTTTACCTTTCCATGCAATACAACACCCCTTTTTTCCTCTTGGTCACTGTAATGCATTGTATTGGATCTGGAATGATAATGTATGCTCTGTGATTAAAATCCCTCAATCCTTTCATATATTTACCATTGTTTCCTGATCTTTCATTACATCTTGAGCAATTTGTGCATGCTTTGTGTTGTGTTTTCTTGTGGATTGTGTATGTATTGCAGTATTAGGTGTCTGCTACTCCTTTGGTGCATCACCTCATTAGCATTAGCCTCATTTTTCTTGCATTCCCTATCTTTGTCCCCTTGGAATTTAGAGTAGGAACTAGGAATTTAAACTTCTCTTATTTTTCTTGAATCTTTATTTCTCTCTCCATTCCACTCTCTGACATTATTATCATATCTCATTTATTGATGCTCTTTCCATTCATACTCCTCTACATGCCCATTCATCAAGAGTTAGATTTGGGATGCTCCTTATTTTTTTTCCTCTTCTCACAAGTCTTCCTCACTTCTTTTATAATTTCTTTAGTTCTTATCTCATCCTCCTACATTTCTACCCATGTTTCCCACCCCTAATTATTTTTTATATCCGCCTAACATTTTTTTGTTATTATCTTTTGTTTCCTCTTTTAATATATTTTTGCTTCTCTACCTTCTCCCCATCCTTACTCATTTTTTTTCTTTCCTACTAACCTCTACATCCTACATTATTCCTTACCTATATCTTTATTTCCTTCATCCCTTGTTATTTTTCTATTTCACCTCCACACTCTTGTTATCATCATCTCCATCCTTATCCTCGTTTTAAGCTTCCCACCATTTTTACACCACCCATTGTTCCTCATTTTTTCTTCTTTTTACATTCCTAATGCTTCCCACTCTCACCTTAATATCATCACTATCAACTCCCTTTCCCTACATCATTTCTCTTATCTTCCTCTCCTTTCTCCCATTTTTCTCATTTTCCTCCTTGACCACTCACTCTACCTCCTTTGTCCATATTTTCTCCTTACCACCACTATCAATAATAATGTCTCCATCGCCTCTTGATTAATTACTTCTCTCCTCATATTCTCCTCATTTGTCTTATTTTTCATCTTGTTACACTTACATTCGTCATCTTCCTTGTCCATTCCCTCATCCTCCATAATCATCTCCATGTGGTTTGTTCCATATATCTATCACTTGTAGTTTTTATCTATGTTCTATGATCTTATATTTTTTACCATTTTCATTTCCCTCCTTATCTCCCATCATCCTCTTTCCTTATTTGTTTCCTCTATACTTTTTCTTCCCTCAATATCCTTTTTTATTTCTCTACACTCTCATTTTTTAATTCTTCATATTCATCAAGTGACCCTTCCCACTATTGTGATCCACTACTCACCTCATTCTTCATCATTCCTTTATAACCCATTTATTGTTTATCATCCTCCTCCTTTTTAAATGTATCCTTTATTCTCTCCATCTATTGTTCATATTACTCTTCCCCTTACTCCCTCATTTTTCCTTGCCTCTTTATTCCTCCATTCCTCCATCACTTCTCTCCCTTCATCTCCCACATGCATATCCATACAGTTTTTTTTATTATATTTTGTGAACATGGTCTTCTTAATCCCCATACCCCATACATCCTTCACCTTTCCATTTTTTTTTCTTGTCAATTAAGCTCTTACCTTTTAACTATTCGTAGTATTTATCTCATTTTTTTGATAAATAGGTTGATACATTTTTAATATTCATCTTCCACTCTTTTCCACTCATGTCAATTTAAGTCCCTCAAAAATCATCACTCCTCGCATTCAAGGCCAATTGAATTCTTTCCCCATTTTGCACCCATGTTGCTCCATTCCCCCCACTTGCCAAAATTTCATCCTCATCTACTAACCATTCATCTATCACATTCACATCCTTTACACTCACTACAGTACACCCCCTCATTCTCTTTTCATTCCCTTAATAATCACTTAAACTCTTACACCCCGACTCCTTATGATCTTTATCTCATATTTTTTAGAGAAATTATACCTCTTCCATACTCTCCATCCTTCTCAAGGGGTGTCATCATATCCACTGTTACCACCATATCCATGGTATTTTTTTTATAGGATATCTTCATCAACAACCTCCTATTCTAACAAGAAAGAGTTGTGTTATACTTTTACTTAGATAATTATATTTTCTTTCTCAAGTAACTTCTCATTGAAAGGTGCATCTTCATTGAGAAGAATATTTTCAAATCACCAATCATGAAAATTGAGGCATCTTAATTCATTATTCCTACTTTCTTTGAAAGGGCACTACTCTCATAGTTCCCTTCCAAAGAGGGGAAAATATAGACACCTCAATCTCACCACCTCATTAATCAATTTATTCCTCACATCATTCCCATAAAATCTATGAAAAATTATATGATATCGATCAATTAATTTAAACATTTATCATCATCTAACTAAATCTTCCACCTCACTACCCACATTACATGCCACATCAATTTTCCACCATGACCCACTTTTAAATTAAATATTTGAATCAAATCCTCATCCATCCTCTATGTCCCAACTTTCAAGTAAATACTCAAATTAATTCTCCATATTCAAAACACATGAATTTAATATAAACCATGGTTAATTAATTTTTCTAAATTAATCCCATCTCAAAATGATATAAATAAATCCTCTACCCTTTCCCCAAAGAGGAGGAGGGAATCGATTAAGTGAGATTGCATTATGCTCTTGTGTGAAGTCTTATTACTTAGCAACATCATAATTTTCATGCGAAACTTTGATCCATATATCCATAATCCATCCCTTTTCTCCAATATGATGAAATATAATCCAAGTTGTTAGATCGATCATTTAGAGAATATCTACCACGTTGCAAGTACCTACATTACAAACCGACTTTGGGATCATCCACATTTTTTCCCAAACTGATATATTCAACAATATTGGTACTTCATTAAAATATTAATCTACTCTCGTTTGAGGTGACAAGGAGCTACTCGGGAAGGTTTGCATTTATTTATTTGTGTTTTTATTTTTCTATTGAGTATTTTCTCTTGTTCACAAAAACCAAAAGAGGAAGATGTTTGGTTGTTCATCCAACCTATAGGCATAATTACATGTCACTTCCCTATAAGTAAGGTGTGTTAGCCTCTCTCCAATCCCATAGGAGAGAGAGGAAGCATGCCTCAAGATACACAATGAGGGTAAGTAAAACACCAAAACAAACACTTAAAAAGCAAGTTTAAAGAGAAAATCATATATAATAAGCTACATGATTCTCAAGATGGGAAGAGGGGGTATAAGACCCCTTTAATCAATATTTTCCATATAAACAAATGATTATTCCAAAACTTTTCCAAGTATTCTCAAGCCACCCAAAATTTTGTATTCCTCCCATATGCCTTATCTCTCCTTTCCAAGGTTTTTCAAACCTAGGTGGGTTTCCTTAGTAAGGATGTGACATGGTTTCCAAACCATATGTAAATCCATCTCCCACTTCAACCATATGAAGGGAGATAGTATAAATCCCAAAAAGGATTACCCATCAAGAATTTTGGGATTAAGAGGATTCTTCCTCTTCTTCCAACACTCCAAAATGCACCCCTCAAAGATGGTAGATGGAGAAACTAAATAAGTTAAAACAACCATAAACCATTATCTACATATCCATTTAAAAATCCATACACAAGAAAGAAAACAACACAATTTCTATTCTAAATCAAGTAATAATGAAAATATTGTGAGGCCTACCTCACAAGAAAGAAAATTCAATCTATAGATTTCAAGCCCCAACCTCCACAATCTCATTTTTCTTCCTCCAGTTAAGGTCATGAAACATTGCTCCCAAATATCCAAGTGAAAAAAGATTAACCAAGTAGCTTTCCAACACAAAATGGACGGCTAAGTAAGAAGAGGATAAGAGAATCCAAACCTAAGGTATGGTTATTGTTGGTATCATACCCGGGTAGCACCATCACAACGAAGAATATTTCAACATCTTCCCAAATATCCAAGTGAAAAAAATTAACCAAGTAGTTTCAACCCTCTACAAAATGGAGGGCTAAGTAAGAAGAGGATAAGTGACTCAAACCTAAGGTATGGTTACATGTGTCACCCATCCCATTCTCAAATCCATTCCACCCCAATTACTTTTTATGAGTAAGAAAATAATCTAGTGGAGGATAATCTCACAAAATAAAATAAAAATAAATAAATATCCTCTCCCAATTCCCAAGTGGCTCACAAAAACAAACTCATAAATGAAGATGGGGACAAGAGAGGGTCAAATGGGAGGGAAAATCCATTTTGAACCTTGGAAAGAGTCCCCTTACCCATAGGTAGGGTCTAAGGGGTCCATTTTGGTGTAAGAGTGACCCCTAACAAGTAAAGCACCCTTTAAAATTCCACTTTTAGCCCAAATTTGGGATTTGGGAAAAGTGGCACACTTAGAGAGGTGGTGGGGCCCACCTAGTTCATGATTAGGTGGCCCAAACTCTTTAAACCAAATATAAAACTAATTAACTCATCATAATCCAAGTAGGAAAATTTAACCCAAAAATTAATTTAAACATGTTATTAGAAAAAATAATACCAATATGAATCAAAAGGAAGCAACAAACCAAGGTGACCAAGACCAAATGACAAAAATACATACAAGGATGATGGATTTATTATTTCCATATAATCTAAAGATAATCAAGGTAAGGCCAATCAATCAAGATGTGAGTATTTGTCCCAAAAGTCCTATTATGCAATCTTGGAGGTGCAACCCCTAAGTCCCATGTTCTCATGTGGCATGAACATGTTTCTTTCACACTCAATTTCAAACATAATACTTGCTAAATAAAATATGTTATATGAAGAAAACACACACATATCAATTAATTATGGCTAATCCAAAACTTAGGAGTATATGGATTAAAGGACATAATAATATTGTGCCAAATGTAAAGAGTAAAACTTTCACAAAAAGACATGTATATTTCTCAAAATATATTCAGATGGTGTAATCAGCAGCTCGATGGTGCAATGTGATTATAATAGCTATCTTTATAAGGAGATGTGTGTCCTTCCCTTGCACGTTATTGTATGGATGAAAATTGACATGCAACCTTCAACCGCACTCGACCCCTTGTGGTCGTGATCGGGGTAGCCGATGTGGAAATATGTGTGGCTAACTATAGGAGGATCAGTGACTAAGATTTGGTAGTGTGATCTCCTAGTATCTGAGTTGGAAAAGGGGAGATTTAGAGGCTATGAATGGGTAGCATAAATTCCCTATGGTTTTTCTAATTGAATCTCAATGTTGAACTAGTTTGAAGTGTCCAAATTAACTAAGTCTGAAACTAACAATCTACGCTACTGCTAAAAGGAAACTAACCTAAATAAAATAAAAAATGGAAACATCATAATTACAAACAACAATTTGCTTTTATTCTAAATAATCAAATCTACTTCTACACTAAAACTAAATAAGAAAAATAACCCAGTGTGGTTATTCACCTATGTTGAGTGTATTGAAACTAAACTAACTTAAAACAAGAACTTTTCCAAATGATCTATGATATGTAGACAACCTCCTACAGATATTCTCTCCTTCAAATCCACATGGATGGGAAGAAGAGGATCCATCACCAAGAGCTTCTATTAATGATTTAAACCCTCTTAGAAATTAACTAATTACTTGCAAATGAAAGGAAATTGATTTCTACTCTATTTGATATGATGTAACAATGATAAATTGCAGCAATGAAGGAAATCAAACAATAAATACAACTTGAATTCATATAACAAAGGTAAATCTAGTTGTGTGATGACTTATCCCCTCATTTTATCCTTTCTTTCTATGTTTCCATATGAGTCCAAGGAATTGGGAATGTAAAGGTAGCAAAGAGGGAGGATAAGACGCTTGAGTAATGGTAGTTTGAAGGTAGTCTTGTTACAATGTAAATGGAAAAGGGATAGCACAAGTGAACAGAGCTTGGCTATGTAATTTCTAGCAGATTGTGGTAGCTATATTGTGCAAGAACATAAGATTCTCATACCATTTTCTTGAATACAAGCATTGAATATATAAGAATTGGTTGGGATGTTCCTTCATGCACAAGGTAGCCTTGGAGTGCCAAATCATTGGGTGAAGAGGCAGTTCAAACTAATTAAATCTATTTAAAACTAGAAGAGGGAAGGAATACCATGTAATCAAGACTATTTTTAGGAAATTCAGTTCACATAAACACCTTGGAATTTGAGTTAAGTTAAATCACACATGTTAAAACCACATATGAAGAGTTCTGGAAAAATCACACAAGATCACCGCATCAAGCGCAGGTGGCGGTTCTAACACTAAAGGCCAAACCGTGCATAGAAATAAGTGGGAAGTTGGAATAAAATGTGGAAAACTTAAGTACAAGCATCTAGGCTACAAATATATACTGTGAATGAGCTTATGAACTCAAACACCTTTTGAAAGGACATGAATCATCATTGGGGACTTTTGTAAGTGTTTTCCAAAATGTAGCACATGCAATTTTTGGGTGCGTATAGTTACATATACTTATATACTACTTTTATAAATATGAAGATACATCTATAATAATGTGGAAGGTCACCAATCTCAAGGGATACGAGGTGGTTCACCTTCCATGAATTACATATGTGAAAAAAATTAAATTACTATTTTTAGACATTACTCCAAAATTACAGAGTTTGAGGCCTTTAGAATTGGATTTCAGGGGGTCAAACTTTTTGAAAATATTTGTACACCCTTTCACCATGTTCTATAGGTTATAATATTTATGATTCATTTTTAGCAGATTCGATCGAGCTACGGTGAAAAATTTATGACTCTTGGAAGTTGTCACTCTAGAATTGTTTCCTTAGTTGTTGTCTGGATCAATGACATACATACACAACTAAACAAATAGTTACAAATTATTTTTTCTATTATAAAATATGTTTTTTTTTATTATTGGTAAATAGTTTTGAAGGGACTATACCCTATTACAATAAGGGCTCAATAGCCAAATAGAGCTATAGATGGACAACAAAAGAGGATCAAAATCTAGATAAAGCATTATGTCCAGTAGTAACCAAAAGATAGTTACTAGTAGAAAGCTAAATAGAACAGAAACTACAACAAGACAACAAAATAGTAGTAGAAAAACAGTGAAAAGACCGAAATATAACAATGTCTAGAATGAAGCCCACCATCCCGAGGGAGATTATTTCTTGTAAGCTCTATCGATCCTAGATTTGATTATTTGTAGCGAAGTGAACAATGCCAAAGTGTTGATGTGCGTGGGGTCACTTGCATTCAAATTTGATATGGTCTGACTTCTCTCCTTGTTAGTCCCCCAAATAGTTTTAGGGACCCCGCTAAGCATGGAAATGTTGCGAACATGTTGTTCCAAAAAGTCACTAATGGCATTGAAGATAGCCATGTTATGATCATGCCTGTATTTGGATCTCTCCTAATCTATTAGTTCACACTCCCCTTTGGAAAATAAAAATCACACATGTCCAAAGAGTTTAATTTCTTGTATATGTTCTAATCTGGTCATTCCCATTATTAGTATCATCATCAACCTTTCTTTTTCCTTTTGTTTTGGCAATGTGTTACTTGCGGTCTTTTAAATTCTTCATCTCATTTTCCGAGAATCCAATATATGAGGAATATTATTCCCTCCTATTACAAGGCCATATCCCATGGTCAAGCATTACTAATATGTAGCAAATTATGTGCAACTTCTAGCTCTTTAGTTCTTCTAAGAACCCTAAGCAGAGTGAGGGATGTCAATTTTGGGAAGTTTTGGAATCTTAGTCTTGGGTTTGGAAGAGGTGTTTAGGATGGAAGTGGGATTAGTGAAGGTAAGGATGTGCAAATTTCTAGAAGAGGGTAGGTATACCAGGGAACTTAGAGACACAAAGCTTATGAAGAAGAAAGATAAGGCCTTGGTGAAGAGGAATGGCACGAGAGTGCTTCTAGAATTCTATTATAAAATATGTTATACATCATTACAATTCATCTATTTCATGTTTCATAATTATTTACAAGACATATGCTACTCTACATATCCATTAAAGTTGATATGTTAGGCCATCATAGTTAGGCGATACTAATAATGCCCATAAATTAGCCTCGTGGTCCAAATACAATAACCTACCAAGACAAGATAACATAAATGAGATAAAGAGATAAATAAATAGTTTATATCCAAAATATATCTCATGTAAATTTTGTATCAACATATCCCAAGCATCATATTCAAACCAAACATTAATGAGAGAGTAGTGAATTGACATCATATGTCTCACACATCATCATGTTAAGAAAAAAATTAGCAACAAATGTTAACATGACAATAAGATCATAATTACTCAAATCAAATATCCATGATAATATTATTTTTGATTATCTCGATAATTAATAATATACTAAGTCAATTTTACTAACAAAGGGAGTGAAACTTGTGGGAACTACAAAATGAGGTAGTGTTTACCTTCTTATATAGGGTTTTGTAAGTTATTCATCTAAGAAAGGTCAACCCATAAGGATTAAAATACATAAAAGACTAATAAATTGAAATAAAATTTTGATGACATGTTGGTCCAAGACCCAATAAGTCATTTAGGACTGGATATAACATTTCGATCAATCTATATGGCCTTTCCTAAGGATGGAAAACTTGCAATCTAAAGTTTTGTAACTTTTTTAGTTGATGTTTTTCTATGGATTTTATTTATCGTGCTCTCAAAATTTGATGATATATTAGTGTGTAAGGATAAACAATCTAAACAATAGACCTCATAATGTGTTAAGAAAAAATGGTAAGATTTTATTTATCTCAAAGCAAGAGTGCATTGTCAAAATTAGTAGTTTATGTATGCATGTTAAACTTAAACTAAGTTAAATAAATGAACCTAACACCAAGTAGATCCTAACTTAGTTAAATTTAAGATAATACATCATGATAAAGAAAAAAGGAAAGCTAATTAACTTGCATAAAACATGAACTCAACATTAAATGTAAACATCCCTTTGATATTTGGATGTGCTTTGGATTGTAGATACTTCCTTTAATGAGTTGAACGTAAGCCACACACGATCAAGGATTTCTCAAGAAAGAGGAAGATATATCATCAAGTATGGATTAATTTCCATTTTTATTCTTCTCTTACTACTCTTTGGAAAGTAGAAAAGGGGGAGAGTTAACAAGCCTTCCAATAACATGAAATGCTCTTCTTAAGTATAATGTCTATCAAGGACATGGTGTAAGTTTGGACAAGGTGTACTAGGCTTCTTATATAGCTTTCCATTTTGGGAGAAGCTTACATCCTAGTGAATGTGGGATAAAGGGAATGTATAATTAGAAAGGGATAAATATGATTAGAAGAGATTAATTAGTGATTAGCAACTCATGGGAGTTTGGGAAGGTTTAATTAATCAACTAGGATTAATTAATAGGCCAAGTTAAGCTTATAGAAGCCATTTGGATATGATTTGGAGGGAAATTAGTAGAATTTGAAGGGTTTGAGAGGGATATTTAACCAATAAGAAGGTTTATTGATTAAATATGAGATTGAAAGGATTAATTAACTAATAATGGTTAATTAATTAATTAAAAGAGAATTTTAACTAACAAAATGTCATTAATTGGCATTTAGGATGAGGGATGAGGCTAGTTAATTAACAAAATGTCATTAATTGACCGAAACAAAGGGTAATGTTAGCTAATTAGTGGAAAATCACTAATTATAAAAAAATGAAGTTAAAGATGACAATTAGTGCAATTTATTATTAAAATTGTGTGGTTGTATTAGATGTCTACATTTCCTCCACTTTGATGTGGCATAGTGCAAGAAAGTGACACCATTTCAAATATAGTAGACAATTACATTTTGAATGGATAGAAGAAAAATTAGTAGGATGGAGGATGCCCCTTGAGTTTCAATGGGGTGAAAAAATAGCTCGATTGACTCTCAAAAAGAAGAGAAGAATGATCATAACGGAAGAAAAATTTATCAAAATAGCGAGACATTCGACGATATATCGAATATTATTATATGGAGGTGTATCAAGAACATCAATACTCTTATAATACCAATATGATTATTTTGTGGGTAATTTCACATGGTCATTATCGTTGATGTGTGATATTATTTTCTTAACATATCCTATGTTAGAAATTTGGATATGTATTTATATTGAGAGCATTTTATGTTAGAGGGAGGGATGTGAATGTGGCATTGGTTGGTCATTATTCGATTTGATATATTTATATGTCTACCCAGTCATCAACACTACCTAAAATCAAGTCTTTGATAGATTAGAGAAATGGATAAGGTTTATCGTAGGGAATAATGAGTTAGAATGGGGAATTAATTAGAATGGGAGAAAATGATAGAGTGTAAAAGAAAAGATCGTAGCATAGCGTATGCACCATCCTCGCTCAAAAGTACCTTTTTATTTATTTTAAGCATACAAAAAGGGGTAAATGGCATGAAATTCATAATACTAATTTCTATACAATGTTAAAGGCACTGACTCAAATTAAAATATATAAGCAATGCAATAAGATAAAGTAAACAAAAAAACAAACAAGCACAATCAAATAAACTGAAACAAGCAATGCTTAAAAAAATTGTGCCAATGATTTTATTATCCAACTTCAGTACCCATATGTTCGAGTTATACAACAAGGGTTAAAATTATTCCCTAAGAAAATATGCATGTGAGGGATCGGATATGATATGCATGTCATGCGCTAGAAAAATATCATAATATGATATTCATGAACCAAAAAAATCACAATATGATATGCACGACGACATGAGCTACAATGAAAAAGCATTAAAGTAATATGTTTTGTAGTATATGTTTCAATGTTTAGTGTTTTTGGATTTTGATATTTTGTGAATATTTAGGATTATCTAATATTGTTTTAAATGTTTAGGATTTTTATAATTTTACAAATGTTTTTGGATTTTTAAAGGTTTTACAAATGTTTTTGAATTTTTAAAGGTTTTACCAATGTTTTTTTATTTTTGAAGGTTTTTCAAAACTATGTACAATAAGAACTGAGTGCACTAGATGCCTCAAGTGAGAGGTGAGAATATACAAGGGTTAATCCTACACATGTATACAAGAATAGTATAAGCTAGATCAAGGCCAAGATAGATAGGTTTAATAAGATGATGAATTCAAGCCAATGAAGAGATAGGAAGGAGCGAGCATGCCCCCATTGTAAGCAGGACAAGAAACATATGATAGAAAGAAGTACAAGATTTTTTATTAAAAGGGGGTAAATTTTTCCTCATACATGGTAAAAAGTCAATTTAGACACGTGGATGTTTTGAACAAATTAGAAGAATAGTGTGAATGGTATGGAAGGATATGAAAAATGTAGCTAGAATATTAGTGATGAAAGAGTGGTAAGCCAAAGGCACAAAGGATGAGACAAAATTAGGACTAAAGCAAGAGTCTAAAAAGGTCCAAAAACACCGGTAACATACTAGTTGTGATTTCTCATTGAGATCCAGTGTGTGCACGTGAAATAAATTACTTCTCAAAGTGAATATTTAATAGGGAATAAGTGAAGATAAACTAGGCAATGTGTAGGAATGATTGATTTTGAAAGTTGGTTTGTGAATGGAGAGTGGAAATAGAGATTGTACATTGCTTCATTTCCATCTAGATATCTATATCCCTTACAAAGATGTATTTGATTTAATCACATCATTGCTCTCATCGCCAACTAGACGTCCATGGCCTTGATAGAGATACTGGAAATACCCTAGAGAGAGTTTTATATATATAAATTACTTTGATTTTGATTTTTGATGATTTTTATTACTTTCTTACAAGTATTTCAGCTCTCTTGGTTGTTTTGATAAGAGGTTAAGAACCACTAATGTCTTGATAGAAGGATTTGGAATTGATTGTGATGACGACATTAGCTAGTGTCAAAAATACGCCCAAAAGGTATTCACAACAATTTAATTAAATGTATAATAGTGAAAAGATCTCTAAGAGGTCATTCGATCTTTAATTTATCAAGGTGATGAAAGACCAAGGTCAAATGGATACCATATATATAAATGTCACACAATTAGTGTGAATATACTAATCAAAATATCATCAAATGAATGAAAATGATAGGTGATTTGCAGAGGATGTGGAAAGAAAGGAAATAAAATTCATGTGTATGCAATACCTTATTGTAATGTCTGATGTTTGTACCTTATATTTTGTGGTAATGTTTTAATGTTTTCTCTTTTTTATTATTTTTGAAAAAAATATATATGTTTTTAGATTTTTGATGGTTTTGTGAAGGGAAACCCACAAAGAGAGAGGAATTTCTCAAGAATCAATGGAGATGATAGAAATGGATGAAAAGGGGATAGATATGAGGGAAAATATCCATGATATGGTAGGAAGAATAGGATAGGATGGATTAGGAGGTTGGGACCAACAATGTCACTCCATGTGATGGGATCTAAAAACAATGTTTGTGATTTATTTAATGAGGGAGACTAGGAGTTTTTGCTTATCAAGAGTAATATTATCTCCAATCTCAATTATCGTGGTGAGATCATACTTAATAAATGATTGTGAATTATCTTGCAACATGTATTTTGTATGTTTGAGATTCTTCCCTATCCATATATGTTTTCACTTTACATCATACTTGGCATTAGCATTGGTTTGTATTTTTGAATCGCATTTACATTTTGAATTTGTAGGTGTTGGCTTTGTTTAGATATTTTGAGTTCCTAGGATTTTTCATTTTAGCTTTATGAAGAAATGGTTGGTGTTTCATACAAGCTAATGTGTGATTTTTTTTATCCCAATAAGTGGGAGAATAAAGTGGATGTTTGGGATTGATGATAGGAGTGTTAGGAATGATGTTGATCTTGCCATAGTTATCAATAGAGGGATGATATAATGGACAATCAGGATATGTTCCAAGAATTGAAGGGGATGGGATAGTAGGAGGTGGCACAAGAATTGATGGTAAATGAATACTAGGGTATGGCCTCAAAATAGAAGATAAAGGGATAATAGGAGATGGGCCCAAGGATAGATGATAAAGAGATAATAGAAGGTGGCCCCGAGAATAGAAGATAAAGGGATATTAGGAGGTGGCCTAGTGATAGATGACAATGGGATACTAGGAGGCAGCCCATGGATAGAATATGATTGAGGAGATGTGTTATGTAAGGAATGATTGGGTGATGAGAATATAGGGAGGGATCAAGGATTGACCTCTTTGTTTCACCATGTAATGGGAAATGTGATAATGGGAGGATAAGAAGAGGTTCTTGTTGGACAATTTTAGTTTGTGCTTCCTCACCAAAGTTCGGTTATTCATAGAACTCAGTCTCCTCACTAAAATAAATGTATGCATCAAGGTAAAAATAGAATCATTTCTTTTGGTATTTTATATGGATGTCATCACGTAACCCCATGAAATATTCAATTGAATCTTAATTTTAAAAGAAATCGATCGGCATGGGTTGTTTTGTTAAATGAGAGAGGGTTGATTTGAAGGAAGAAGTCTAAACATTTTTAAGCTTTCAAATATGTTTTACGATGGAGATGATGGGATTGGGAGGTTTTGACCTTATTGTTTCCACAAATGAACTTGATAGTGTTTTGAAAATATATCTTAGCACATCATTGCTTGTTAATTTTTTGATATGGATGTAAACATCTATATTTATAAGATTGATGAGGATATGGTAAGATATGGTTGAAAGGACTCGAGGGCTGAAGAGAGAATAGATTTGGATTGATATAAGAATAAGACTCAAGATACAAACTAGATTAGGATTCAAGTGTCTCGAGATTTGAATTAGATGTGGATTTGGCATATTTTTGTATTATCTTGCTTAAAATCTTACACAAGTGAAGATAGAAGGAGGGGGTCCTATGGAAAAGAAATGATCATGATTTAAAGGTCAAATTGGATGTTTTATTAGAGGAATTTGTATTAACATGGAATTTCAATGGAGGAAGACATCGGTGAGGCACCCGATTATTCCATAGAAGAAATTTTATTGGATGAGGCTTAGGAGTCTAAGGAGAATTGGAAGAATATAATTGATTAGGATATGAAGGTGGAAAAGTGGAAGATAGTATGGGTACTCTATTGTTAATAGTGTGATGAACCATGTGATATCTAGTCATGGTTAGGCGTTGTTTGAGGTGAGTTCCTAGACCTAGATTATTTGATTGAAATCCTTCATAGTGATGGAAGTTCCATATTGATTAGAGTTGCGTAGTGGCTACAAACTAATATTTTTCATTGATATGGATGCTTGTGTGATTTTCCAAATGGATCCTCAAGAAAATAGGCATCATAACTACACAATTTTAACAATGAAGCAAGGTTTTGGAAAAAATCCAGGTGTGGTTAAAATGGTTGAAGCAATTTTGGTAGATTTTTGAATTGGTCTCTTCGATAAATGAAGCCAAAATTATGAAAGAGGTATGACTCGTCATGAAAAGCATTGTTCAAAAACAAGGTTATAATGCAGAAAAAGTTTTTTATGTGATTTGTGATGAAAGATATGTATCATAATTGGGATAGAGTTTTTCCTTGATTGAAAAAAGGTTATAACTCGAGACAAATTTTTTCTCTGTAAAATCTTAGTACACACAAATAATATAGGGTAAGGTCAGCCCTAATGCCAAATATCTTCCTAAGAATTTTAGATGCAACACGCACCAATATTTTTCTAACCAAGACGCATACAAAATAAATCCTGAATATAGATTATGCCCCCAATATATATGAATGGGGTAGTCACCACATACAATATTTGGTATTCATCACGTGTTTTGCTAGTGAAGTAGATGATGGGGCACTTCCCATTTCATTGGCTAGTTCCCTCAATGTGCCAACTACTTTGGAGTTTCTATTGTACTCCTTAATAAGGAGTTTCGGCTTAGGCCATTGCACTTCCCATAGTTAAAGCGAGATGGGTATTACCCTTATATAGACCTGCAAATACAAATAGATTTTTTCATTTTTATCTTATTTATTAAAATGTGATTTTTTTCAACCAAGGAGCCTACATACAAACCATTAGTATTTTATTTATTTGATTTTGGTGAGATAAAGGTTTCAAATGTTTCAAATGTCTGCCGTAATCAAATGATTAGTAATTTTCCACATATCCACAATGTTAGAAAAATACCAGGATCTAAGCCATTTCGATTCTCAAGGTCACTCAAAAGTGCAAGAGAAGATCATATGTGGTGTTTGATCAAATAAAGAACATGAAATTTTAAAAAATACATCAAGTGTTATCACTATCTTAATCAAATAATCTATAGATTAGAATCATAATTATGTATAAAACAACAAGAAACTAAAATCAGAATTGAAACTTTGAGGAAATTTGAGAAAAATTGAGTGAAAGTGAACAAAATTTACACAGATACACTATCTCATACACCATTATGCTAGTGAACACAATGCTAGCATGTCCAAATGAAATTTAGCATGTATATTGATACTCTAGTGCACTGTAGTAGAAAAATAGTGTTACGCCAACATGTACATTGATACGCTAGTGTGTGCGGTAGGGAGAATAGTGTTAGGATAGCACGTGAAGATATGTACGTGTACAAAAAATATCAAAAATGACCAAAAAAATAGGAAAAGGATGGATTTATCTCATCAAGATCCAAATTTGATAGCACTTCACCTCCTTTATACCTATAAAGAAGACTCAACACTACCAAAAACTAACATGCATTATTATAAAAAAATTGAATAATTTGCATGTAAAATGGAAAAATGAAACTTTAAACTAAAAATTAACATATATGCATGAGACAAAGGAGTGTCCCATCGGACATGCAATTTATATGCATGTTAAGACTAAGATAATTTAAATAAATAAACATAACACCAAGTAGATCTTAAATTAAATTCAATCTAATAAATCATAATAAAGAAAAAAAGGAAAGTTAATTAACTTGCATAAAATATGAACTCGACATTAAATGCAAACATTATTTTGATATTTGGATGTGCTTTAGATTATAGATACTTCATTTAATGATCTAAACATAAGCCAAGCATGATCAAGTATTTCTCAAGTAAGCGGAAGAGATCTCATCAAGTATGGTTTAATTGTCATTTTGATTCTCCTTGTACTACTCTTTGTCAAGTAGAAAAAGGGAGAGAAAAAAACCTTCTAATAACATGAAATGATTTTCTTAAGTATAATTTCTATCAAGTACATGGTGTAAGTGATGAGCATCATTGGTACTCAAACTTTATTTATCTCATGATTATCATTCTGGAGCAGTTTCCATGGCTATTTGCAACAAAGGAAACAATTGAAATTATGCTCAATACTTACTCACTAACAAACTTAACCAAATACTATGCTAAATACTATTAATAAATGAAGTCTATTGATAAAATGGAGGATTATTGAACTACGAATTAAAAATATTGAAAGAAGTTAAATTATATTAATTTAAATAAATTCTAAATAACATAGATGAGATAAACACAAAATTATCCCTTCACGTTGAGGAAGAGTGGCCCTTGTTCCTTCACATTGATCTAATTTAATATTATAAATCACACAGATTGAGTTATCCTTAAAACAAGTACTTTATTAAATAGAAGAATTTATTTTACAACAATCAACAAACTAACTCTATAATTCTACTACAAATGCTCTTTTATACTAAGAGTGGTCTTTATCACTCAATAAGAGGACAATTTATTTACAACAACTACTACTTAACTAAGAGATTTCTATGATAACAACTAATTGTTTGAGGAGTTAAAATTATATAAGAACAAGTGTATGCTACACTTAAATATGATTCATTTTTGTAACTACAAATGAGGTCTTTAATTGACTTTGAGTTTAGATGATTAATCAGCACTAGAATATTTCAATGATCATGCATTATATTCTTATAATCATGATGATTATAATTGTATGAATTTTTTTGTTTGTATTCTCCACATCTTTAATCAACTGAGTGTTAATTTAAGCTTACATGATCCACACAAACCATATGATGTATTATATGATAGCCCACATTCCATGCCATTATCATTATATCAACTTGTGTGTTGGATACATCAACTCACCATCTTTGCCAATAATAGGGGATTAAGACATGGAGATCCTATATCCCCTCTCCTTTTCATTCTAATGGTTGATAGCCTTAGCAGATCCATTACCAAAGTGATCAATGATGGACTTTTAAAAGGAATCAGACCTACTTCTGTAAATCAAACAACTTCACATCAACAATTTGTTGATGATACAATTTTACTTTTGATGGCCTCCATCCTTGAAGCTAAGGCTATTAAGTCTATTCTAAAATTCTATGAGGTTTCCTCAGGACAAGAGGTCAATTTTGATAAGAGTTCCATCTTATTTTTTAATACTCCACTGGAAAGGCAAAAAATAATCACCCATATTCTGGGTTGTAAAATCAGTTCTCTACCCACAACATACCTGGGTCTTCCTCTTAGAACTAATAAAATTTCCACAATAGTATGGAATGGTTTACTTGGTAGGTTTCAGAAGAAAATGGTTGGATGGAAAGGGGCCATTCTATCCAGTGCTAGAAAATGTCTCCTAATTAAAATCACATTGCAAAACTTACCTATTTACATTATGTCTCTTTACAACATTCTTGTTATTTTTAGGGACAAAATTGAAAGGATTCGAAAAAAAAATTATGGTAGGCCACGGAAGAAAGATTTAGGTATCACTTGGTGGCATGGGATCAAGTATGTACACCTAAGAGAATAGGTGGGCTAGGCATTAAGGATATCAGAAAAATGAACATGGCTTTAATTGCAAAAATGGGATGGAGGATGTTAACAGAGGAGCAACCTTGGATTGAATTAATTAAAGCAAAATACCTAGCCCAACAAAAATTGAATTCTTTCCTTTATGATGATCAACTACCTCATGGTTCTATTTTCTGGAATAATTTGATTCAAACAAGGAATTTTATCAAACAAGGTTGTAAATGGAAAATAAGAAATGGAAAAGATATTCAGTTTTGGAGTGATAACTGGACCAATTTCATTTTAAATGATAAATTTGGCTCTATCAAAGATATTTTAGTTCAAAATTATGGAACTAAAGTCAAAGACTACATTGAAATGGAGGGAAATAAAAAAATGGAAAATGCTTAAGGTGGAAATGAATGAGCCAAATTCCATAATTTCCTCACTACAAGAGTAGCTAGATAACATCCCTCTGAATCAAATTAATGTCAAGGATGAGCTTGTTTGGAATAACTCATTTGATGGAGAATACACTATCAAATCAGGATACAATTCCTTTTTTGAAAATATTCATTGTGATTTTAAATGGAGCAGAATTTGGTTGCCTGAACTTACTCCTAAAGTCAATTTCTTCTTTTGGCTTGTTCTCAGAGGAATAATTCTCATGAATGAAAACTTAATCAAAAGAGGTTTTATCATGCCAAACATGTGTTGCATATGTAAAAAGGAGGCTGAGGACATTAAACACCTTCTGTTACATTGTGAGTTTGCTTCAAAAATATGGAGTTATGCTTTTTCAAAGTTCAATATCTGTTGGACATTACCTAAGGAATTTCCTCAAACTTGGATACAATGGGACCCCATACAATCATTGCATAGTTAGGAGATTATGGAAACTAACTTTTCCTCATATAATATGGAGAATTTGGAAAGTAAGGAATGATATAATATTCAGAAACAACAGGAAGATCTATAAAACAAGCTTCAATAAGATTGGTAATGTAGTTAAAGAAAATATTGAAAGATTTAAACCTCCTAAGAATAAGAAATATCCTAAAGATGAAGAGGTTATTCTTTCAAATTGGAATATTGATATTGAGAATGTTCAGAAACAAAGAACTCCAACCATTGATAGGTCATCAATACATTGGATCCCCCCTCCTAATTATTGGTATAAACTCAATTTTGATGGAGCCTCTAAGGGAAACCTAGGTGCAGCTGCTTAGTGGAGGAATTATACAAGATCACAAAGGTTGTTTAATTGTTGCTTATGTTGGCAGAATGGGGCATCAGACCAATCACTATGTTGAAGCTTTATCAGCTTTATGGGGTCTAAGACTTGCTAAATATTGCAACATTCAGAACATTATTGTTGAAGGTGATTCCTTGAATGTAATAAATCATCTAAATCAGATACATCCTCCAAGTTGGAAAATTAAGGATTTCATCCAGGAGTCTATTAATATTTTCATACCTTCAATAACCTTCAAATTGGTCACACCTACAGAGAGGGGAATAGGGTAGCGGACACTCTAGCTAATTATGGTATTAGTAATAAATTCATCACTTGGAATTATGAGAAAAATACCCCTATTGAAGTACAAAACTCTATTACCAAAGATAAATATGATATATTACATCCCATGAAGAATCACTAATGGGACTTTATGTGCTTTATGGGAAATGAAAGTTAGCACATGTGAGAGGAGTACATGTATTTATAATCATCAAATTTCACATGCTCAAAGGATATGCAGATGGATGGTTAAAAGTGGTTTAGGAAAGCCACAAATAGTTTATTTGTGGGTTTCAAGTAGGTTACATGCAAAGGTAGGAAAATGGGGGGAGCTCCATGTCAAACAAAACCCAACTATGATCCCGCATGGAAAGAAAATGTTGAGCTATGGAACTATCTATAGTTTGGGGGTTGCTAATTTTATTGAGTGAATCCAAGGCCATGACCAGAACATCTCTATGAATTTTTCTACAGGAAAGAGTGGAAGGTAACTTATGGTGGGAAAAAGTGTTGATAATAGAGGAGCTTATTGCAGAGGTAATGGGCCTCGCTTTGGATGGAATCAGATTTTTCAGCAAAAGGGTGGATAAAAATGTAGAAACTAAAAAGTTTTTGGAAACAGGGGAGGATCTCCTCTTTGTAATGGTGGGTATAAAGGTCAGTTCCATCCCATAACCCTTTGATGAAATAGCTAAAATGATGGTTTGTTTTATCTCTCTTGAAGGTAGGTACATCACTATCCCCATAAAACACCTGATTTTTCTTAACCACTTTAGGAGAAATATCTTTGTTTGTTTCCCACACTACCTTCTTAATTCAATAGAGCGCTCCATTCATGATTTCCAAAACCACACCAGATCCATTCCCCTCCATCAAGGTCTTATATTTCTCCTTCACAAACATTGTCTCACCCATTACCCTACCATACCTATTACCCCAATCGCCCCACCCATTCCCATTAAACCTATCCCTACTATCACCCCGATCACCATTTCTAGTCAAAGGAAAGTCAAGAAAAAAAACCCTTCCTTCTCCAAATTGAACCCCTCTACCTCCGAAAGAGTCCTCAGGAGTAGCAAGGATATTGAAATTGCCCATAATTTGTTGCATGCATATCGATCTTTAGGGCAAGACACTTAGTACGAGAAGGAGAATATTCTTCATAGAATGGAAATTTTGGAAAAAGAGGTGGAAAACCTCAAAAAAGAAATGTATCAGCTAACAAAGCAAAAGGGTAAAAGGAAATTAAATGAGGATATTGATATTGGGGTTGATCAGATAAATGAAATTTATAAGAAACTGAATTCCCTAGACAATAGACTTGGGAAATCTAAGGATCGGCATGACCATAACATTGTAATTTTTAGGGCTATAAGTGATTTTCTTGAACAACATGTCAGAAGCATCACTATGCTCAGTGGAATTTCAACTGACATTTGGGGCACTGGAGATGTAAGGAAGCAGATCATCTCTCAGTTGGATGCAAATGACCCCACACATATCACCACTCTAGCATTATTTACCTCACTTTAGATTGTTCAATCAAGAATAGACAGGGCTTTGAAGAAATAACTTCTTTAGTGTAGTCTAGTTGTGAGCAGGATGTTGTTTTTTGCTGCTAGTTTTCTATTTAACTGTTGTTTCTTAGCATTTTTATTCCTAGTTTGCTTCTTCTTAGTAGTTCCTTTTTTGGCTATTATTTGGCTTAATGATTTATCTAGATTTTGATCCTTTTTGGATTATTACTCATGTATATCTAGTTGTTGAGCCTTCTTATATCAGGGTATAGTCCCTTCAAAACTATTTTCCTTTAATAAAAAAAGAGGTATCATCACTCCCCCACACTTAGGGTTTAGTAGGTCATCCTAATATATGTTCAAGTTTACAACAATACTTGTACAATTATATTCATTGGAAAAAGTACGCCATGTCTCATATTTCTCTATGTCACAAAACCCAAATAATTTTACTATTGTATCTCTCCATATTTTGTAGCTTGCTTTAGGATGATTTTGGGTGTTGTTGTATCATGGCACAGGTGCTAATAGAAATGGAGGTATGTATCGCATGCCTCTCCATTGTTCTTGAATTTCCAGCATAATTTTGTAGATGTCTTTGTCCCTTTTTAATGACCAACGGAGGTTAGTTGGGGAAATAATTTCCTTCTTTTTCTAGGCCTCTAGAATAATTCCATACCTAAGCTAACAAGAAATAAAATTGACATTAAAAGTTGGGAGTATATACTCCGGAAGTCTGTTACACAAGCTTGAATGTTTTCCTTGTACTTGTCCGAAATTCATAGACAGTAGACATGATTGATATCTCCTAAAGAATATGGTTGGAGCTAGGAGATCATGCCTCATTAAGATGCCCGCATTGACTTCTTATCTTACATATGCCTCTCTTTTCTCTCTCCATACAGATTGGTGTCTCATGGTGGAAACAAAAGCCCTCAACTGCACTTCTCCAACATACAAATTAATTGGAATTTCCACTTGCTCGGGAGAAGAAACTTATGGACATATAACTCACATAATAAATTTTTCACAACTATGTTTTTTGATGTATATGCCCTAACAAAAAAAAATCATCATCATTTTATAGGCTCCATGGAATAGACTCTTGAAACTTTCCAATTTAAGAAATTATCCCTTATAAATAATGCATAAAAAAATTTAAGGAGTCTTACAAGAAATTGTTTGGTCATACAACCTACAGATGTGAAGCATATTATCTTGAAGTAGATTCTTTTCTTATTTCAACATCTTATTTTCTTTTTACTCCTCTGAGATTATAACATTCATGCATCCATTTTACCATACCCTTAAACACAATGATCTAGAGGAATACAAATTCCACTTGAATTAACTGATCAATAGTTTGTACAAACTTTGTTTCCTTCATGTCTCCTTGTAAGAGTACAAGTGATGTGTTTAATTCTTCAGCTCTAGATTGAAGGAACTAAATCCATTTCTCTTTATCTTTTTCATTATGTTGAAGTTATAAGATTACCTCTTCTTCTTATTTTATTATTTGTTGGAGATGTATTTTATGTTCTTTCTTTACCTCCAACTTAGAGAAATGGGCCTCTTTTGTTTACAAAATGAGTTATAAATGAGAAATTATCTCTTGATCCTATTGGAGCTTGTACTGGACCTTGGAAAGAGACAATACTTGGGGAATGATTGTATCCAAATCAATAGGTGAATTAGGTTCACCTTCAAACATGGGTATTTTCCCTTTTTCCTGAGTGGGTGAGTCTTCAATTATGATTGGTGTTTGATCAATCTCCCTAATGGAAATAATTTTGGTGGTGACATAGAGTGAGGTAGAGAAGAAATAGGTGTATGTTAGGGTATTTCATGATGGAAGTTGCTTCTTGTTCCTCATGAGAAGGGAAAAAAATTGTTTAGTGTTCCTCAAGGGTTTAGGTATGCCTTGTTGTCCTAAGATGTTTTCTTGTCCTTTCTGAGGTAGAGGGCCTCTTTCTAGAACTAATGTAGGTTCTAGGGCATACTTTTTTTGAAATTTGACCCACTTCTTAAGGCCATGATGTTTCTTGATAAAATGGTGCTTGTAGATTAGGTGAATAAGGCCTTGGAATTTTAGGTAAGAATAACCCCATCGAAATTTTTCAATAGCAGAGGAGACATAGTCAAATAAAAAATGGGGAAACTTAACCTTATTATGGGTTTTAGCTTGACCATGGTAGAGGTGGATGAGTATTATTAATACATGTTCTAGAATTACCTCATACATGTCTTCATATGTAAGATATTTAATTGCCCATTTAGCTACATTTTCCCATGGCTCAGGAAAAGCACCACTTTTGCCTTATCCTTCCCTTTATTATCCATAATGAGTTCTAATTTCTCCTTCTTTCCAATATAAAACCTTTTAATTATTTTAGAGTAGGGGTCCTAAAATTAACTAGTTGTCCTTCCTTTGGAATTCCATAAATTTCACTAATTAAGGAAGCGTTGAACAATATTTTCTTACCTTTTAATTTTGAATATTCATCCTACGTGTTTATTACAAAATCTTCTATCATATTCAGGTTAAATTCCTCATATGCAAACATGAATTCTAACCACCCTTCTTTCTCAAAAAAATCTACTAATTTCCTATCAACGATCAATTCAACCAAGCTAGTTGGTTCATGACGGAGCCAAATTCCCATGGCTGGTAATTTAAACATAGAAAGTAATGGCGTAGGACTGAAAGGATATAAGACACAAGATTAGGGGATAAATGTTGCAATAATGGAATTTCTAATGGCCTTAGAATGATACTTAGTGATGGCACAGAATGAGGTGACAAAGATGGAAAATGGGGGAAATAGGGGTTAAAATGGTTTTTATAGGAAAAAACACAATTTTGGTAAGGTTTAACTAATTTTGATGAGGCAGCAATAGAGTGGAGAGTAATTTGGTACGTGTGAGAGATTAATGGGGAATGAGTGGTGGATATATTTGGATATGTGGTGTGTGTGAGAATATTGGGAATGGGGGAAGTCATCAATTCACACAAGCATAATAATGATCACCTCATAATTTAAACTTTAAAACATTTAAAAGGGAGTAATTACACATACCTTGTCAATTGTCACTTGTCAAATCTGATGGTCAACATTTATATTCTCCTTATTTATCTCTCCACATGTTGTTTCTCATTTATTGATTACATGATTCGGGGTGGTGACTATCATTTGTGGTTTTCATCCATCTGCACTTATTTTTATTATTTTTCTTTTTTTTTTCTTTTTTATAAGAAACGACGTCCATTTCAAGTTTTCAACCAATACTTCATAGGATGATGACCACCATTTCTAGTTTTCAACCATCTCCTATTTATTCTTATTGAGAAATAATTTAGCTCTAAATTGAATTGGACAAAGTAACTTTGTCCAAACAATTCAAAGTTGCATTTTCTTGTAGCATATTTTTGAATTCCTCTTTAGATGATGGATTTTGGTATAGCCTCAATCTATGGCCATTAACTAGCATTACCTTTCTTTCACCATCAATAGGAATCAATTGTATAGTTCCATTGTTGAATACTTCCTCTATTTGGTATGGACCCATCCATCTTGTCTGTAATTTCCCTTTGAATTCTTTGTACTTTGAATCAAATAGAAGAGCCCAATCTCCTTTTTGAAACTTCATTTTCTTGATGTTACTATCACATCATACCTATTGTTTATGTTGGATGAGTTTTGTTTGATGTAGTGCTTACAATCTCATTTCATCCAACTCATTCAGTTGAAGAATCCTTGCTTGTTGTGCTTCTGATAAATCAATTCCCACTTTAGCAGTTGTTCTTAAGGTTTGAATTTCAAATTCTATAGGAAATATTGGTTTCTTTCCATAGACCAACTCATAAGGGGTGAATCATGTGGTTATCTTTGTATAAAATTAGGAAACTGGGGTGGTGAATTAGTGTCTATTAAACCTTTGACAAAAAAACAACTCACTTAATTTGTTACAATAAAGCCAAACCATCATTCAAAAGTAGTCAACATGAGAGAACACACAGAGAGACAAGATTTAATGTGGGAAATACTTCAAGGGAGAAAAACCCACTGAAATCAAAGAACTAACTTGGACAAGAATGTCCTATAAATATTACAATGATTTCACAATTGAGCATCAACTCAACATGGAGTTGTAACTCCAAAAGTTTAACCAAATACCCACTTGATCTTTAAAAACTTTCTACTTGCGTGGAAAATTCAACTCCCAAATTTAGTCAAGCATCCATTGACCTTTTGTAAGCTTCAACTTACAAGGAATCTTCAACTCCATAATTGCTAAGTTGTTACTTAGACTTCTGCAAGTTTTTTATCACTTTGAATTGGTTGTCTCACACAATAGATTATGACCACTAAATCAGCTCATTCTTCTTCTCAATTATCCTCCTAATTCACCTTTCTTCTAATCACCTAATCATCTGTAATAAATTTTTATACAAGGCTCATTTCACACACACCTTCATGTCATACTTCACTCCTTGAATCACCTTTCTAAGCATCCACTCTTCATATGTTTAAGTTGCTTCAACATTGCAGTCATGAGGACATTGTTTTCTCACTTTAATCAACCTAATTTTCATAACCTTAACCTTCTTAAAAGACTAATAACCAACCATTAATTCTCATACATCACACATCCTTCCTCAACTAGCTCTCACACATGATCACATGATCTATATTCATCAATTATTATTCACTCTTTGTTTCTTCAATCACCTATCTTCTAACACATCTAGTATCAAGTCTCAAAAGATGATTTTTCACATTGAATTTTGTTCTCTTCTTCATGAGGATGATCCTCTCATATACCAATTCCTCTTTATATTGATTTCATCTCAAATTATTCACTCAAGATCACTTCTCTTATCTATACACTTATTGTTATTCAACATACATCAACAAGCATTTTTCAAACCTACCAAGGCACCTATATACATGAATATAATTTCACATATGTCCTTTTCACTTCACACTCATTTTACTCTTCAACTTGCACATAAAATGAGATGAATATGTCTTCATATGAAACTTCCTAAATATTTTCATTATTTCATCTAACATGCATTAGTTATACATTCATGATCTTTAGGCTCTTTCAAGGATTCTTTGAAATCAAATGATGAAAAATAAGGCTCCTAAAATCCCTAACACTTTGTTGCAATGAAAATATTCCATTAAGTCCTTCATTCTTTGTCTTTGTAATGGTTGCTAAGACTTATTCAAATTTCCCACCAAATACATCATGTCTTGTAGCTTAAATAATACTTCTCCAAGTTTTAATAGTAAATTGAAACATTAAAAAAGCCTCTAAAGAATCCTTATAACCCCTTAACATGCCTCATCCTTCGTCATTTAGCTTCAAGTTTCATTGGGGACCAAAAGAACATGGGAACAACCACTTAATGAGCATTGTTATGAGCTTGAAGAAAATAGAACTTGCCAAACTAGGACATGGCATCCTTTCATGGTCCTTGAGTCTATTGGATTTCTACACCAACGACAAGAACTTGGAGATCTTCAAAAATAGAGACAAGAGCCTTTTACACACTCTTTTTCAAATTTATTAACACACAAATCGTAGTGAATCGAGTCATGGTCTTAGCATGCTACAGAGAGCAGGGATTCAATGTGTTTCATAGATTGGGAGAAATGTTTGAGAGATTTTATACCACCTACAACTTTCAAAAAATATGGCACTTCAAATCTTCCATGTGAACCATGTATTGAAACACAATATACACTAAGTTTCTATTAAATAATTGCATCTTCAATATTTTAACAAGCTCACACACTTTCTCAAATAAACATGACTCCAAGAGAATATTTCAAGAAGGAGAGAAAATTGGCACATCTTCCCAAGTCCATATATTTTCTAACATCATACCAATGAGATCAAACTAATTTGATCTTCAAAGTTGTGCTCAGAGAGGGTTTTGGGATCCAAACCCTAGTCATAAATTTGAAATATTTCACCACTTTTTTCTTCATTTTCATGTTAGTGAAAGTGTATGACCACTTAATTTGAGGTTCTTACTATGACCTTAAAGTCTTCTTTTGCATTAATTGATAAGGGAAATTCATGGTTTAAGTACAATGGTGCTTATCTTCTTGAATGTCACAAAGAAAACATACCCAATCTTAGGAATGAGATGTTCTACTTGGTTGAACCTTTTTCCAAAGAATATAAGGAACCTTTTGATAATATCCTTTCTTTGAGTCACTCACCATGTCAAGAAAAATCACTAACTCAAAGAGTATTTACATAAAAAGTATGTAATTATGGGACTGTGTGCATTGTTTCTTGAGGCACCATAGATTGTCTTACCTTGGAGGTTTCTTCCTATCAAAAATTCACTTTTGATGACCATCCATAGTAGGAAAACTTAAATAAAATCCTATACACCACACTTAATTCCTTTAATGGAGAGTTTTTAAGGATATATTTACAAGAAAAAAATTAGAATTTAGTCTTCTTGACAAGATCTATACATAAGCAGGTTGACAAGAAATGAGTATTATACTTCAAATCTATTCACAAAAGTATACCAGAGCTCCATCAAGTCACATTTGACCTGTAGAATATTTTCATGATCATTTTTCAATCCCAACAAAGGTTTATGCACAATGACACCTTTTAAACTTCTCATGATTGACTTGATTTAACTTTCCTTTAGCGGTAGGAGTGGAAGATTAATTGATTTCACACCAATCATTCACTAACCTTACCCAAACACCTCATAAACTATAAGCACACATTACACATCATCTTCTACTATAGGAAAATCATCTTGGTATCTTCAAATTAGGACCGTATAGTCAAAATTTGCAAAATAGGGTCAAACCTATATGGAACAGTTAGACTTGAAGAAAAATGATGCCACCATTTTGACCTAGGAGGAGCCTTATAAAACGTTGGGTAGTTGAATCAACTTGAAAATTGATTTTCATACAAATAAGATCATTCCATGCCTATCACTTCAAGAAGAAGGTTTGGTGAGGATGATAACATTGAGAGAAAAATGAAGAGAACTGTTTTGTTCCTTAACCATTTGACCTCAAATTTTTTCAAAATTTTAGTCTTGGAGTGCTCTTCAAAAAATCCTCTTATGATTTATCTAAATAAGGTTTTGGTTCCCATAATTTTTATGCTTCATTTCAGTTCCTTATCAATATATGTGTTCTTCTTTCCAGTTTAGATGTGCACTAGGTACCAATATTTCAAAAGAAAAAAACTTTGTAAACCCGTCTTATCAATGGAAAAGTTAAGTATTCACCTATTTATATGATTTCATCATGGTTTTGGGGTTTTTTTCATAGCTTGAGGTATAGGGCAGCAGATTATTTGATGTATTGTTGGGATCTTGTGCCATTTATGTAGACTATGAACATTACGCATAAGGTGACAACTTTCCCCGATACCCCAAATGGGAAAGTGTTTTAGAGACCGTGGGACAAACTTAAAATAATGTCATGATTTCTTTTAGCATTCATTTGGGGTATGGGCCGGATTCTTGGCCTCATGTTATTAAAATGGGTGAAAGGATGCAGTAATATGCTTGAGAAAGGAAGGGCGTGTCAAATTGTCCTTTGTGCTGAAAATGTGAAAAGTAGTGGTTTGACCCTGAGGTCTGAAATGGTATGTTTGGTTGACTTATAAAATGGCAAATATTTGGGGCCCAAGGTTAAATTTTACATCTTGGTTGTGCTTTAAGTATGGATTAAAAATTCTTGTTTTGGGCTTGGGATCCCAGTTGCATAATTAGGTTAATGTTCAATGAATTCTTGTGGTTGTTCTAAACAGTGTGTAGTAGTGGAAGTTATGCGAAGGATTAAATGTGTGAATTTATTTATAAATGTCATGTAAATGAGTATGAAATGAATAATGCGGTGTCAAAATAGAAAACTAAAATACATTTCATATAGAAAAAGAGAAATATAAGCATATTTGAAAAGTATATATTGCAATCAAAATGTGGTTCTATTTAAGAGACCCCATCCCTTGGAAACATATACGCAAAGCTACAAAAAAAGAAGGATTGCATTATAACAGCTAGTTAATATTCTACATTCATAAATTCCCCAAAATCAATGGGAGACATGCTAGGAGGAGGTCCCTATGAAACATGAATTTATCATGTGTTACCGCATTAAAAATAAATTGGATATCCATGGCTAATCCCCTTGACATTCCCTTCCCCATTAATTATAGTATTCTCGACTCTTGGACCTTTTAAAATATGATGAAATTATTCCCTCCGTTTGAGAAAATTTCACCCACTTTTGGAGGTGAAGGCATCCCTTTAAATGAGCCCTAGAACCATGGCCTTATGGTGTTTCACTCCCAAAAGCACATGCAGTATTAAGATCTGGAGATTTTGGGCTAGGTTTTTTTATTTTTCTAGGAAGGAGCCCTAGTCACCACCATGGTACTTTAAAAATTGGCCATGGTTTCCTCAAGTGAAATGATCCATTCTTCCATGCCATCTACCCATAAATTTAAGGTTAGTTTATCCTCTTGGGGTGGACAATGTGTGGTTTGAAGGGGGCTTTGTTTCCAAAAGAGAAGTGGTATAATAGGGAATATACATGTACCATTTTCCATTATAGATATTTGGATGGTGGTGAGACCATTGGAATTTTAGGAACTTTGTATCTAGGTGGTATTCAGGCAAGAGCAAGTGATAATACAAGGTTTGATATATATGTAAGGATGCACATAGTTCTAATAGTCTATTAAGGAAAGACATGACCAAAGTGTATTCTGGGATGACTATCAAGGTGGTTTATACGCACATTTGGCACACTAAATATAAGCTTAAAAATGCCTCATTTGACCCTGTCAAGTTAAATAACTCACCCAAATTCTTGAACTCGTGACCTAAAATTTTGGCTCCTAAGGTTAGTTGGGCCATGGAAAGAGGAAACGAGCAAGTAGAAAGCAGGGATGATTCTAGATAGCTTGAATAATTAACTATGATCCGTTAGAATGATGGGCCACGTTTAAATAGGAACATTCCCCTAGATGATGTGTCCTAGGAAATCATGCCACCATAAATATGATATCTATCCTGGATCAGCAAGAACGAGTGGGAGTTAGATTGAGACTGGTTATTTATTTAAAGCATGTCACCGGAGATTGAGTAAATGTCTGCATCTCCAAGGAATGTCTTGTCAAGCTAAATATTTTGGCCATGTCAAATTTACTCACATGTGGAAAATTTGATATGTAATTAAGGTGATATGGAAAGGACTCTGCTTCGTCATAATGGCATGATGGTCACAGTGGCAGTGTGAAGAAAAATTAAGGGTTGTCATGGAAAAATATTCCTTGATATTTTTGGAATCTCTAGGTGGTGACCTCGGTGTGAGTTAGTTGGAATCGGATGGAGATTCTATAAAACCATAAAGTAGATAAGGTTGTATAAGAGAAAGAGGGGGTTTTGGTAGAGGAGAGATGGTTCTTTTGGGAGAAGAATATTTGGAGGAGTTCGGGACTTTTAAGATGTATAGTCGACCATGGAAATTTGAACTTTTTTATGTAGGCATTGTTATGTTTCCCATTCGATTGGAATTCATGTTAAGGTGTTAAGGTGATTGCTTAACATGTATATTCATTATAATATTTGAGGATATATATATATCCCTTGTTCTTTCCAAGTTTAATGGATTTTTCCTAAACAACCTATTGTAATTATTTTGGTTATGATCTTCTTTTGGGATGATTGCAGGGGTAAAATAACATGTGTCTTTTAATTCATATTTTGTGTGGATTATGGTTGTAGCTTTAAACAGTAATACCATGTTCATGTTTAGTCTGTTAGGGTGGTGTGAAGGAATGATGTTCTTTAAGTGTATTTTGGGATACCATCCTTAGGACCTATAAATTTCCTTACATAACAAGAAAAATGAGTAATATGTTTATTTATCTTGGGGATCCCTTATAATCATAACATTCAGCATACTTTTCACATGGTGATTTAGTCTTAGCGATCTTGAGATAAACTATCGTGGATCGGGATTTTATGTCTGCTTGGAGGTTCCTTACGACCAATTTCCTATGAGAAGCCCATTTTTGTTTCCCCTATCTTCATGAAATGACAAGGGTGTTGTGACAAAATGGTTGATATGTTTCTTGACCCTCCCAGTTCCCTTTGATGTTTTAGTTCTTCATGTTTGTAACTCTGTCTCCACCTCACAAATTTTTATTAACCTCTTCAAGTACCATAATTTTTTGTGTGGATATCATCTTACTTGTTCATTTTATATAGATCCTCTTGTGAAAATACATTGTCAATGCACATACCTTAAGTGTTTTCACTCATTATTTAGAATCTTTAACATTATCCCTAAATGAATCATGTAGATCCTTGGGGGTTAATGTGTGGATCGTGTCAAACCTACCTTTAGCAACCTATATTAGGGTTCTTAGGTGCTTGCAATGCTTCATGACCACTCTTTCGAGTGATTTTTTCATTCGGTGGTTGCATCCGACCCTCGATTGTTCGTCCCTACTGACGGACTCGAGACATTCTCTCTATTCCTTCCCCTAACTTGTAACCTTCGGGTCAAATCTTGGGTCATCTCACCTTGACTTATGCAAACTCAAAAGTAGTAGGAAATCATCCACACCCTTTGTTAAGGTGCCTCCCCATCACTCCCTTGGAGAGAGTGGATAGGCAAGCGGAGGAAGACCCCGTCCCCGACTACATAACAATAATTTGTGTGGTTCATGCCTCTCACCCCATCCCTTTTACATTATTGCCTCACTATCTCCCCTAGGTTGTAGATATGGGAGCCAACATAATTCTTTTAAAATATTTTGAGTGCTAAGAACACGGGTCATTGTTTTATCCCTTCTCACTTTACCCAGTTTTAGTAAAACTTGAATATCTTCAATAATCTTCTTCAAAATTTCATGAAAATTGACCCAAAGCACTAAAACACCTCCCTCTACATGATCCATAGCTTTTTTCTCATAAATGAGCTTTTATAGTCAATACCTATATATTTTTCTATGTTCCACTTCTAGTTCTCAAAGGTAGTTTTTGTGAAAACTTCAAATTTTCCTCCAAAAGATAAATTATGACATGTAGATACTCATAAATGCTATAGGAAGTGTTCCTATGCTCCTACCATGATTACATAGGATTTTCATGTCCTTCATTGATCTCATACACCTCATTAGGCTCTAGAACTAGGCCTAAATGGGCTAGTCCAACTATGAATTACAACACATGACCTGATGATCACCCTAGAAGCTCTTGCACATCCTCAAACATAATTTTAGACTTTTGGGGACACCTAATAAAATCACACCAAGAATATCCATACCTCCAATGGGAAAAAATCTTGTTGACCAAGCCCGTAACACGTAGAAACCATCCTAAATGTTCAAGAAGACATCATTAGACCACTTTTTTAATAGCATTAATCATTAGAAGGAACCACCAAAAAATTCATGCCCTTGATTAATCCTCACTTCACCAATCACACCTTTTCCATCAATTCCATATGACATCAATGACAACACCAATACACTAGGGTTCAACAATCTCCCCCTTTTTCATTGATGGAAACAAACTCAGAAACCTTGATGGAAAACAAACACACTAACATCTTCAAATCATTCATACCTTATTTCTAATAGCACTCTCTCCCCTTTGACATCTATGATAAAGGTTCATACATTCAATAGTATAAATAGCATGCAAGTAAACATTGAAAAATCATAACCTTACCTCAAGAAACTCCCCTTGGATTAGACTTACTACCTTTCCAATTGTGTCTTTAGTAAATTTATGGATTTCTCCACCAATCAGCCTCAATTCTCCCCCTAAACCTATTCTCTTCATGTTTAGATATCTTTCTTCGCATTCTCAAAAACAAGCTCAATTCTATCTTAAGTTATTTGTTTTTGCTATTTAGAGCTTAGATCCCTGCATAAAAATTTAGAGCCTTTTGGCCCAAATTTTCCCATCCATAGAAGCTTGTGTACATCATGGAACAAGCTCATGTATCTCCCCTAGGATCATTTTATCCTCCTTTATCTTAGACTACAATAAATCAATCACTTACCTTTCATTTAAGTCATACTTGCACACTATGAGAATGCAGGTTGAGGACATTGCCAAAATCACGAATGGGGGGAGCTTTGAAATTATAAAAGAAAATAGAAAAATCCTCACCAATGAGGTTGATCGTATCAAGGCCATATTACATAGCTATATGGAGTGGAGTATAGTCATAGTGAGGTCAACCTGCAACACATTTAAACCCTCGGGAAGTTGGCCAAGGCTTATAGGAAAGTTGACGAACAGGAAATCTGAAAAAAGGAAAGTGGATACTACCGAATGTGACCTGACTTCTTTGGGAGACAACATCGAAACCCTATCAAAGGAATGGCTACACTATTAGCCAATTTGGAGAAAGCTAAAAAGTAAATGCTTTGATGGTGATTGTTAGGTTGTTAGTTTATTATGTTGTTAGTTTATATTGGTTTTGTCGACATTGTTAATTATCTTTTTGCTTTTTTATCTACTGGTTCATATGCTCATACTGGAGCTTAACTCTTATATTTCCCATTATATGTATCTTTTGGAATGCTTTGTATGTGATTATCTACTCACTTAGGATCTTTTCCATGTAAGGGTAGGGTCCCTTAACCATGTTTTATCTATAATCAAAAAAAATAAGGATCATAGACTTTATTAGTGCTTCTACTTTCTTTTCTTCTCCATTCACTGAGTGAGAAAAATAAATTACTCCCCCTTGAAGTGTATGAACTTGTATTCATTATTTTTAGGTAACTAGGCTTTCTAGATTCCCAGGACACATTATATGTACCTATTTGACATTCACAATTGTTTCCCTCATCCCAGTTGATCCTTCTAAGTCCTGTAGCTGATTATTGTTGTCCAAAACCTTATATCAATCTCTATCCACTTTACAATGTAATGTGTTATGCAAGCATGTAGCACATTTACTATTAGTTGTTTGGTCTCTATTTACCATGACCCTCCTATAAAGTTGATCATTATCATTATCATTTTTCATGCATATTGTAGATGCTTTGTCATGCCTCCTTACCTCTGTAGTTACTCAAGAAGGACCCTCAAAAGGACTTATTTATCATTTTAATTTCTCTCCTTGTCATTTTCCTTGATAAACCTATCATTTGACTTCCTTGATGTCTTAAATATATTCTTGAAGACTCCAACCAGATTTTCCTATCCTAAATACATATTTCTAACTTGTAGGTCACTAATTTTGACCCACTACAACCTATAACATACTCATAATGCATGAAATATTCATTATTGATATTCACACCAACCTTGGCCTCTTTTCTCACAAACTTGTGAGCATTCAAGCTTATTCTTTTCCTTTTATCACCATGAAACACCATGCATAACTTGTAGTAGTGCATTTGTACCCTTGTAGTAATGTTTGCACGTAATGAATAAACTTCAAATCTACCTAATTTTTATTTTATGATCCTATAGAGTTTGAAGTATGATCACCATATTATAGTGTTGCATTCAGCCTCTTTTCATTCAAGGATACTTGTTAAATAGTAACTAACCACTTATCTTGCTTTCACTAGATGTTCCCTAACTTATAGCATGCAATTCTTATCTTCATAATTCATAACATATTCTATGTTCAACTTGAGCATGATTGTGACCTTTTTAACACATCTTTCATTCAAGATTCTATGTAAGACATCAATTTTTCTTATTTCCATGAGGCACCTTCAACATCTTGACTTAAAAACACTTTCATCCTTTGAGCACTTCATTTTTAGATCTTTATAGCTGAGCATCCAAGCTTTTACCACCTTTGAAACATGGGGTTTATTAATGGATAACTATCAGACATGGCTTCACTTAGTTTGATCTTCATCATGGTTGAAACTTTCATAGACTTTAGATGTAATTTTTTCTATCATACTGATATCTAGAAGCTTGACTTGTGGCTATCGATAGACATTTGATGTATCTTCTTGAGACTTATCAGAACTTGTATTTTTTTGACACTTTTCAACGGCTTTTCATAACAAGACATTAACAACCCCACTTTTTCTCCTATCATGATTCATTTATAAAGATAATGAAAGAGACACACTTGACACTATTTCATTGATAATCACACATTATTATCACAGTTGGATTAAACATTAGGTCTAAAAGCTAACATGTTTTAAATCAAAACAAGATTATCTACTGATCATTTGAATCAAGACACTTTCCTTCAATTTTGTACTCTCTTGAAGACCTCTCTTACATGAATACAACCTAAGAGGTATGACTCAATATTGATAGTATAGAGGAAGATAACACAAACCTAGAAACCTATTGACCACACTCTCTTTACATGAATACTCAAGAAGAACATTCAATAACTTCAATAAGCACTAGTACTTCGATAGGAGGCTAAAAAAATATTCCTTGAATTGGACATACCTTTGCAATATGATGAAGACTCCAATCAACAACTACTGATGGAAACTTTCTCTCAAAAACATTCTTTGGATTGTTCACTCGACATCATCATAGAGAATAATTTGATTGGTAGTTTGATAAACTCATAAGGAGCATACCTTTCTTCTTTCAACTAACATATGCCTTATAGAATCCTAGAGAAGGCACACCACCTTGTGAGATCACCACAAAATGGTAGATAGTCATCAAACCAACATGATGACTCAATTCTTTCTCTTTTTGTCCTTAGGATCTTATCAATATTTTTGGATGCTATCCTTAGTGTAAAAACCTCATCTCCTAATTTATCACTTTCTAATTAAATTCCTGATATACATACATGATAAATTTTATATACCCTATCTAGTATAGCATGAGGTAGAAGTTCTTCATCACTTTCACTAGACGTGTCTTCTTTTTTCTTACTTTATCCTCACCACCTAATCTCTTGTTTGTACTAGGCTCATCCATGGCTGTAATTTATTGTTGTGTCTCTTCATCATATGTCCATGTTATTTTGATATCATTATTTTCTTCTTCAAATCTTGTTTTTCTTCCTTTACCTTGTATATGTATTTTACCTCCTTCTTTTCAGAGGTTATTTTAGGCATAGTTGACTTTGACTCATTTCTAGGATTGTTCTTCATGTTAGAAACCTTCTTAACTTTCCCTTTGAAGGTATGAGGCCTATTGTTGTAATTAGAATGTTCATTCTTATAGAAATGCTTTACAAAATTATCAAAATTCAAACCTACCAAGGCACCTATATACATGAATATATTCTCACATATGTCATTTGCACTTCACATTCATCTTACTCTTCAACTTACATATAAGGAGATGAATAGGTATTCATATAAAACTTCCTCAACATTGTCATTATTGCATCAACATCCATCGCTTATACCTTCATGATATGTATGCTCTTTCAAGTATTTTCTGAAGTCAAATAATGAAAAATAAGTCTCATGAACTTCTTTACACTCTTCCACAACTAACAATATTCCATTCGGACCTTTCTTCTCTATCTTTGTAAAATTTCTAAGACTTAGTCAACTTTCCCATTAAATACATCTTGTATTTTAGCTTAAATAATACTTCTCCAAGTGTTAATAGTAAGGTGAAATGTTACAAAAGCCTATAAATAATCCTTATAACCCCATATCATACCTCATCCTTTTCCATTTAGCTTCAAGTTTCATTAGGAACCAAAAGAACATGGGAGCAACCATTTAGTGAGCACTATTATGAGCTTGAAGAAAAGACTTGTCAAACTAGGACATGTCATCCTTTCATAGTCCTTAGGTCTATTGGATTTCTGCACCAATAGCAAGGAACTTGAATATCTTCAAAAACAGAAACAATATTCTTTTACACACTCTTTTCACAATTATTAACATACAGTCCTAGTGAATTTCAGTCATAGTATTACATGGGATTGGCATGCTACAAAGAGTATGGATTCAACGTGTTTCACAGCTTAAGAGAAAGTTTTGAAATATTTTATAAAACCTAATATTTTCAAGGAAACAGGGAACTTCAAATCTTTGTTATGAACCATGCATTGAAATAAGATATACATTGTCTTGTTATGTTGCATCTTAAATTTTTAACAAGATCACACACTTTCTCAAACAAAAATGACTTCAAGAGAATATTTCAATAAGGATAGAACATTGACACATTTTCTCATGTCCATGTATTTCCGACATCATACCAATGAGATCAAACTTGTTTGATCTTAAAATTATGCTCACTAGGGTTTTGGGATCCAAACCCTAGTCATATATTTACAAGATTTCACCACTTTTTCTTCATTTTCATGTCAATAAAAGTGTATGAACACTTCATTTGAGCTGCTTAAAACAACCTTTAGTTCTTCTTTTGCATTAATTAATTAGGGAACTTCGTGGTTTAAGGAAAATGGTGTTTATCTTCTTGATTGTCACAAAGAAAAACAAACCCAGTCTTAGGAATAAGATATTCTACTTGGTTGATCCTTTTTCTAAATAATATAAGGAACCTTTCTAAGAATATAATTTCTTTGAATCAGTCACCATGTCAAGATAAATCACCAACTCAAAGAGTATTGACATGAAAAGTATGCAATTCTAGAAGTGTTTGCACTATTTCTTCAAGCACCATAGGACATTCTTAACTTGGAGGTTTCTTCCTATCAAAACTTCACTTTTGATGACCATTCATAGTAGGACAATTCAATAAAATTCTATACACCACCTCTAATACCTTGAATGTAGAGTTTGTAAGGATATATTTACAAGCACAACTCGAATTCAGATCTTCTTGATAATACCTATACAAGACAATTGACAAGAAATGAATTTATACTTCAATTATCTTTAAAAAAGCATACCATGAGCTCCATAAAGTCACGTTTTACCTGTATAATATGTTCATGATAATTTTTCAACCCTAGCACAAGGTTTATGCACAATGACACCTTTTAAACCCGCATGATTGTCTTGATTTGACTTCCCTTTAGCAATAGGAGTGGAATATTGATTGAGTTTACACAAACCATGCACTGACCTTTCTAAAAAAACCTCATGAACCATAATCACAAATTACACATCATCTTCTACTAGAGGAAAATCATCTTGGGATCTTCAAATTAGGATTGTATAGTAAAAAACTTACAAAACAAGGTCAAACATGTATGGAACATTCATACTTAAAGAACAAGGATGCCACTATTTTGACCTAGGAGGAGACTTATATAACCATAAATGGTTGAATCAACTTGAAAGTTTTATTTTGAGACAAAGAAGCTCATTTCAGGCTTATCTCTTCAAGAAGAAGGTTTGGTGAGGGTGAGAACACTGATAGAAAAATGAAGAGAAATTTTTTGTTCCTTAACCATTTGACCCTAGGTTTTTACAAAATTTAAGTCTTGGAGTTATATTAAAAAATAATCTTATGATTTATCTGAATAAGTCTTGTCAAAAAAAATTGAGTGCTAAAAATACATGTCACTATTTTAGCCCTTCTCACTTTACCCAGTTTTAGTAAAACTTGAATATCTTCAACAATATTCTTAAAAATTTCATGAAACTTGACCCTAAGAAATAAAATATCTCCCTCTACATGTTCCATCTATTTATTACTCATAAATGTTCTTCTTTAGTCAAGAACAACCTCATTTGTCTATGCCTCCACTATTAGTTCTCAAAGGTAGTTTTAGTGAAAACTTCAAATTTTCCTCTAAGAGATAAAATATGTCATGTAGATACTCATAAATGCTCTAGGAAGTGTTCCTAGGCTCCTACCATTCTTACATATTCTTGTAATGGACTTATTTGATGTCATACACCTCATTAGGCTCTATAAATAGGCCTAAATGGGCTAGTTCCAACTGTGACTTACAACACATGACCTGATGATCACCCTAGAAGCTCTTACACATCCTTAAAACACCATTTTAGACCTGTGGGACACCTAAGAAAATCACACCAAGCATATCCATACATCCATTAGGCACCAACCTCATTGAACAAGCCTGTAACACCATGAAACCATCTTGAATGTTCAAGAAGACATCATGAGACCACTCTTTGAACTCCAAACATAATTGAGAAGGCACTACCAATCAACCTTCATGCCCCTGACTGATCCTCACTTCACCAATCACACCTTTACCATAAATTCCATATGACATCATGACATCAATGCACTAGGGTTCAATAGTATTCCAAGTGTTGTTGTAGGCCCAAACTGCTTCAAGTAACTTCTGAACCTAATTTTTCCTTGAGATGTCCAATTTCTTAGGATATTTTCCAATTCTTTGTTAGTGAATTCCACTTGATCAGTAGAATGTGGGTGATATGGGGATGATTTCTTATGCCTCAACTGATATGTTTCTATAAAGGAATTGATTACTCCTAACATGAACTATGGTCCTTGGTCTGAAATAATGGATCTAGGTGCTCCAAACCATTGGAATATGTGTTCATATAATAATTCTGCAACTTTCTCATCTCTTTCATATTGGAGAGCTTGCACCTCAACCCATTTTTTAACATAGTCTATGCTAACAATTATGTAATCCTTCCCTTGAGAATATAGGTCAATTGGTCCAATGAAAACCAATCCCCATTTCATGATTTGTTTATTTTACTTTCTAAAAACACATCATCTTTTGTATTATGTTGAGCCATTTGTATCCCTAAAGTTGTATTTCCTTGTGATACTGCTAGACATTTTCATTATAACTTGAACTCATGGCATGGGCATTAGTTAATATAAATATTACTAGTTTACTCTATTATGTGGGTTATGAGTATGAATTTATTATTTTGATTGCAATATGATGTTAAATGATGCTTTGTATAATTTCAGCCTTGTTTGCAAAGAACTTGTTATATGCAACAACTGACATGCAAAGCAAAAGGATCCATACACAACAACTGACATGTAGCCAAAGGAACTTGTCCACAGCAAAGTGACTAATCCACAGCAAAGCGTCCATAGCCAAAGGAGGTCATACACATAAATAAATTTGTGATTCTGAGGAGTTTTTGCAACTTGGACATCACACATAAGCTCACACGTGTCAATGGAATACTTAGTTATGAGAACTAAGAGAGAAATCAACGCCATCATCTTATTATGTGTTACAAATTAAAAAAGAACTAGCTTATTTAATTCATAATTTAATAATTAGTTGATCAACTGATCGATTAGTTAAGTTATGTGATTGATATGTAAACAACTATTGAGTAGTTATTTTACATGCATGTAGTCTCCAAATTGTTTGGTTAAGATCTTTTACTTAATCTAATTGGAAATCCTAGTAGAAATTTCTTTCTTTACACTTATGTTGTAATGAAATATATAAAAAGGAAAGATTAATGTTATAGAGATATACAATGGAGATCAATCCATAGATAGAGAATTTGTTGTATTTTCTTATTGTAATCTTCATGTTGATGAAATAAAATTCTAAGTTTTGTTTATTCATTGTAGACACAGGCCTTAGGAGGGATTAGCACCCAAGGCATGGCCCACTTGTGGTTTTCTAACCCTCTCCTTTTGTTTTTTTATTTGGTTCATTACATGATTAGATTAGCAGTAGTTCATTCATTTATCTATGTTTTGTTTTTACATGCTTTTTCATTAGCCATAGTATTTACTTTTAGTCATAATCTAGTTCATTTCCAGCATTATTATTTCTTAATTATAGTGACAACAATTTACCTTTATACCTCCCAAATATCTATAATTGTGCATACAACACAAAATATTGAAATTTTATGTCCCTTGGTCTGATAATTAAATTACTATGGATTAATAAACAACATACTAATATCTGCAATTTAATTTACACCACCACCATTTCTCGAATAACTCATCATACCTGGGATGGAGTGGCATCTCTGATGTAAATGTTGGATTTCCCATCCTTTAACATTGATCACATTTCCATACATACTTTTTGACATATTTATGCAAAGAAGGCCAATAGTAATGGCTCCTCGTGGACTTTGTGGATATTTATCTTGATTGAATAATGCCCCCCTGATGGCTCATCATGACATGATTTGAGTATGTAAAAGATGTCATCCTCAGCTACACACCTGTGTAATACATGGTCAGATCCACATTTTAAAATCATTCCATTAGTCCATGTATACATTGTACTTTGTTTAATTAATTTATTCCTTTGTTTAGGTGTGAGGAAAGATGGGAAATTCCATGTAGCCAAGTAGTTAGCCATGTCTGCAAACCAAGGAGAGATAGTTGATATTGCAAATAGATGTTCATCTAGAAAGTCATCATTGACCTTCTCTTTTGTACCTAAAATGGTTAGCCTTGAGAGAAAGTCAGCCACCACATTGGATTTCCCTGGTTTATCAATGATTTTGATGTTAAATTCTTGTAATAACAGCAACCACCTTACAATTCTACCATGCACCAAAGGTTTATTCATTAGATACTTAATAGTAGAATGATCAGTATGTATAATTACTTCATATCATAAAATGTAATGGTAGAACTTGTTAATTACATAAAAAACTATAAGAAACTCCTCTTTGGTAGTGTAGTTCTTTTCAGCAAGGGATAGGTTCTTTCTTATGTAGTAAATAGCATGCATTTCTTCTCCTTCCTTTTTTATCCCAAAGATAGCCCCCACTACTTCATTGGAAGCATCTATTTTTATATGGAAGGGTATCTTCGATTTTGTCCTCTCAATACTAGAGTATTTTTCAATTTGTCCTTAATAGTGTCAAATGATTTCTGACATGCTTTTTTCCATTCAAACTTAGAGTTTTTTTAGAAGAGAAAATAGTGGAGAAGCCAACTTACTGAAATCTGAAATGAATCTTCTATAATAACCAGCATGTCCAAGAAATCTTCTTACTTCAGTTTGATTTGTGGGAGATGGAAGTTTTACAATGATGCTGACTTTATCTAGATCTACCTTGATTCCTTCAATTGAAAAACATTATGGCCTAGGACTATACCTTTCTCCATCATGAATAGACATTTCTCATGGTTTAAGGATAATTGATGTTTCTCACACCTTGAGAGGACTTTTTCTAAATTATCAATTGCCTCTTGGAATGTTGCTCCATAAATAATGAAGTCATCCATGTAAATCTCAACACAATCATGAGTGAGATTAGAAAATATTGCTAACATGGCTCTTTGGAAAGTAGCAAGAGCATTACATAATCCAAAAGGTAAGACCTTATAAAAAAATGTACCCCATGGGTAGATAAAGATAGTTTTATCTTGATCCTATGGTGCCACTATTATTTGATTATACCCACTGAACCCATCAAGGAATGAGAAATACCTTTTTCTAGATAAATTATCTAGGACTTGATCAATAAAATTCAAAACGCTTATTTCACTAAACTGGGACATATTCCAATGAATTGAGACTCTAGTATTTCAAATATTGGAAGAAATCCATCTCCATTTTTGTGTATATTGGATTCCATTTTTGTCTATATCGGATTCCATTATTACTATTATTGGAATCCAATAGTAGCAATATTGGATTTCAATATTGTCATTATTTGAATTATTCTAGTTCCAATTTCAATATTATCGGATTCTAATATTCTATTATTAGATTCCAATTTGGCTAATATTGGATTCCAATAGTGTGATTATTGGATTCCAAGTTCACCACTATTGTAATCCAATTTATAAATCCTGATTTTTGGATTTTAGTTTCACTATTTTAGGATTTCTATTTTTTTATTATTTGAATCCCCACATATCCCAAGCGGTCACTATCTCACATAAGCCAAGCAGCCACTATCTTACATAATATAAGCGATCGTTATCTTACATAATCCCAAAGTGGCCACTATCTTACATAATCTAAGTGGTCGCTATCTTCAAAAATTGACTCCAATGGGAGGCTAGAAGTTGGTGATCGTACTTCAATGTGCAAGAGAGCACAATTTCAATTTCAAAAACTCACACTTGGACATGAAATTGATAGCTCATTGTAGTGCGAGAGAGTCATAGCCTCATACATCTTACCAAGTGTGATTCATCTCATGAAAAGTGTGATCCAGCACATGAAAAGTGCAATCCCTCACACGTTGAAGTGTGATCTGTCACACACTGAAGTGCGATGGATCACACATCAAAATGTGATCCCTCGGACACTGACGTATGATACCTCACATGACAAAGTATGAGCATTTTCAAGATGATTTAAAATCATTCACAATTGGAATAATAGGAATAGGGAATAGATTTTGAGAATAGGTTTACATGGACTAAATCATATCCAATTTATATAAACACTATAGTAATCCAATTTATAAATCCCAATTTTCATATTTTAGAATTTCTAGTTTGTTATTATTTGAATCCCCACATAATTCAAGTGGCCTCTATCTTACATAAGCCTCACGGCTGCTATCTTACATAAGCCTTATGGCTATTATCTTCAATAAGCCTAGCAGTTGCTAACTTACATGATAAAAGTGCATGTTAGGTGAAATCAACCTAAGCGGGTCAAAGTTACATCTTCCTTGCAACTACTAAGTTAAATTTTCCTTATGACCACTAAGTTACATAAGCCTTGCATGGCCTCTAAGTTACATAATACCACGATAATCCTAGCGAGTCACTAATTTACACAAGAGTAGATTCATCTAGGTGAAATAAAGTTAGCGGTTGAAAGTTACACCAACCTACCTAAGCAAGTTTCATAAGCCTACCAATATCTAAGATACATAAAACTAGCGACCACTAAGTTACATAATCCTACGCGCCACAAATTTACATCAACCTAGAGGTTAAATTTGATGGTCACTTATGCCTGTCAAGTAATTTTTAGATGACGGTAATTTTATAATATTTCCCTTTAAAAAATACAAAACAATAGTTATTGAAATTCTTCAAATTTATATTTATTTAATATTTTATGTATATTATATATTGATATTAAGTTTTTATATAAATCTATATTAAAAAATATTGTGATATTGTAAATATTGTAGTTGTGTGTGATAAAGTCAACTACTTTTATGCTTTTCCATTTTGTAAATCGTAAAGAACAACAAAGAGTTAAGAATTACATTAAACAAGTTGTTTTGAGGAAATGGATTTGAAAATGTATTTCCATAGGCAATCAATCCTTCAAGAAAATTACATAAGCATTGATCCCTCACAAGGGTATTAATTATTGTTCTTGAATTTTTGCAAGGTATTGTTGGATAGCTTCATGACCCCGATTCGAGTATTTTAATTTGAACTCCTTTCCAAGTTATGCTTGGACTCCATGCCTATATGACGTTGTCTATATCAATATCTGATGTGTCCCTTGATTTTCTCCACCATTTATTTTTCAACAAGCATTCCTCGTACCTTTATTTTTCTATATTTCCTTTTCTTGTGGGTTCCCACCAATGTACCCTTATCTTTTGAGTGTTTGTGTGAACATCTTGTATTAGTTTTAGTTCTACCTTGCCCATCCATATAGGTACATTATCATCATCCAGTCTTACTAGTATCATCTTCCCAACATTCACATCCACTACTGGGTTGAATTCCTCTCGAGGTATATCACAAAAAGTCCAACATATATATCCTTATTTGAAAGGACATTTTGACAATAGTATTTATCCATGTCAAGACATGGTGCACCCACTATTTGATCATACATTGCGCTATCTTGAATTGTTTTTGGCCAAAAAAAATCTCTTCTCATCATGTTACAATTGACAAAGGGATTCTCTAGGGCATGTAGAACATTTTATAATATGCAATATTTGGAACATTGTGTAATTCTCCACCATCTATTGAAATATTTTCATAGTGTGTGATGTATGCATGAATGCCTCTCGCATGTTTGCCATCTCTTTAGGTTTTTTCAAGGGTGTCAATGGAGGATCCCCTTCAGGAAAGAAAGGTTTCCCATCCATAGTTTTCCAAATCTCAATTGAGTATGACCAGATGGACTCTAAGATTGATGTTTTGAACTCCATGATGGGTTTGTTGTCTTTGACATAGAAATTAAACATCTTTGGTTTGTTGATACCCACAATCTTGTGGTTACCATCTAGCAAGTGTGGTTCCAAAATGCCATAAATTCATAGACTTCCTCAATAAGGTATGGAGTGAATGTGTTGGACTCCTCTTGGCATGTTCTGTAAGTGTTTATTATTTGTGGCAAAGATAATGTATCTAATTTACACAATGTTTTTGATAATCGATCGAATGTTCCATCTATGTATTCATGTGTGTCACCCACTCGGGAAGGAAACTCACATACAACGTGTTGAAAACCCTTCTAGTTTTCAACATGGATGCAAATCAAACAATGTGTGATTTTTTTTTCACGTGTAACTTTATCTAGTTGCAAGTAGATAATTGGTGGTTGTTTTATAAATGAACTTGAACAACTCCTTATAATATTAGTTGTATGAGCACCCTCATTTTTCTTATTGTATTCTTTGCACTTTTCATGTAATGTGTGTCATGTAATGTGTGTTTTGACGTCCCACTACTATATAAAAATCACCATACTGATATGTAAGTGGTTCTTCTAGCTTCCGGATACATAGTTCCAATGATGTTATTGTGAATTTTTCTCCTCACTCAACAAAAGGGAGACCAAAGTGCCTCGAAACCCCCATTTTGTGCCCATGTGTTAGCATACCAGTCAAGGTGATGGGGAGATTAATAGCATTGCTTATTGATTTTACTTTTTTTCCATCCTTGGTATTGTAGTTTTCATCTTATCCATTTTGTCATGCACAATGCTCAAATAGATATTAGGATTTTGTTGTGATTGCACTCTATGTGCATAGTAAGTTACATGAAAACTTTGAATGTAATCATTTTTCCATTTTTGGCATTGATCTATTTGTGTTAGTGTTTCTAAACATGAGTTTGATGCACATTGGTTCTTAAGCTCTATACATTTGTCACATTTGGTGAAGAAGTTGTTCTTGGTGATTAAAACATGGGAGAAATGATCTTTCCATATTTTGTTGATATTTGACTGTGACATTTAAGAAGGCCCACTATTGAAAGGCCCTCATTACACTTTTTAGTATATAAGAAAAACTATAACATGTAGGCAGTAGTCTCATTTTTACTTTAGTCCCATCTTGTCCCACTGAACAAGACATGTGTGGGGATATATTATAATTCTTCTCCACCATTTGGGATATTAATGCAATAGTTACAACAGTGTTTGGCATTTGTTTTATTTCTTGTATTTCCATTTACTACCCTCCTCTCACCATTAATCCAAGATTGTTTGTATCTATAATAGGTGATTTTCATGATTATATGACATCTGTACCATGCATTATGACATACATCCCTTCCACATAACTTCAATTTATCTATACTATGTTTTGAAGTTTGACCTTGATCATAACTGATAGCATTTGTGGTGAATGTATTAAGTACAAAGTTTTGATTTCAAGTTCATTCATATGTAGAGCTAAATTCCAACTATGATTGAAACTTCTTAGAGATAGATTGGAGAGACATCCTTGCAATAAGGTTTTTCTCAACATCAAATAAAAATTCTTCTCTTGATTTTTCATCATTTTCCATTGCCTTTGATGTACTAGATGGAGTAGAATTTACCTTTTGGCGTTTGCAGACATTATAAGGTCTTTTTATCAAGTTTTCATTACTACTACATATGGAGGATTCATATGAATTTGGGTATTCCAATTGAGGAAATGGATCTTCAAATCCACTCCACATTTCTACTCTAGAAAATCTTCTAGAATTTCTTTTAGCCTTACTTCCATAATGGAACCATCTTAATGGGCTAATTTGTTGGCAGCCCATTGGATGAGAGATCCTTCTGATATGGAGTAACCCTTGAAAAAATGTGTAATCAATTTATGAACATGTACCCCTAATGTATTTCCATCTAATTTTCAAAAGTGCACCATGTCTCCTTCATAGACATTTGTAATTGTTGCTTCTACAACAAATTTGGGTTCTTTTGAAAAAAATGTATCAACTTGGCATTAACCCCCTTGAACTTCAAATTGAATTCATTGTTTGATGTGGTGGTTATTTCTTGGAGTTCAAAATTTACATTCACATGAAGTGTAGTTCTTGTTTCTAGATAAACTAAGTTTTTGATTGGCCAGAAACTTCGTTGTTGCGTTGTAGACTTGGATAGAAATTCTTGTCTCCAAATCACTGCACCCCCCAAATGGCCTGATATGAATCATAACATTTGGTGTGATTGGGACACATGGGATCACCTCTCAAGTTGTGGGACTTGGGCTCGAGGTGAACCTCCGGAGAAGGCGGCTTCCTACTCCTAGACTAAACACAACACTACTTCTGATGTAAGAGAGATGGAAAACTAGTCCTATGCTAACATTTCATGGGATTTAGGGAAGAAGAATACAAGGAAATAAAATCTATTCTAGAAGTGGTGATGCACCAAGAAAAGGGATATTTAACTTCTAGAAGGGTTAATGTGGGTATGATGGTTTCACCATTAACCACCCTCACCTATTGCAACTTGGAAAGGGTAAAATACCACAGACTAGAAGCACACATTCCTCCGTTAAACCTTAAACATACACAATAGAGGGATCAACTTTAATTTAATACACAGATAATTTATCAAAGGGATAATCACAAACACAGATCCATTATTCACTTAAATGATAATAATAATGTAACTTTTAATCAGCAGAAGGAAAATATTTTCTCACAACTGATGGGAAGAAATCACACTATTCTTTTCTCAATATGAAAATAGATAACCTAAACTAAAGGTAGATTAATCAGATAACACTAAGGAATCTCATTCACAAGGCATGCAATGATTAATCATTAAACACAATAGATAGATTTTCAAGTGCAAGGAGCAACTTTGAATATAATTAAAAGGTTTCAACAAAATTTTGAAAGTACTCTTCAAAGCTTGAAGAGAAACTTTTCTCCAAATCTCTCCAAAAATATGTATATCTAATAATGTAGAGTACTCCACTATTTATAAGTTCCTAAACTGAGCCATTACAGCTAAGCCTTAACTAACAGTTAACTAAAAATAGTAATGTCATTTATGAAAGGGAACAGCTCCCATAAAAATAGTAAATTTGTTGCTAAGGGTTGACCAAGTCAATCCTGCGACTTTGACCATTTCCAGAGCTTTAACCTGTCCTTTCATGGCCACTCAACTCTGGCTTGGTTTGCCCTCCTTTCCTTCCTCTACATCTACTTTTTACCCCTCTTTCCATGTGGCCATGTGGTGTCTGTATTCAAAGTAATGCTTGACAATACCCTAAGTTTAATCATCTCCAGGTCCACATGCATAGTGATTCACCATGTCCGTTGTTTCGATTTCTTTTGTGATCCTTTCCGGTAACCTTTGAAGCTTGATTATGAATTTCTTTAGTCTCCCTATAAAGTTCTAGCATAGAACCAGTTGATCAATGGAGTCACTGTTGAAATTTTTCACAATATCACCATCCCACTCCACCAAGTGTTTGAAATTCTCTTTGATCTGGTCCTCGGGAAGAGCATCGATATTCTCATTGAAAAAATTGTAGTGGGCGTTGTCGAACTCTTCAGAGATATCATTGAGGGCATCCATAATTTCCACCCATTTATCCTCCAACTTCTTAATTAGATCTTGCAGCACCTGACACCAGAATTCCATAGCTTTTTGATATTCAAACAATTTTGAGGCATCATCAATTACCTCCTCTTGTAAAAGTAAGTCAGAATCTTCCTCTCTTATGTCACTCCATGTCACCAAGGTTAAGTTCAAGTTGTTACTATCTTTAGAGAGGGATTCATCCATCTTAGCGATGGTGGTTTTTGCAATCTATAAATCATCATAAATCTCCACAGCTTCCTTGATCAAGGGGTTGGCCTCCTGCAAGATCCTCTCCATCCATCCATTCACCGCTCTCCCTTTCTGGCCTAGCTTTTCAATTTCATGATAAGAGATATCATTAATGGTAGATGAGATTTTCATGGCCATAGTATTTGAGATGTCGGTGGGGGAAGTGGGCTGAGTTACTCTATGTAGCAGTGTAGTGAGCTACTCGACCTTGGCCTTAAGCTCATCCTTGGTGGCCTTGTCTTTATCGTATTTCTCTAAAAGGGCCCCAAGAGCAGTATGTACATCCTTCTTGGCTCCTTCATGTGTAGCCTTCCCCAATGAGAACTTCAAGATCTGGTAATCTCTTTGCTGTGATAGTCTCTTTAGTTTTCCCCTCAATAGGGGTAGCTACTTCTATCACATGCTCTCTGATGGATTAACCGTTAGACTTGATACGGTTCTCGGTCTCTTGGCTTGTCTTTTGGGCAGGGACTCCAATATGTTGAGATCTATCACATCTCCCAGAGGAACCTTTTTCTTCTATTTAGGAGTTTGTCTAAATAGCCACTCTGGTATAGCTAGAGCTAGAGGAAGGTAGAATAGCAGATCGATACCTAAAGTACCAGTTAAGGCAATGTTGCTAGACATGCCAACTAACATCTGAGAAGAGGTGGCAATGATGGAAGGTGTGGGAGTGAGGAGAGCCATGGGAATTGACAAGGTGATGCTTTGGGAGTTGAGATTGAAGAAAATGGGAGTGTCAAAGGAAGTGAGGAAGAAATGGGTGACCCAATATTTTCCCCAGCTGATAAAACTGGAAGTGACAAAAATACCTAGGCCATAGAAGGAGATGGAAAAGAGGAAATGGTAGAAGTGGAGGGAACTGATATTGGAAGTGATAATGGAGGAAGGGGAAGATGGGATAGATCCTGAATGGTACTTGGGGAATCACTTACTTCCACTATCTCAGATACTGTAGATGTTGTAACCCTGGAAGTAGTAGACCTAGAAAGGGATGAGCCACCAACCACAAATGAGATCTTCTTTGGAACTATGGGAACCCTTTGGGTCGATCTCTTGCCTTTTGTAGGTGTTGGTTGGTGCACTACTGATGTGGGCCTTGTATTTGAAGGTTGATTTTCCCCTTTGGGTGAGATTCCCAAAGTGGCCAACCAGCTGAAAGTTATTTTTAGAATGGGGCCCACTCTCTCCTTAGTATTGCTGCATTCCTCTATATACCAGTCAACCAATGGCAGTGGTCTATTAGCAACATCATCATCCCTATATGATGAATCTAGAACCTCATCATTATCTTGTAAGTCATTTGGCACATCAGCCAACCCAAACTACCACACTTCATCAAGGGTTAATCTTTCATAATCCCTTTTTTGTATGATGAATCATCTCGCAATGGATCCATATATCTTATAATTAGGGCATATGAGCACTGGATTTCCCTGTTTCCCTAACTTTCCCCAATAGTCAAAGTTAGTTTGTGGATGGAAGGTCCGCAGGGTTACCTCAACCATTTCAGCATCCATGTTTCTTTCCTTATGGATAGTTAGGCAAGAATACCTACCAATTGTAATAGGGAAATGCATCCCTACCTTGTGACACTTGTTTTGGATTTTATGGTAATCCAACAACTACCGAACCAATTCCAGAAGAATCCACTTATCAGTAGGGCACCTTGGCAACTTGTTTGGGGGTGCCTATGAAACTAGGAATCCAAAGGTAGGTGAATGTGGGAAACTGAAGGTAAATTTCTCCCCATTCTCGCACCTCTTGGAAAGCCTCATTGGAAATCCACCAATTATATAGCTCCTTGTCAAAATAATAGAGGAAAATAGCGAAGAAAGCATCGCTGATCCTTCGAAAGTGTTTTCTCCCCTCATCTAGAGTAAGTTGGGGATAAAATTCATATATTTGGGATGTACTGTGAACACCCCTAGTATTTAACCCTATAAAATCCCCCATAGCAGTAGCTGCATATACTAGGAAAGATGTCATGTAGAAGGATTTGGTCTCTGCCACCTTGCCCAACTGGTAGCAGATATTACTACTGATATGTTCACCCCATCGATAAACTCATTATTCTTCTTGATCGTTGCTATGTACAAGAACATCCATTCTTGGAATTCCTTAGCAGACGGAAGACTTGAAACTCTACTCAAGAGTATAATGAGGTCATTGACCTCCTGAATAAAATCTGATCGATGTATAGTCTTGGGAAATTTGGAAAAATTCTTAGTTAGGTAAGACTTCATCATAACCTTCAAGCATACCTCCTACTTTTTATCCCAGTGCTCAACTGCTATCTTAGGTGAGATAGTGGCGTAATCTTGTACGTCTGGAAGTTTGAACAAGTCCTCAAATAAATCTGGAGTCCAGATGGATTACCACCTTATTGTTGCTATCTCTTATCGACATAGAGTCTTCGTCGTAGTGAGCTACCCAACTAGGACAAATTCCAAGCATTAAATGGATGAAGGAAAACTAGCGACAGAGAGAAATACCACTATCAAGATGGCCTACATCCATGGATTTTTATTTGGGGCCTTTAATCTTTCCTAGAACTTGGGAAGATCTATCTGCCTCGAGATCGGTGTCCCTAATATTTCCCAAATTAGAGGTTAAGAAGGATTAATGAGAAACTCCAAGAAATGTGTACTTCATCTTCTCTTTCCCTTTTGAAGTAGAGGCAGACATCAAACCTATGTTTCAAGAGTTTGAATGCTACAGAAATCTAAAAATTTGAGAGCAAGAAAACTCTGAAAACCCGAACCAAAAAATTCTGAAAGAAAATAATGAAAGAAATCTCCGAAAAAAAATTCCGAAGTCAGGGATCCCAAAAATCTGAAATCTCTAATTTTCCAAAACCCAAAACTGGAATCTCTGATTCTCCGAAATTCAAAACCTAAAACTAGAATCTTTGATTCTCTAAGAAATCTAAAAACCCGAAACTAGAATCTCCAATTCTTTGAAATTCTGAAAACCTGAAACTGGAATCTCCAGTTCTCCAAAAATCTGAAAAGTGCGAAGATTTTTTCCGAAAATTTTCTCCCACGTAGTTTCCCGCCTTGTGATTTTTTGAGGATTTCTCCAAATGAAACTTTTCCAAAAGACACTCTGAATGATCTCTGAAGTAACTACAAAAAGGAAATGTTAAGAAACCAAAGTGGATTTCGAGAAACAGGAGGAAGTATGAGGAACTCAGAGAGATCCCCATTCTTAAAAAAAAAATTGGAAAAACCTCTCTGCAAAAAAAGGTAAAAAGAAGGATATCACAAGAGAAAATAGAGGGGAAAACAAAAGAAACCCAAAATGGGGAAAAAGGAGAAAAGACCTAAAAACCAAAAGAAAGTAAAACCAAAAACATACCTTGAAAAGGATGCCGAAAAAGGACAAGAATGAGATGTCAGAGTGAAAGTGTCAGGTAAAAATAAAATTAAAAATCCACATTTATATAGAAATCCCGACATTAATGGTAAAAAATCTGCCCCGTACGGAGGTAGGTGAGAATTAATCACACTTAAAACCTCTCGAAGTTCTGAAATCGAAAACCTAAATTCCAAAATTTAGGATTTCGGACTTCAGAAAAAATGGGGAAGCAAAGGATAATTTGGCAACTAAAAGTCTGAAACCTGAAAACCTCGAAAGTCAAAATTTAGACTTTTAGAGTTTCGACTTCAGAAAAAATCAAGTTTAAAATCCTAAAATGACTCGAGAGAAATCTAAAAACCCAAAACCTAAAAATCTGAAAATTCAAACTTTCGAGTTTCAGACTTTGGAAGTCCGAGTCCGATTTTTAAACAAAAGAGCCTAAAGAGTTCTAAATTTCAAAAGCCCAAAGTCCAAAATTTGGAGTTTCGAGACTTCAAAAAAATAAATTTAAAATATGAACTTAACTTCAAAATTTTGAAAAAGGAAAAATTTCAAGTCTGAAAATTTGTAATTTTTCTCAGACTCTTGTTGTTAGCAAAATTCATTGTGTGAGGGTTCCTTAAAAAACATAGGTCTGACATACATCCTTTTCCCGGGTAGGTTAAATGGTTAACATTTTTGTGATCTCTAGGGAAAGCTTTCCTGCTAAGCTTCTACACTAGTAGCCTTAAGCAAAACATTGGGCAAAGGAGTCCAAAAGAACAAAACCAAAACTGAAAAAAACACACAAGCAAAAGAAAAGAAAACCAAAACATGTGCAGAGCACTTGGAGGAAAACAACAAAACTATACAAGGTGGAACCTCCTCAAAAACAAGCTTTGAGGTGTATACCATTCACATGAATGGGAAATTCCTCTCCATTGAGTCTGGATAGGCAAAATGAATTTTCCTCCTTGCAGCTTGTAATGACATAGGGCCCACTCTAGAGAGCATCGAACTTGGCATGCTTGCTCTAGTTTGGCACAATCTTCATCCCATTTTAGAACTAAATCCCCTTCCCTAAACAACCTATCTGAGGCTTTCTTGTCAAAGGATTTCTTAACCTGAGCCTGATGTTCTGTCAATGTATTCATAGTCATGTCTCGAATCTCCTCTAGCTCCATGAGTTCTGAAAACCTCACTATCAAGGCTTCGTCCTCCATAACTTCTAGCCGATAAGCCAAATCCAAGGAAGGCAATTCTAAGGAAAGTGGAAACTTTTCTTCCCTTCCATATACGAGCATAAAAGGTGAAACTCCAATAGCCTTTTTAGGTGTTATTCGATCTGCCCATAGAGCAACCTTAAGCTGGGTATGCCAGGTACATTTGTTAGCCTCCATTGTGTGCTTGATGATTCTTATCAAGTTCTTATTGCTGGACTCGGCCAACCCATTTCCCTGTGGATAGTAATTAGATGAATTCTTGAGATAGACCCCATTCTTGATGGCCCATTCACTTATTCTCATCCTGAGGAATGCCATTGCGTTGTCAGAGATGACAATAAATGGAACACCAAATCTTGTCATGATACTCTCCAAGAATTCAAGGACCACTTTTTCATTGCTTTCCTTCAAGGCCACCACTTCTGTCCAGTGGGTGAAATAATCAGTCATAGTAAGGACCCATTTGTGTCCTTCACTAGATGGAGGGTTGATCATACCAATAAAATCCAACCCCCATTGGACAAAAGGTTGATCGACCCGAACGGGATGCAATGGGAGGGCTGTCATCTTTTGTTTACCTATAAACAGAGCACATTCCTTACATTTCTATACCCAAAAATGGGCATCTTTGAACAAGTCTAGCCAGTGGTAACCAGCCCGCATGATCTTGGTAGTAGTCGTTCATGCTAAAAAATGTCCTCCTGATGGCCCATTATGGAATTCCTCTAATACCTTGTTTACCTTCTCTGATTTGATGCAGCATAAAAGAACATCGTTCAGATCCTTTCGGAAAAGAATGCCATCTACCACAACATATGGAATAGACCAGAGATGAAAAGTACGTCGTTGAATCTTGTCCATATTTGGGGGATATACTCCCAAGAGGAGGAAATTTTCCATTGTAGTAAACCAATCAATCGGACCATTTCCTTCATCAATGTTGAGGAGGGTGACGTCCTTATCATTTTTTATTTCCATGTCCACAACCAACTGTTAGCATAACCCCTTGCCTCTGACAAGTTTAGTGACTTTAATGTGTACATCATACTCCATGACTTTTGTGATCCACCCAACACATTTCTCATTCATCTCCTTATTCAACAAAAAATTCTTTAACGCTAGGGTGAGAAACCATTAAGTGTATCTTGTTGTTGGACAACATATGCCTGAACTTTTTTAAGGCTCGAATGACCGCAAAAACCTATTTTTCAACAAAAGAATACTTTAGCTCATATTCCTTGAGAGACTGACTGAAGAAGGTGATGGGTTGCTCCATTAGATCATTATTCTGCTGAGTGAGGATACCTAAAATACTCTCATGACCCACAAAAGTGTAGAGAATAAAATCCTTGTCAAACCGGGGGTTTACCAGTGTAGGAGCTTGGGAAATAGTAGCTTTGATAGCCTTGAAGCTTTCTCTCCCCTCTTTTGTCCATGAGAAAGGAATTTTATTTTTAAGCATAGCCATCAGTGGCTTGGCTAATGCTGCAAATTGGGGAATGAATCTCTCGAACAAATTTTATAGTTCCCAGGAAGCTCTAGAGCCCCTTTTTGTGACTTGGGAGAGATAGAGACAAGATCGACTGAATCCTGGCCGTTGATTGAGATTCCTTCAGCTGAAACAATATGCCCCAATATCTTTCCTTCTTGCACTAAGAAAATGCATTTTTGGGGTTTAGTGAGATCCCAAACTCCCTACACCTTCGGAAAACTTTCCTTAGGTGAGTAATATGATCTTCGGAATGTTTGGAATAGATAGTAATATCATCAAGGTAAACCAAGATCATATCATTGATGAGTCCTTTAAATTCCATGTCCATGGATCTTTGAAAAGTAGCCCCGCATTAGACAATCCGAATGGAATTTTTTGTATGCATATGTGCCCCACTTAGTGGTGAAATCCATCTTGAATTGATCAGATTCTTGGACCAAAATCTGATTATACCTTGAATAGCCATCCAGCAGAGAAAACCTTTGAGCACCTACCACTATTTGGAGGATTTGTTCCATTGATGGAAGAGGGTAGTGATCTTTTAACGAGGCATGGTTCAAATCCCTGAAATCTACGCAAAGTTGAATCTCCCCATTCTTTTTCCTCACGGGCACTAGATTGGCTACCCATGATGAATGCTTGATGGGAAAAATTATGCAAGCTTCAATAAGCTTGCTTAGCTCTTTCCTCATTAGCATCTCAACCTTGGGATTGATTGGCCTTTGTTTTTGATGAACTAGTTTAGAGTTTGGATCTAGTTCAATCATGTGTTGGGCTAGGCCTGGGTCAAAACCACGCAAGTCTTTGTAGCTCCATGCAAAAATATCATGATACTCCCGACACAACTCAATGAAAGCTTCCTTTTCCTGAGTAGTGCATATCTTACCAATCTTTAAACGTTTCTCACTGCCACCTCAACTTCCTCAAAATCTTCTTCTTTTACCACCATATTTTTGTTTTTTCATTTAGCCTGGTCATCCGAATTGAAGATAGATTCGAGTGTGACCAAGCCTTTTGGCAATTTGTTTCCTCTCAACTGAATGACCTAGTCACCATAGGATTCCTACAATTTACCTTGTTGTTTGGCGGTGAACTCTGCTTCTTGTTGTAGAAAGAGAACAATTTTCTCATCGCTATCAAAAACCTGCCAACTACTTACATTATCTGGTACTGTGGACATGACAGACAACCATTTTGACTATTTGTTTCCCTTCCTTCATGATATCCGTAGGTATATCATACTGAGATCTGACAGTGGAAAGCCTATCAGCATCTTGATTTTGAGTTCTAGGAACCGCATGAATTTTGAAAGCTTCAAAGTCTTCTATTAGGTCCCAAACTCAATTCTTATATGATCTTAAGAGATCATTCTTTGATGTGTTGTAGGTGGTTACTTGATGAACCACCAATTCACTATCACCAAAAGTGATCAGATATTTGATTCCTCTTTGTTGGGCCAATTACAACCCTTGTATAAGAGCCTCATACTCAGCAACATTATTGGTACAACTGAACTGCAATCTAAAAGATGAGAAATATTTATCCCCTCCTAGAGAAATTAACATGACTCCTGTGCCAGATCCATTCTTACTCCTTGAACCATTAAAGAAAATCTGCCATAGTCCTTCAGAATCGCTGGGCATCTTAATCAACTGCAGTATGGTTGTACCTTCTTCATGTATTTAATAAGTTCCCAAGCCAGTCTCATCCAAAAACAATAGGCTAGACTCCTCGTTAGCCAATAAATCAGCATACGGGTCGTATTGATGGTCTATACTCACCTCATCAAGCACTGTATCAGGCACCTCTTCTACAAGAGTAGTAGGTTCATGATCCATGATCTCTTCTTCTGGGTCACAAATGGTGTAGTTACCTTCTATGGGCTTGGACATGTATGGTTCCACATGGGTAGGAGAAATTGGTTCTACTCTTATGGTTACCTTCGTCCCATAACGAGTCCTCAAGATCATATGTGACCAGTCTGATGACAAATATCCTCCCATTTTTGCGGTGAAATCCCATGATAAGTAGATGGTGAAGAGGGGAGGGAGATCAATGACGGATATATCCTACATGAAATTCAAACTAGGACATGCATGGACAGTGAGCTAAAGCCCCTTAATAACCCCCTACTTTGGACTGCAGTACCATCCAGCTGAACAACTCCTCTTGAGATTGGAGCATATGGAATCTATAATACATCTACGATCTGCTTAGGCATCACAGAACTACTAGCTCCAGAATTGATCATGCAATTGTGTACCAAATGGTCACCAATGATCAGTGAGATATAAAATGGTGGAGGCTTGTTGGTCTTAGCCTATATTTTTGTTTTAGGTTGGCACAAACTGGTCACCACTACGACTTCTTGACCCAACGATCTATTAGTAGTGCTAAAGTTGTTCAAAGCTTCTCGTAACAAGTTCCTTTGAGAAGGAATTGAAAGTGCATCCCACATTGTGACGCTCAAATTGGTTTTCTTCATTTGTTCCACTATGTTGAATGGAATTGCTCCCACTTTGCTAATACCTTTTGGGACGTTGGGGTCTTCCTTCGGATAGTGCTTATTGGGTATCGTGATACTGGACGTCCCATCTTTCTTTGTATTTTGATCAATAGATATTTTTGGTGATTTCTTCCTCGTACCTTTATCATCGATATCTGTATTGGGGCCTAAGAAGTGGATGCCTGATTAGTATTGGGAGACCCTGCGTCTATTGCCCTTTTCTTAGAACGGGTGTTAGATGCTACGGTGGAGGAATCAGTATTCAAACCACAAAATTCCTCTACCTGCCAATTTAATAATGTGGTTTCATCAGGGGCTTGGTCTTGACCTTCTAAATTGGATGGTTCAACAGATGATTCAGGTGGAGTTGTTATGCCTTGAACCATGAGAGCTTGGCTCAAAACTCCATTTGGGAAAAGATTCTGGTTATGGGGTTGAGAACATGGATAACACCATTCGTAGTCTTGGATGAGGTTGTTTTGCACACTGGACTATAGCTCTAGATGAGCTGGCAACTGAGGGATTCTAGAAGTTCAAAGGCTTCACAGTTGTAGCTTGGGTTATAGCTTGGTTCGGTGGCTGACCGCTTCCTTGGAAAGGAGGATGGTTTGTTTGATATTGGGATTGAAAGGGGTGAGTATATTGGGACTGCTACCTTTTCATTACTACGAGTTCATTCCCAAAGGTCTATAATAGTGATTTTACCTCAGCCAAATCATTTGAGGTATTGGAAGCATGTGTAGCTATTAGAACCAAAGCAACCGGGATTGGGGCAAGGACTGGCTGTTGTCCTGCCAACTCTGTAAAAATAGGAATGGGGGGTCTAGGAACAATTTTACCTACTTGAATCAGGTAGTTCTCAGCTTGTACCCACTTCGTAAGCATCAGGGATCATAGTGCCCCCATAGACTAGATCATGATAACGACATCATTGTTCAATGCCCGTAAGTAATATAAAAATTGCTTTCTAGGGATGGCCTTACGAGTGTTGGGATCCGTTTCCAAGTCCTATCAAAGCAGAGGTTGAAGTCACTCATATATTCTTGGGAAGATCACTTGATAGTATGAAACTGCTCCACAAGTGAAATATTATCACTCTTATCTTCAAATTGTTTACACAACTTTGTGCCCAAATCATTCCAATTGGTAATAGATCCTGCAGTTAAAATCTGGAACCATTGAAGTGCCCTGCCTTTGAATGAAGTAGTAAGGAGTTGAAATACCACGTTATCTTCTATAATATTGTGTATCTGTGTAGATGTTGGCCACATCCAATATGTGCTCCCAAGGTGATACATTATTTTCCCCCATGTAAAATGGTAAAATTTTCAAAGCGGCTCTGGTATTGTGTCTCTTTATGCTAACAGTAGGGGACTGCTAGTATTGAATGGAGGACAAGTATTGACTGCCATGATATTCACAAACTAGTTGTACTTTGGTGAGGGGAAATGTCTTTCAAGAGGAGTTGAATGTCCCCTATGAGGTAAATCAGAGTGACAGCACCGAGCGGTTTCTTCCCCTTCTTCTTAGAGGAGAAAAATAAATTTCTATATGACAATAATTATCATGTGTTGAAGAAGCTTGTTGATGGAGAAACGCAGCACCCTTGGGACTCTGCAACACGATGGGTTGAAAGTCTCAGTTCGATTGCACAACATGGAGCTTTTCCCAAGTGTGGGACCTTGCAAAATCAGAAAATCTCTCCGAATGAAGGCCGGCTCCTATTCCTCTGGTCAAATGCATGAATAAAACGCAGAGGGTTTACCAAAAAACCTAATCTAACTTGCCAAGGAGACAGGGTAGAGAATGCATAAAAATAAATCCTAAACTACGGAGGTGATGCACCGAGGAATGTTGGACACCCGCTTTTGCAAAGTTAAACACAAACCACATAAATTCAATACAACACCATGCACAGGTAGCCAAAATGCAATGAGAGATCAAAATGACAAAGAATGAATATATGAGAGGGTTTAGAATCAATCACGTATATATATATTGCTCAAGGATCGATTCAATACATCATAAAAGGGGCCAAGAGGCAAAAATGGCATTACAATCCATATGGGAGGTTTGAAGACTCCACAAATTCTCTTGCAAGCAGGAGAGAAGGGAGGATGCAAAACGAAAATGTCCAACCATTTTTAGAGCCTCTCCTGGCCATTTATACAAGAAAAATGAGGGAGAAGAGAAGAATTCGGAGCTCCCCCAACTACCTCCAAGACTGCACTTAATTCATCCCATAATGGCGGTAGGTGGGATCCCCAACAACTCAAAACATGGCGAACTGTATTTTTGCATTTTTAAGAACTTTTTCCCACCCAATTAAAGATATCCAGTCGTAGTTGGGTAGAGGATGCCGAGAGCTTTCCGAAAAGTCCAACCTTGTGTGAATCCGAGCTCCCTGTGAAAAGTTATGGCGATCTGAATATTTCCCGCGTCAGGGTCTTCTGCCTGTCGGGTTCGGGGTTCTCCTCTGCATTTGCATCGGGTTTGGAGGATGCCTCGACATGTTTTCACTCCGCCCTTCTGCACCATGTTTCTCCACCTCTGAAACCCACTTTCCCTTTTCCGTCAGGAGTTTCTAACCCTTGCGACAAGTTCTTTCTTCCGTCGGTTTATCCGCCTCCGACATGCTTCTACGCCATGTTTCTCCGCCTCCGAGATCTCGATTTCCCTCTATGTCGGGTTTTCCAACCCTTGCGACATGTTCTTTGGCGTCGGGTTTTTCAACCCCTCCGACATGCTTCTGCGCCATGTTTCTCCGCCTCCGAGATCTTCTTTCCTTTGCGTGGGTTTTATATTTACCCTGGGGTAAATATATACAACAATTTGGCGACTTACGGGGTTACCTGCCTGCTAGGTAGAAGATCAATGGCCTTTTAGTGATCCATTGGGCATGGAGTCATAAGCAACCCCTAAAACCAACCTCGATACCACAACTCCTTCTCCGAGAACATGCTTGAATCAGAGAAACCAACCCAGAGCAACAAAACCTGTGCCAAAGCACTTAGGGAAACCAAACCTAACTACAACAAGACAATGTGCATACGCACTTAGAGGAATTGAAATCTAGGCTAATATTTACAAGGGTAGAACTTTTCTCTTTTTCGAGAATGTTTAAGATAGATTCCGTTGACCGGAATCGGAGTTCTTCTCCGTCCAATGTAGACAATTGGAAGGCATTGCTATTCTTACATTCCATGACCATGTAGGGGCCACTCCAAATGGCGTCAAACTTGGAATGCTTTCTGGTTTTGCCCGATCTGCATCCCATTTCAGAACTAAGTCCCCTTCCGAGAAGGTCCTTGCTCTTGCTTTCTTATCAAACCATCTTTTCACTAAGGCCCGATCTTTCTCAATCATTTGAACCGCATGTTCTCTAATTTCTTCCAATTCCATCAACTCTCGCATACCTAGCCTCCATTGGTTCGAACTCACCAACTCCAATCGCTTCATGAACTCCAATGCAGTGGGCTTCTAATGATATAGGCACATCGCTCTTTTCCATAGACCAACTTGTAAGGGGAATTGCTCGTAGACCTCTTTGGTGTTATTCTCACAGCCCACAATGCTGATTTTAGCCTCGTATGCCATGTTCTTTGATTTTCATCTAGAGTCCTCCTGATGATCCTTAGCAAATTTTTGTTCGTGGACTCTGCCTGTCCATTACCCTGCGGGTAATAATTGGAAGAGGTGCTCAAGTAGATTCCATTCTTGACAGCCCATTCTGTAATCTTGGAACCTACGAATGCCAATGCATTGTCTGATATGATAGTGGCCGGCACACCGAACCTGGTCACTATTCCTTCATAAAATTCTAGTATATTAGACTCGTTTGCCTCTTTGAGCGCTACTGCTTCAGTCCACTTGGTGAAATAGTCCGTTGCCGTGAGAATCCACTTGTGGCCTTGGCTTGAGTTTGGATTGATGACCCCGATGAAGTCCAATCCCCATTGCATAAATGGTTGGTCAACCAAGATTGGGTGCAATGGAAGTGCTGCTAGTCTTTCTTTTCCTGTGAAGAGTGCACATTTCTTGCACTTTCTTATCCATGTATAGTAGTCATCAACACTATCGTGGCCAATAATACCATGCCTTCATTATCTTGAGAGTCATTACTCGTGGGGAAAATGTCCTCCGTAAAACTCCATCATGAAAATCTCATAACACCCTCTCAATTTGACCTGTCCCAATGCACCTCAATAGAACTCCATTGATGTCTTTTTTGAACAAAACACCATCAACAAGCACATATGGAATGGCTTGTAATCTAAAGTATCTCCTCTTTGCTTTGCTCATTTCTGAGGGCATAGGCCTGTCTGTAGGAAGTGTATCATATTCTGAGTCCAACAAGGAGTAGGCACATCATCATTTTCATGTTCTTGACCATCCTGTAGTACCAAGGTAGTCTCTTTTTCATCACCTACTTCAACTTGTTGACTCAAGGCTAGCTGCTCACATAGTCCCTTTCCACGTACTAGTTTTGTGACCTTGATCTCGATGTCATATTCCATGACACGAGTGATCCATCCTGCACGCTTCTCATTCAGATCCTTGTTTAGAAGGAAGTCCTTGACTCCCGCATGAGAGACCAATAATTGGATCTTGTTGTTTGAGACTAGGTGCTTGAATTTCTTTAAACTCCTGATCACTGCAAGGACATGCTTTTCAATGAAAGAGTACCTAGTTTCATATTCCTCCAAGCCTTGACTGAAGAAAGCAACTGGTTGTTCTAATCCTCCTTTGTTTTGTTGGACCAGATTGCAGAAATTGTGTCTCCACCACCGAAGGCATATAAAGATGAAGTCCCTAGAGAAGTCTCTGATTGACGAGAGTCAGGCTTGAGATATAGCCTCTTTTATTGCCTCAAAACTTGCCTTGCCTTCGATGTCCACTTAAATGCCATGCTCTTCTTTAACATCAACGTGTATTGGCTTTACGAGAGCCGCAAAGTTTGGAACAAACCTCATGGACAAAATTGATCCTTCCTAAGAAGCTTTGAAGAGCCTTCTTGTGACTTGGCAATGGCAATGCTTGAATTGCTTCAACTCTTTCTGGGTCAATCGTCAACCCTTCCTTTGAAACAATATGGCCTAGAAGTTTTCCCTCGTGAGCCAAAAATATGCATTTTTTGGGATTCAATGATACCCCAAATCTTCTACACCTCTGAAATACTTGCCTTAGATGAAAGAGGTGATCCACTGCATTTTTGAGAATACAGTGATGTCATCAAGATATATTAGAACTATTTTATTGATCAACCCCTTAAATGCCATATCCATTTCCCTTTAAAAGGTGGCTCCAGCATTCGATAGCCCAAATGGCATCTTCAGGCATATGTCCCCCATTTGGTGGTGAAAGCCATCTTGAATTGGTCATCTTCTTTCACCATCACCTCGATTATACCCCGAGTAGCCATCTAGAGAGAGAATCTCTCCAACCGATACTACTTGCAATATTTGTTCCATCAAGGAAGTGGGTAATGATCTTTGAGAGATGCCCTATTGAGGTCTCGAAGTCTACACATAACCTAATTTCTCCGCTCTTCTTCCCGACCGAACCAAGTTCGCAACCCAAATTGAGTGCTTGATCGGAATATAATGCTTGCCTCTATTAGCTTGTTTAGCTCTTTCTTCATTAGAGGCTCAATGTGAGGGTTGACTGGTCTCGCTTCTCCTGATGGGCTTAGCATCTGATCCAATTCTATGGTATGTTGTGCCAACTTTGGATCGAATCCTCTTAAGTCTTCATAGCTCCAAGTGAAGACATCTAGAAATTCTTGGCAAAGTCAGTGAAATCTGATTTCTCCCGCTCAAAGGCCACTTTACCAATTTGAAGTGTTTTGCCTTCCCCAACCATAATTGGCTCAATCTTCTCTCTTGACTCGTATATTAGCCTTTTCCTTACGAAATCGGTCGTTAGGGTCAAGATAGACTCCAACGTTACTAAACCCTTAGAAGCTTGTTTGTCCGTAGAATGCACTACTTGATCCCCATACCGCTGCTCTAGCCTATCCCGATTTCTAGCCGAGAATTCAGCTTCTTCTTGTAAGAAATTACGATCTCGTTGATCTTTCTCAAACACCTCGCCACCTTGTGTTATTATCTGAATCACTGCCTCACAACCACATGGATATGTGGGCTGTTTTTTTCTCTTCTCGATGTTTTCAACCACATCAAACGTTGCTCCAATCACCCTGTGAGCCTATCTCGCGGCTTCATTTTTCTTCCCGGGTATGGACACAATGTCAAAGCTTCAAATCTTCAATGAGGTCCCATACCCTATTCTTGTAGCTCTTTAAGAAGTCATTCTTTGTAGCATGTTGTCCCCTAACTTGGTTGACGATTAGCTCGCTATCTCCAAACACCCGCAAGTTCTTTATGCCCCTTTTCCTCGCCCAATGAAGTCCATGAATCAAGCCTCATATTCAGCCATGTTGTTGTTTGAACAAAAACTGAAATGAAAAGTCAATAATATTTGATGTCTTGTGGTGAAATCAACACTACACCACCTCCAAAGACCTTGCCTACGCTTCTCGAACCATCGAAAATAATTTCCAAACTTTGTTTTTCATCCTTTTGTTCAGCCGAATGATGTCAGAATGGGTGAATTTTCTTCATGTACACACATACACACCCAATTCGATTCTTCAATTTCCTTATATGGGTCAAATTCATGACTTTTGTTTTCCCATTCATCCAAAGTTAAATCAGAATTCCTCGACCTTAGTACTTGCTTTCTAGATCATTTGAACACTCCTCCCGATCAAAAGCTCGAGCAATTTACATTGATAGACTTGATACATAAGGCTCAATATGGAAATTGGCAATTGATTCTGACTCGATTGTTGCTTTAGCTCCATACCTTGTCCTAAAATCATGTGTGACCAATCAGCAGATAAATATCCACCAATTTTGTAGTGAAGTCCCGATAAACACAACGCAAAGAGTGGCGGGAGGTCAATTACGTATACATCTTGCAAGAATCAGTAACATTAGGACATGAATGTAGTGTTAGGCTTAACCCTTTGATGACCCCAACTGCTCCCATTATCGCTCCATCTAGTCCGCACTACTCCTTTCAAAGACTCGCTCATACTTCAAACCAATTGATCCGCTATTTGCTTCGCATCACCGAACTACTTGCTCCCGAATCTATCATGCAGCTTGTGTACCAAGTGGTTTCCAACAATCAATGAAACATAGAATGGTGGAGGCTTCAAATTTTTCTCGTCTGCCCCCATCATGTCAGCACCGCATTAGTGAGAACTTTCTCATGTCCCCGGTTTGATACATTTGTGGCGTACCAATTAGCCATTTATCAGCTTGCAATAAATCTCGTTGCCCCGGGATCGCCAAGTGATTCCCACATGGAAATGTTCACATGTGTCTTCTTCATTTGATCGATGATGTCAAGGGGGATGAATTGTCCTTTGTTGTCCCTTACTTGGTGCAAGCTTTTCTCGAGCTTGAACATGTGCATGTGTTACTACAACAACAGTACCTTAAGGCTGATTTTGCACATTTTCGGGAGCTGTGTTTGGTCTACATCGACCCCTTCTTTGTGTAAGAGCGGGCTGAGAAACAACCGGATTAGATGGTTGTCCCTCTTCTATGTTTCTCTTCTTTGACCGTGTGTTGGCAGCCACGCCTTGAAAAGGCTCGTTGGTTAACTCCACAGAAGTCTTCCGTTTTCCAATTGGCCAATGTGGTTTCTGTCGGAGGTCCTTCTTGTTGCGTTCCTTGCTGCTGATTCTCTTCCTGGCTTGGTTCTTGAGGAACACCAATGGTTTGCACCATCAAGGCCTGATTCAGTGCACCATTAAAACATGCTGACTGATTGTGAGGTAGATTGCAAGGGTAACACCAGTCGTACTCCTGTGCCATGTTATTTTGTGTCGGGACCAAGGCTCTTGAGGACGTCACTGTATTTGGATCATACGGCCGAAATGGCCTGGCAGCTTGAGGTTGTCCTTGGTTTTGGTTTTGATTTGCAGCCTGAGGTGGTGGTGGTCTATTCTGTTGGTATGAGGGCCTAGCTTGGTACTGTGCTTGAGGCTGATACGGTCTAGCACTTTGAGCTTGCTGTCTTTTGATAGTCACAAGCTCATTTCCAAGGTTCTGCAGCTGTTTCATAACCTCCTGCAATTCCTTTGAAGTATTTGAAGAAGTCGATGCCTCATTATTGCTTTGATTTCTAGGAGTTGGAATGGGATTCAACTCTGGTGCTTGACTCGTTGTAGGATTTCCCATATCTCGGATAGAGAGGCATTGGCGGCCTTGGTGCAAGCTTACCACTGATCAAACAGCTTCTCTCCTTCCGATCATCAGTGTCATAGGCCCCTTGCAGCGTTGTCCCTCCCATTGATTGGATCATCATGGCTATGTCTGAATTTATAGCCTTTAAGAAATAAAGGAATGCTCCTTCGGGTTGGTCTAACAAATATTGGAATCCTCGTCCCCATGTCCGTTGGAATCTGAAGTTGAAATCTATCATTTGTTCGTTAGAGCCCTTTTGATTGTTGTCACTTGTTCCAATAAGGATAAATTGTCCGCCTCTCCCCAAATTGGTCAGCAAAGAGCTAAACAAAGTTGGTTCCAATTGTAATAATAGACCCTCGCCGTAAGGCTCCTAAACCATCAGTAAGGCCTTACCTTTAAAAGATGAAGCCAACAACTTGACTGCAACATCCATTTCATTTATTTCGTGGATTGCACACATGCATTAGCAATATCCTGGATGTGATCAATAGGAGTAGTATGATTTTCTCCTGTGAAATAGGGGATATTCTTTAGCGCTGCAACTGGAATTTGATTCTGAGCATTTAGGGCAAGTGGACTACTTCCCGTGAAATTGACAAAGGGATTCGGTGGTAGATGCGCCATTATGATTGGCCTAAGAACCCTGGTTGATGCGAGAAAAGGCCTACCAGGTGGAGGTGTAGACAAAGTCCTGTTAGGTGGAGATGGTGATCTTTGTGGTCTTCTTCCTCTCCTTCCTCTGCCTGGTGAAAGTTGTAAGTGGAAAAATAGCCCCTCTTCTCGAGTATTAGACCTGGTTCGAATTCTTCTCATGTGCCTCGGGCAACTTGGCCGCTACACCACCGAACTCTATCCCTTCTGAGTCGCCGATGTGTTAGAGAACAAGCCTCTAAAAGGCTGGATTTTGCCAAGTTACACACCAAACTCGACAATATTGAAAATATAATTTAAAATTGAAGGACCCAGAGGAGACAATCTTCAATCCGAATTCGGCCTTGTTGTGCAGCCGCGATCCTCAAAAGTACAAAGGAACTCAGTCATGCGATGCAACTCACAAACCCGAATTGCCTATGTGTCGGAACTTGGAACATGTCCGACATCCTTCAAAACCCAAAATGACTTTTGTATAGGATCATGCAATGCATCCCCAAAACCCGAAAAGACTGCTGTTTTGATGTTTTCTGACTCAAAACCCGAAATCACTAAATACCCAAAATTTTGAAAATCAAAATATCAAAAACTAAGATACCCTTTTGAAGATTACCTCGATCTACCAACTGCGTTGAAATTTTGACTGCTTTTTGAGCAATATAAACCCTTAAAATGATTTCGGAGTTCAGCCCGAAGAGCAAAATCAAAATTTTAAAACTTGCAATTTCTCAGTCCAAATTTCATGAAAACTCCTTCAAATTTTTATGGAATGACCTCTTGGTCCCACCGGGCGTGCCAAAACTGTTGGTGTCGAAATCACAACACCCCTGGGACTCTGCAACACGATGGGTTGAAAGTCTCAAGCAGGCGACACAACATGGAGCTTTTCCCAAGTGTGGGACCTTGCGAAATCGGAAAAGCTCTCCGGATGAAGGCCGGCTCCTATTCCTCTATTCAGATGCACGAATAAAACGCAGAGGGTTTACCAAAAAACCTAATCTAACTTGCCAAGGAGACAGGGTAGAGAATGCATAAAAATAAAACCTAAACTACGGAGGTGATGCACCGAGGAATGTTGACACCCGTTTTGCAAAGTTAAACACAGACCACATAAATGCAATATAACACCATGCACAGTAACCAAAATGCAATGAGAGAGATCAAAATGACAAAGCAATGAATATATGAGAGGGTTTAGAATCAATCACGTATATACATATATTTGCTCAAGGATCGATTCAATACATTACAAAAAGGCTAAGAGGCAAAAATGGCATTACAATCCATATGGGAGGTTCAAGGCTCCACAAATTCTCTCGCAAGGTGAGAGAAGGGGGGATGCAAAACGAAAATGTCCAACCATTTTTTAGAGCCTCTCCCAGCCATTTATACAAGAAAAATGAGGGAGAAGAGAAGAATTCGGAGCTCCCCCAACTACCTCCAAGACTGCACTTAATTCATCCCATAATGGCGGTAGGTGGGATCCCCAACAACTCAAAACATGGCGAACTGTATTTTTGCATTTTTAAGAACTTGTTCACACCCAATTAAAGATATCCACTCGTAGTTGGGTAGAGGATGCCGAGAGCTTTCCAAAAATCCAACCTTGTGTGAATCTCGAGCTCCCATTGAAAAGTTATGGCGATCTCAATATTTCCCGCGTGGTCTTCTTCCTGCCGGTTCGGGGTTCTCCTCTCGCATTTGCATCGGGTTTGGAGGATGCCTCGACATGTTTTCATTTCCGTGCTTCTCGCACCATGTTTCTTCACCTCCAAACCCACTTTCCTTTTCATCGGGTTTTCCAACCTCGCGACATGTTCTTTCTTTTCGCGGGTTTTCCACCCTCCGACATGCTTCTGCGCCATGTTTCTCCGCCTCCGAAACCCGCTTTCCCTTTGCGTCGGGTTTTCCAACCCTTGCGACATGTTCTTTGGCATCGGGTTTTTCAACCCCTCCGACATGCTTCTGCGCCATGTTTCTCCGCCTCCGAAACCCGCTTTCCCTTTGCGTCGGGTTTTATATTTACCCGGGGGTAAATATATACAACAAAGCTCTTGTGTGAATCCTTCACATGAGTTGTACTAAACTTTTAAATCTAGAGAGATGGATTTTCCAAGTAATTTATGTTAATAAAATGAGAAGAGTGGTACCAAATCGTCCCACCAAAAGTGCCAAAAACTGTTGTCTCCAAATCACTACACCCCGAATGGCATGATATGAATCACGAAATTTGGTGTGATTGGGACACATGGGATCACCTCTCAAGCTATGGGACTTGGGCTTGAGGTGAACCTCCGGAGAAGGCCGGCTTCCTACTCCTAGACTAAACACAACACTACTTTTGATGTAAGAGAGATGGCAAACTAGTCCTATGCTAACATTTCATGGGATTTAGGGAAGAAGAATACAAGGAAATAAAATCTATTCTAGAAGTGGTGATGCACCAAGAAAAGGGATATTTAACTTCTAGAAGGGTTAATGTGGGTATGATGATTTCACCATTAACCACCCTCACCTATTGCAACTTGGAAAGGGTAAAATACCACAGACCAGAAGCACTCATTCCTCCGTTAAACCTTAAACATACACAATAGAGGGATCAACTTTAATTTAATACACAGATAATTTATCAAAGGGATAATCACAAACAAAGATCCATTATTCAATTAAATGATAATAATAATGTAACTTTTAATCGCAGAAAGGAAAATATTTTCTCACAACTGATGGGAAGAAATCACACTATTCTTTTCTCAATATGAAAATAGATAACTTGAACTAAAGGTAGATTAATTAGATAACACTAAGGAATCTCATTCACAATGCATGCAATGATTAATCATTAAACACAATAGATAGATTTTTAAGTGCAAGAAGCAACTTTGAATATAATTAAAAGGTTTCAACAAAATTTTGAAAGTACTCTTCCAAGCTTGAAGAGCAACTTTTCTCCAAATCTCTCCAAAAATATGTATATCTAATAATGTAGAGCACTCCACTATTTATAAGTTCCTAAACTGAGCCATTACAGCTGAGCCTTAACTAACAGTTAACTAAAAATAGTAATGTCATTTATGAAAGGGAACAGGCTCCCATAAAAATAGAAAATTTGTTGCTGAGGGTTGACTGAGTCAATCCTGTGACTTTGACTGTTTCCAGAGCTTCAACTTGTCCTTTCATGGCCACTCATCTTTGGCCTAGGTTCACCCTCCTTTCCTTCCTCTACATATTTTTTTTCCCCTCTTCCCACGTGGCCATGCGTTGTCTGTATTCAAAGTAATGCTTGACAATACCCTGAGTTTTGTCATCTCTAGGTCCACACACATAGTGATTCACCACGTCTGTTGTTTCAATTTCTTTTGTGATCCTTGCCGGCAACCTTCAAAGCTTGATTATGACTTTCTTTAGTCTCCCTATAAAGTTCGGCATAGAACCAGTTGATCAATGGAGTCACTATTGAAAGTTTTTGCAATATCACCATCCCACTCCACCAAGTGTTTGAAATTCTCTTTGATCTGGTCCTCGAGAAGAGCATCGATATTCTCATTGAAAAACTTGCAAGTGGGCGTTGTCGAACTCTTCATGAGATATCATTGAGGGAATCCGTAATTTCCACCCATTTATCCTCCAAATTTCTTAATTAGATCTTGCAGCACCTGACACCAAAATTCCATAGATTTTTGATATTCAAACAATTTTGAGGCATCATCAATTACCTCCTCTTGCAAAAGTAAGTCAGAATATTCCTCTCTTATGTCACTCCATGTCACCAAGGTTAAGTTCAAGTTGTTATTATCTTCAGAGAGGGATTCATCCATCTTAGTGATGGTGGTTTTTGCAATCTTGTAAATCATCATAAATCTCCACAGCTTCCTTGATCAAGGGGTTGGCCTCCTGCAAGATCCTCTCCATCCATCCATTCACCGCTCTCCCTTTCTGGCCTAGCTTTTTGATTTCATGATAAGAGATATCATCGATGGTAGATGATATTTTCATGGCCGTAGTAGTTGAGATGTCGATGAGGCAAGTGGGCTGAGTTACTCTATGTAGAAGTGTAGTGAGCTTCTCAACCTTGGCCTTAAGCTCGTCCTTGGTGGCCTTGTCTTTATCGTATTTCTCCAAAAGGGCCCCAAGAGCAGTATGTACATCCTACTTGGCTCCTTCATGTGTAGCCTTCCCCAATGAGAACTTCAAGATCCGGTAATCTACTTCGTGATAGTCTCTTTAGTTTTCCCCTCAATAGGGGTAGCTACTTCTATCACATGCTCTCCTGATGGATTAACCGTTAGACTTGATACGGTTCTCGGTCTCTTGGCTTGTCTTTTGGGAAAGGACTCCATCTATGCCGAGATCTATCACATCTCCCGAGAGGAACCTCTTTCTTATATTTAGGAGTTCTATCTAAATACCCACTCTGTATAGCTAGAGTTGAGGAAGGTAGAACAAAGATATTCGATACACCGAAGTACCAATTAAGGTAATGTCGCTAGATATGCCAACCGACATCCGAGTAGAGCTGGCAATGATCGAAGGTGTGGAGTGAGGAGAGCCATGGGAATTGACAAGGTGATTCTGGGAGTTTAGATTGAATAAAATGGGAGTGTTAAAGGAAGTGAGGAAGAAATGGGTGACCCATATGTTTCCCACCGATAAAAGCTGAAATGACGAAAATACCTGGGCCATAGAAGGAGATGGAAAAGAGAAAATGGTAGAAGTGGAGGGAACTGATATTGGAAGTGATAATGGAGGAAGGGGAAGATGGGATGGATCCTAAGTGGTACTTGTACTTCAAGATCTCGATATCTTGTAGATGTTGTAACCCTAGAAGCAGTAGACCTAGAAAGGGATGAGCCACCAACCACAAATGAGATCTTCTTTGGAACTATGGGAACCCTTTGGGTCAATCTCTTACCTTTTGTAGGTGTTGGTTTGTGCACTACTGATGTGGGCCCTAGTATTTGAAGGTTGATTTTCCCCTTTGGGTGAGATTCCCAAAGTGGCCAACCAGATGAAAGTTCTTTTTAGGATGGGGCCCGCTCTCTCCTTAGTATTTCTACATTCCTTTGTATACCATTCAACCAATGGTAGTGGTCTATTAGCAACATCATCATCCCCGTATGATGATAATAGAACCTCGTCATTATCTTGTAAGTCCTTTGGCACATCATCCAACCCAAACTCACACTTCATCAAGGGTTAATCTTTCATAATCCCTTTGTCCGTATGATGAATTCATCTCGACAATGGATCCATATATCTTCTAATTGGGGCATATGAGCATTGGATTTCCTGTTTCCCCAAACTTTCCCTAATAGTCGAAGTTAGTTCATGGATGGAATGTCCACAGGGTTACCTCAGCCATTTCAGCATCCACGTTTCTTGCCTTATGGATAATTAGGCAAGAATACCTACCAATTGTAATAGGAAAATGCATCCCCACCTTGTGACACTTGTTTTGGATTTTATGGTAATCCAATAACTACCGAACCAATTCTAGAAGAATCCACTTGTCAGTAGGGCACCTTGGCAACTTGCTAGGGGCACCTATGAAACCAAGAATTTAAAGGTAGGTGAATGTGGGAAACTAAAGGTAAATTACTCCCCATTCCTACACCTCTTGGAAAGCCTCATCGAAATCCACCGATTATATAGCTCCTTGTCAAAATAATAGAGGACAATAGCGAAGAAAGCATCACTGATCCTTTGGAAGTGTTTTCTCCCCTCATCCAGAGTAAGCTGGGGATAAAATTCATATATTTGGGATGTACTACAAACACCCCTGGTATTTAACCCTACAAAATCCCCATAGCAACAGTTGCATACACTAGGAAAGATGTCATGTAGAAGGATTTGGTCTCGCACTCACCTTGGCTAACCAAGAGTAGATATTACTACGATATGTTCACCCCATCAGATAAACTCATTATTCTTCTTGATCATTGCTATGTACAAGAACATCCATTCTTGGAATTCCTTAGCAGACGGAAGACCTGAAACTCTGCTCAAGAGTATAATGAGGTCGTTGACCTCCTAAATAAAATTTGATCGATGTATAGTCTTGGGAAATTTGGAAAAATTCTTAGTTAGGTAAGACTTCATCATAACCTTCGAGCATACCTCCTGCTTTTTATCCCAGTGCTCGACTACTATCTCAAGTGAGATAGTGGTGTAATATTGTATGTCTAGAAGTTTGAACAAGTCCTCAAAGAAATCCGGGTCCAGATGGATTACCACCTTATCGTCGCTATCTCTTATTGACATAGAGTCTTCATCGTAGTGAGTTTCTACAACTAGGACAAATTCTGGGACATTACACGGATTTGGGAAAACCAGAGCAAGAGCAAGACCACTGTCAAAGATGGCCTACATCCATGGATTTTTATTTGGGGCCTTTAATCTTTCCCAAAACTTGGGAAGATCAATCTACCCGAGATTGGTGTCCCCGATATTTCCCAAATCAGAGGTTAAGCAAGATTGAGGAGCAACTCCAAGAAATGTGTACTTCATCTTCTCTTTCCCTTTTGAAGTAGAGGTAGACATCAAACCTATGTTTTGGGAGTTTGAATGCTACAGAAATCTAAAAATATGAGAGTAGGAAAACTCTAAAACTTGAACTAAAAATTCCAAAAGAAAATACTGGAATAAATCTCTGAAAAAAATTTCTGAAGTAAGGGATCCCAAAATCTGAAATCTCTGATTCGCTGAAAACCCGAAACTGGAATCTTCAATTCTCTGAAAATCTGAAAACCAAACTAGAATCTCTGATTCTCTAAAAATCTGAAAACCCAAAACTGGAATCTCCGATTCTTTAAAATTTGAAAACCCAAAACTGGAATCTCTAATTCTTTGAAAATCTGAAAAAGTGTGAATATTTTTTCCAAAAATTTTCTCCCATGTAGTTTCATGCCTTGTGATTTTTTGAGGATTTCTCTGAAATGAAACTTTTCCAAAAGACACTTTGAATGATCTCTGCAGTAAGTGCAAAAAGGAAATGTTAAGAAACCAAAGTGGATTTCGAGAAACAGGAGGAAGTATGAGGGACTTAAAGAGATCCCCATTCTTAAAAAACTTGGAAAAACCTCTACAGCAAAACAAGGTAAAAAGAAGGATATCACAAGAGAAAATAGAGGGGAAAACAAAAGAAACCCAAAATGGGGGAAAAAGAGAAAAGACCTAAAAACCAAAAGAAAGTAAAACCAAAAACATACCTTGAAAAGGACGCTGAAAAAGGACAAGAATGAGATGTCAGAGTGAAAGTGTCAGGTAAAAATAAAAGTAAAAATCCACGTTTATATAGAAATCCCGACATTAATGGTAAAAATATGCCCCGTATGGAGGTAGGTGAGAATTAATCACGCTTAAAACCTCTGAAGTTCCAAAACCCGAAAACCCAAAATTCTGAAATTTGGGATTTCAAACTTTGGAAAAAATGGGGAAGCAAAGGATAATTTGGAAACTAAAAGTCTGAAACCCAAAACCCAAAAGTCTAGAAATTCAGAATTTGAGTTTCGACTTCGGAAAAAATCAAGTTTAAAATCCTAAAATGACTCGGAGAGAAATCTGAAAACCAAAACCCAAAATCTAAAAATTCAAACTTTCGGAGTTTCAGACCTCAGAATTCCAAGTTAGATTTTTAAACAAAAGAGCCTAAAGAGTTTTAAAATTTTGAAAGCCTGAAATCCAAAATTCAGACTTTCGGAGTTTCAGACTTGGAAAAATCAAATTTAAAATCCAAACTTAGCTTCAAAATTCTGAAAAGGAAAAAATTCTGAAGTCCGAAAATTTGGAATTTTTTTCAGACTCTTTCTCTTAGCAAAATTCATTATGTGAGGGTTCCTTAAAAAACATAGGTTTGACATACATCCTTTTCCCAGGAAGGTTAAATGGTTAACAAAAATCATTGCATGTAGTTATAATATTCTCCACAAAAACACCAAAGTGTGTGGGTCCCAACACCACTCCTGAAATCACATGTTGTTCTTGTACCATGGATATAAACCCTTCAACTATGTCACCTTCTTTCTAAGGACACTTATGTTTTAGCACCACGTAGGTTATAGAAAATTCATCCCTGTCTTTAGGAGTTGTAAAACAATGGTTATCAATGGTAGAATTCAAACCCTTGTCCTCATTAAATGTATCCTCTGAGTCATTGCTTGTGATGTTTTGAATTCCATCACCCCACATGTGAAACATTTGAAATCACATGCTTAATCATTTGCTTCCTTTCCCATGGGATAAAGTATCCCTTGTTTTCAATTTCTACCAAGGTTTCATAATCATCAATTGTGTATGGCAGTCTCGCTCTACCATTGAATACAATACTTATTATGACAACGAATAAGCTAGACCCCATGTATCTACAATGGAGTGTATCTTTGGATGGATAAACTAGTCCCTCCACAACTTTCACACCTTTGGATAGTAAATCCACATGTGCTCCTTCAAAAATAGAGTTCATTTTCAACTATATCCACAAATAAAAAGAGAAAATTAGTACAAAGAACACTTAAATATTTAACATTAGTGTGGAGAATTGAAATCAAAATGAGAAAATAAAAATATACATCTTATATGAACATCTTTAAACCTCATTTAATCTAAATATTTAAACATATAACAATTTTTTTACACCCTTTTGATCACGTTGTTTTGTGTATAATTTTATCCATAAACTACATAGTGTAGGGGAAAGATTAATATTTTTATAATGCACACATTTTCTTTTGTGCATTAATATTTCACACCTTTGGATAGTAAATCCACATGTGCTCCTTCAAAAATAGAGTTCATTTTCAACTATATCCACAAATAAAAGAGAAAATTCATACAAAGAACACTTAAATCTTTAACATTATTGTGGAGAATCGAAATGAAAATGAAAAAATAAAAATATACATCTTATATGAACATCTTTTAAACCTCATTTAATCTAAATATTTAAACATATAACAATTTTTTTACACCTTTTTGATCACATTGTTTTGTGTATAAATTTATCCATAAACTATAGTGTAGGGGAAAGATTAATATTTTTATAATGCACACATTTTCTTTTGTGCATTTAAATTTTGTTGAAAAAGTATTTCTAAGGGATTAAAAATAGGTACTTTTTAGTACAAAGAAAATTAATATTGGCCCTTGCTTGTGAATGAAATTGGCTTTTCAGGACAACTGATGTGTCACCTTTTTATTGGTTACTTTGTACATGTGACTTGATTTTACTCATCTTATTGGCTACCTTTTTCTAAATTCTTAGTATAAAAGTTATAAATGTTGACTTTGATTTTTACAACTAGAGGTACTATACTACACATTACCACTCACAGTCATTCACTTATGCACATTCATTGGCTTATTTCCCCTATGGCTATTAATAGTTGTATAGCCTAATGGCCATGTGACGTAAAAAAAAATTTACACGCTAAAATTCAAATATTGACTAAAATGGGAGGCCAGAATTTGGTGATCACACTTCAATGTGTGAGCGGGCGCAATTCCAAGTTCAAAACTCACACTTGGACGTGACAGTGATAGTTGATCATAGAGCGAGAGATTCATGGCCTTGTACATCCACCAAGTTTGATTCCTCACACGACGAAGTGTGATCCTCACACATCAAAGAGTGATTCCTCGCACGTCAAAGTACGAATGCTTAGCACATCGAAGTGTGATCTCTCACACTTGGCCTTATTTTTAGGGTCATTAATATTGTTTCAAGTAAATCGTTCATGTATTTAATTCTCTAATTGTATAGCTATGCTTATTTTATGGTATAGAGTTCAATTTTTAGTCTTTATTTGATTAACGATGGTGGTATATGCTTTGATTCAATTATGTGTATTAATTATTTCTAAGATTTTTATATCCTACGTAATCTTTTAACAATATAAGTTTATTTTTAATAATTTAGACTTTATTTGATTAACGATGGTGGTATATGCTTTGTTTCAATTATGTGTATTTAATTGTTTCTAAGCTTTTTATATCTTTGTTTTTAATAATTGTATATAATATTGAGTAGAAGTAACACATGTTACATAGTTTTTTATTAATAATTCTCAATATTAAGGACTTAATTTCAATTAAATTTTGAAATTAAGTCTCAAACAATGTCGAATTGTAGTTTCCATATATTAAAAATTATGTTATAAAAAAGTTACCTTAATTTTAGATCGCGTTGCCATGTGTATAATTTTATCCATAAACCTCTTAGTGTAGGGGAAATATTAAGATTTTTATAATACAACAACAATTACACTTTTTGTAAGTTCAAATGTTATGTAATTAATATTGCACTTCCTTAAACATTAAATGGTTATTAAATCATGTAATGTAAAAGTCCACCACTTAAGAGTATGTTTTTATTTTTTCATATTGCATTTAATATTAAATGGTACAATATTAAATTTTAATCCACATAAAATCTACTAACATATGTCAATGAAATGGAAAAATGTGTACTCATTTCGAAGGCGACCACACCAAAACAAGGAGCACATACACAAATGGGGGAAGAACAGAGTTATAGAAAACTAAAAGAGGTAAAGCATTGTTATTTTATTTTAAAGAATTTCAATTTATACACCCATTTCACAATGATTATAAATATTGCATTTGTTAGTAGGTAATTAACCAATTTTCAATGGTTCTCCACATGTTTTGATTATGTGATTTTACAAAGCATAAGACCCTTGTATATTTATTTTTAGAAAATGGAAAATGAAATTAAGTTTAGATAAAAGATGGAGTACGTAAATTGTTTCATTTGTGATTGTTTATAGTAACTAATAAATTTGCAAGACATGGAAATATCACCATTTTCCTTGTTTTCACATTTCGAATCACAAGTTTTCAAATCAACTCCAAGAAACTATGCAGACAATATGGTTTTTTCAACACAACTAAGCAACTTCCGTGTAAAGGACTTCTGTGTGCAAAACTTAGATGGAAATAGTGTCTCAAATTTGCAAGAGAATACAAGTGGCGCACAAATTAGGTCTTTGCATTCCACATTCACAAATCGATCTAAATTCTCCATATATTATTGGTGATTCAAAATTAGAAGAAATATTTCCAATAACCCATGCGTATGAAAGAGATATATAAATAAAGAGGATCGATGAAAGAATACAAAGAAGAGTTTTGGTTAGAATCGATGTGAAAACATTTATTTCAAAATATGAAGAGGTGTATGAATATTTAAACCATGGATATATCAGCGAAAACATTGGGATAATATAGAAAATTCTTTGAATGAATTCTATAGAAAAACATTCACTAGGAAGAAATGCAAATACAATATGAACGGGTTACGAGAAAAACCATTACGAAGGATAAACAATTGGAAAACACAACATTGCCAACACAATAAACATGGAATTTCTATGAAGATATAGATTTCATTACACATAAAACACACAAGGTTATTAGTTTTAATGGAAAAGAGAGGGTTAATACAACCACTTCTACTTATAAAAAAGACACGAGAGGGAAATTAGAAATCCCTTCTATCAACATTGAAAATTTGGAAGGAGCAAAGATAGAAACCCATTTGAATAAAAATGGAATTTAGAGAAAATATGTGAATATAAAAATAAACTATTATGGATATTTGAAAGAGGTAATCGAAAATAACATGCATCTATTGTGTTAGAAATTGAAATAAATTGAGCAAGGAAGGCTTCAACAGGAGCATGAAAGAATAGAACAAGAGAGAAAGCTAATGGATAAAATATTAGATGTACAACTTCAAGTCTCAAGTCTTTTTAACCAGGTAAATTATAGTTTTTAAACCTAATTAATATAGTATTGCATCATTCATTCCATCTTAAAATAAAAATATCATGCATTGGAGTTAGCTAATACTTCTCTATTTTGCATTCTTCCTTTTTATTTCAAAACAATGTCAATGATCAGCATCATGGGCACCACCAAGATCATTGACACACACATCCGAAGATATTGTTTTTGTAACTAAACAATTTTAAAACAATGTTTGTAAAAATGTATATATTTTTAGGACAATATCATAATTCAATATGTGAGACATCAATTGAACCACATATCACTGGTAGTATAGTCAAAGTATGGAATACTTATATACTCTCTATGCAATTTATAGATGATAATATTGCCAATGAGCATGGTGTTATTTTGTTGATAATGTTGATAATTTTGAATTAATGGTGGCACGTGCAACACTCTTTATTTGTATGTTTTCACTTTTCTTTCTTTTCACTTCAGTTTGTTTGAGTTTTTGGTCTGGTGCGAGTATGGTCTTTCTGGGTTCCCTTTTATCACTTTATGTAGGGAGAGAATGGAAATGGCCTTTGTTTTGGCCATCTCCTGCAGGAAGCTTCAAGAAGTGTTCCATTACAGTTCTATGCTTGAGGATGAGGCTATAAAGTGTGTGTTGGGTGATTCTTACATGCAGGATACTAGCAGGGCCAAAGTCAACTCAGAAATCACAGTGGCTTTCATTTCCAATTTCCTTTTACTCCATTCAGTCAAGATGGATGTTGTGGAAGTTGTGGAATTATTCATTTACCCTATTCATTGTGTCGGTTTGTGAGTTGAATTGGACCATTGTAGTGTCCCTGACCCTCTAATTTGGGTGGAGGAGGTGGATGAATAGGAAATTGGCTCAGGGTGTGGGGTTGATTGGCTCGGTCAGTGGTATAGGGAGTTTCTCCTACATGCTTTGAGGTTGTTCATGTTCTGTTCTAGCATGGCGGTCCAAACCCTAGCATACTACCACCTATGGATCTCTTTGATGCTCGTTTTCCTATAGACTTGGCCATTGACCACCTCAATGAGTTTTGGGAAAATTTCAGGGCGTATTTTCTTCTTTTTCTTGGGTAAGGCCAAACAGCAGAGATTAGAGGTGTTTCTGGTGGTGACATTCGATGCATGGAGGGAGGGAGGGATGTTGCATCGAGATGCGGTGCTTGGAGTTATGGGTAGGATAGCACATGGGTCTCCATTTCCAAGGGTGGTGGTTCTTTTAGATGAGGATTAATTCTTCTTCCTTATTGGTTTTTTGGTGTTGTGGTCTTGTGCTCTCGGTGTCTTGTTATTCCTTTTTCACTGGTGTTTCATTCTTCTCGTTCGAACCATTTTGTGGGGCATTTTTTTTTGTTTTTTTGGTTCCGGTTTGGTATATGTTTGTGAGTGCCATTAAACCAAACAATGTAAAGTTCGTGCGATATTCGAAATATGATAATTCAATATGTGAGACATCAATTAAACCACATATCATTTGTAGCATAGTCAAAGTATGGAATACTTATATACTCACTATGTAATTTAAAGATGATAAAATTGACATTGAGCATGTTGTTATTTTGATGATATTGTTGTTAACATTGATCATTTTGTGTGTTACATATATGGTTAATATAGTGGTTCCACTAAAATTAATTGGAAATTAACCAAACAAAGTAAAGTTCATGCAATATTCGAAATATGTGCACCATTTGATAGCCATTAATTATCCATTAAATATAAATCAAATTAATGGCAGCCGTGTGTCTTTTGTAATTCATGCGCCGAAGAAAGTGGTGGTTAGAAGTGTCCATTCCATATCAATTATAGATTTCCATTCATTAGTATATTTAAAGGACACTTAAATTTGTGAAGCTTTATGCGAGAACATTGGTGTAAGGGTAAAACTCCATAAGTGTAATAATTCATTGGAAAATTATATCATGGTTCGATTGGAAAAATTCTAAGCATGGTTTTTTTCGTGAAGGCATAAAAATCGGTATGCATTATCACCTTTTCTCCTTCCAAATTTTTGAAATTCTATGTATGTAGAATATTATGTAGCCTTTTCAACAAAACCCTAATTTCTCTGCTTCCAGTAGTTGAATATGTCTATTCTTTAATGCTCTTTGACAAACACTTCTCAACTGATAGGGTTTGACATCGTTTTGTCATTCTTTTTCCAATCCTAAATGATTTGCTAAATATGTGTGTACCCCACTTGTGAGTAATGTAAAACATGTTATGGGTATTTTTTCGCAAGAGGATTGAGAAATGATTCGTAAAATACTTGAGATGGACATCAATGATTATTGGAAGTGAACAAAATGGGTGTTGTTGAAAAGGTGAGGAAAATAGATTTTGCTCAATTAGGGTTGTTAATCATTTAGGGCTTTTGGACCATTAGTGGCTGGTTTCTATAGGCATTTCATTTTAAATTAAATTGTAGTAATGAAATAATGATAGTAACTTCCAGTAGATGAAATATTAATAGTAACACAAATAATTGTTTGCTTGTTTACAATAATTTATAGATTAAAATTACAAGCTCTGGTTGTTTTTTTAATATTGGAAAATAGTTTTTTGAAAGGGACTATACCCTTAAATACAAAAGAAGGCCTGAAAGCCGGAATAAGAGTGAGAAACAGAGCTGATGGAACAAAGTCCAAGTATTACAATGAAGTTCTACGTGAGCTTAAACAGACTACACAAACGAGACATAACAAAGAAAAAAGCAAGTGTTTCCAAGCGCCAAGAACAAAAATAACAACTAAAAGCGTGAAGCATCTAGGACTACTTCTTGGTAGCTTTATCAATACTGATCTTGACTCTCTTCCAGGCATGAAACATACCCAAAGCAGTCATGTGGGCAGCATCAGTCTTATCGAGCTCCTCAATGGTTCTTTTGCTCTCTTTTTCATTGCCCCAAAGTGCAGCCGGGACACCGCTGAGGTTGGAAACACTTTTGGCATGACCCTCGATGAACTCCTCAATGGCCCTAAAGGTGGCAATGTTGTAATCATGTCTAGTCTTAGCCTTCCCTAGGCGGGAGTCTAAGGAGGTCAGCTTCTTGTATATGTCTTCAATCTGACTGTTATCAATGCTCCCTTCCCCCTCCATGCTTTTCTTACCTTTTTGCTTAGCTAGGTTTTTGACCTCATCCTTCAGCAAATTTATCTCAGCCTCTAAGGCCTCCAGCCTCTTAGAAGAGCTATCCATCTGTACTTCCCGGGGACTGGCACTACTAATGTTCAGCAGGTCACGTGCAATGTCAAGTTCAATAGGCTCCTTCCCCACAGCAAGAGTCTCAAGGTTGAGTCTCCTGGAAGCCCTGGTGATTGGTCTTTTAGAGGTAGAGGCGAGGTGGGTGACAGGAGCAGCAACAGGAGGAATTGAAGGAGAAGCTTGTGCAGCCGGCATGGGGGTAGCAGCACCGGTGGCGGGGGCAGCAACGCAAGGGCAGCAGGGGAAACAGGACTGGCAGCAGCAGAGCCCATCAAAGGGGGAGCCGGGCTAGGAGAGGAAGGAAGACCAGGGTACTTAAGAAGGCAGCATTTGTGAATTAACAATATAAGCCCTTGATGCAAGGGAACCACCCGGGTGTGCTTCTGGAACTCCAAAATGGAGCGCTCAAGGGAGTTTAACAGATAATGAGGGAAGCAAACCAATCTATTCCTACGGAAGTGGTTTAAAAAGATGAGATGCTTAGCAGGGACAGTGACAAACCTACCTTCCAAGGAGATGAATCGAATCATCATGCGAGTGACTTCATCATAGGGTGATGGAATTGAGCTGACAAGCAGACCCGCTGTGCTAAATATGAGCTTCTCATCTTCCTCCACAAATCTTCTTTCTTCAGCTTCTTTGATAACCCTTTTGTTGAAGAAGCGGTACCCTTCCAAGCTGAGGCCGGTCGCTTCAGCAATGAGATCTTCATTGACAAGTATCTTCTGTCCCCCATAGTCGACAGTCCTCTCTTTCCACTCCTTAGCAAAGCGTACAGAAATGCTTTGATCATGTCCCTGCACCCTATCAACGAAGTTGGTGAAGCCGCCTATGCTGAGAATGTTCCAAAGCTCAGTGTTTTCCTTCCAGTCAGGGTCCGCGCACGGCTCAATTTGACAGGGCTCCCATCTTCTCAGTGGTATACTGGTTACAAAAATTTCTTGAATGCCTCTGAGCATGAAGAACAGTCCGTTTCTTCTGTTGAAGGTCGCATAAGACTGGGAACTATAGCCGTTGGTCTTCTCACGAACAGCTGCAGAATCTGGCCGAGCTGCGGGGAAGTCGCGTGTGATAACCCTTTCCCTATCAACAATCACATTACATTTATCATCGGTTTTCATGGAGCTTAGCATCTGGATATCAACAGCTGTTGTACCTCCCGCGTGCGTGATTTTCAAATCTAGATAACTCCACTTGAAGTTCCCTAAATAATTCTTGCTATCATTTGAAATTGATATTATTTGCCTCGCCATATTCATTAAAGCAGCACGTGTGAAAGTATTAATGATTCTGATCTTCCTCCAAAGATTAAGGCTCATCTCTAGGGATTGCTTGCTTATGAAGGTCCGCATGGATGCTGTTGTGAAGCTGATTAGGGATACTATCATTATCCCAGACGGTGAAATTTATATTAATGCCATAATTGGCCAGTGCATCCGCCAATTTATTGCCCTCCCTGTAAGTATGTATGATTCTGATGCTATTGAAGGTGTGACTAATGCTTATGGATTCAGAGATAAAATCTTTAATACTCCAACTGGGAGATGAGGACTGATTAAGAAGTTTAATGATATTAAGGGAGTCCCCTTCAACAACAAGGTTCTGAATATTTTGAGCCCGTGCAACTCTCAAGCCCCAGAGAGCAGATAATGCTTCGGCAAAATGATTGGTTTGAATTCCCATTTTTCCAGCATATGCAGCAATCAAATTACCTTTGTGGTCCCGTATTGCTCCTCCTCCTACTGTTGTCCCAGGGTTTCCCTTAGAGGCGCCATCAAAGTTCAGCTTGTACCAATTAGAGTCAGGAGGATGCCATTTAATCGAAGATCTATCTACACTATTCCCAGGGTTGCTCCAATTTCCAATCTGCCAATTAGATAAGATGTGTTCTTCATTCTCAGGATAACACTTGTTCTTGGGAGGTTTAAATCTGGCCATGTCCTCTTTGAGACCTTGAGAAATTTTTCCAATACTGAGTTTATAATTTTGCTTCTTATTTCTGAAAATGATATTATTTCTATCCTTCCAAATCCTCCAGATTAAATGTGGGATGGCTAATTTCCAGATTCTTTTGATAACACAATGTCTGAATGGTGGGTTCCATTGATTCCATAGCTGATTAAGATCCTTCGGCAACACCCAAAGAGCTTCGAATTTAGAAAGGACAAAGTTCCAAATTCTATTGGCATAATCACAATGTATGAACAGATGACTAATGTCTTCATAGTCATTCCTACAAAGGTGGCACCAATTAGGAATTATAAATCCTCTTCTCATCAAATTGTCAGTGGTGAGAATTCTACCTCTGATGGCCAGCCAAAGAAAGAAATTTATTTTGGGGGTTAACTCAGGCATCCAGATCTTGTTCCAGTTAAAATCAGATTGATTACTGTGAAAAAGATTGATATAACCAGATTTGACTGAGTATTTCCCATCATGTGAATTGTTCCAAACCAGCTCATCCTTGGAATCCAGCTGACTTAAAGGAAAGAGATCTAAAAGATCCTGAAGGGAGGAAGTAATTTGTTTCAGCTCAATTCGCTCCACAGTAAGTTTTTTCCAAATCTTGTTGGTGCCATTTCCTTCAATGTAGTCCTTGATTTTAGTTCCATACTTGCTTATAAGGCTGTCCTTAGCTATCCCAAATCTATCCAAGAGATTATCACTGAACCAGTTATCCTCCCAGAAGTTTATCTCACTGCCATCCCCCACTTTCCATTTGCTGCCCTGCTTGATGAAGTTTCTACTCTTGACCAGATTATTCCAAAAAATGGAGCCATTGGGGAGGTGTTCATCATGCAGATAGGAGTAAACAGCTTGTTGATTCAAGTATTTTGCTTTAATAACATCAATCCAGGGTTGTTTCTCAGATAGCAATCTCCAGCCCATCTTAGCAATGAGTGCCTCATTCATTTTCTCAATATTTTTTATGCCCAGCCCTCCCATAGATTTCGGGGTGCAGACCTTATCCCAGGCCACTAGGTGAAATTTGAACTTCTCTTCCATGCCTTGCCATAAAAAATTTTTCTGAATCCTTTCTATTTTCTCTCTGAAGGAAGAAGGAATTTTGAAAAGTGACATGATATAGATGGGCAGACTTTGGAGTGTACTTTTAATGAGTAGGCACTTACCAGCACTAGAGAGAGTGGCACCTTTCCAACCAGCCATTTTTTTCTGAAATCTCACCAATAATTCATCCCACACCATGTGAGAGACTTTCTTAGTGCCAAGAGGGAGGCCTAAGTACGTTGCTGGAAGAGCACCTATTTGACAGCCCAGAATTTTAGCAATCTTGAGTTGTCTTTCCCCAGGGGTGTTGAAGAAGAAAATGGTGCTTTTGTCATAATTAATCTCTTGCCCAGAAGCAGATTCATAGAGTTGTAATAGAGCCTTAATAGCCTTAGCTTCCACAACTGAAGCCAGAAGAAGAAGGATAGTGTCGTCCGCAAACTGTTGATGAGAGACAGCTTGGCTGAATGAAGTGGGTTTAGATCCATTTAAAAGGCCGTCTTCAACCGCTTTGCCAATTGTTCTACTAAGGTTGTCAGCTAAAAGAATGAAGAGTAAGGGGGAGATGGGGTCTCCTTGTCTTAGACCTCTGCTGCTGGTGAAAAAACCCACAGGCTCCCCATTAACAACCACAGAGAACCTGGCTGTAGATAAACAAGATTTAACAATTTTTCTAAATTTTTCCGTGAACCCAAATTTAGTTAAAATCTTGTCAAGGAAGACCCAAGATACCTTGTCAAAAGCTTTATTCATATCAAGCTTGAGGATCATATTTGCCTTTTTATTATTTTCCATGGAATGTATAGTCTCGTGCACCATAATCACTCCGTCTTGTATTATCCTGCCTTTAATAAAGCCACTCTGCTGCCTTGAGATGAGATCATTCATTATGAGCTGTAGTCTAGTAGTAATGATTTTGGTGAAGATTCTAAAGATAGCATTAACAAGACTGATAGGTCTGAAGTCCTTGAAATCTTTTGCATCCATTTTTTTAGGTGCCAGCACAATGTGCGTGTTATTGAGCTCTTTTAGAAGATTTCCCGTTCTATAGAATTCATTCACCGCTTTGAGAAGATCCTCCGAGCATATTTCCCAGAACTTCTGAAAAAAATTAATAGAGAACCCATCCGGCCCAGGAGCCTTATCCCCCTCAAGAGAAAAAACAGCCTTTTGCAGTTCTTCAAGCGTGACAGCTTTAGTGATATCTCTGAATTTCTGGTCCTCAATATTATTCTGAGGGATGGCCTCCAGCATGAAGGAAATAGCTTCAGGGTTGCTGACATTTTTCTCTTTAAGAAGATTTTTGTAGAAGTCAAGCGCTTGTTTCTTGATGTTGTTGGGATCTTTAGTGATACTCCCGTTGTTTTTAGAAACCTCTAAGATCCTGTTACTGGCTCTGTGTTTCAAAGTAGTCATGTGAAAGAACTTTGTGTTCCTGTCTCCCTCTACAAGCTCACGGTTGTTTTAGTTAAATTATCCAATGATATATCAATGGTAAAAATTATAAGATGTCATTGCTTTCCTTTATTAATTTGACAATAAGAATTTGGAAATAGGGAGATGTGATATCATGAAAAATTATGAGGTTTAATAACAAAGGAGATCATACATAGGGTTCGGAGTCTGTATTTTCATACTAACACTACAAAGAGTGTGTTCATTATATTTATTAGAATTATACCATGGCCTTTGAGACTTAATTTACTAACTAATTATAGATCACCATCTCTTTTGAGATTTCATTTTTAATTAAAATGTGGAATTTTTATCTTCCTTTCAATAACTTATAGTAAATAGTATGAGAACTAGTTAAGGCTTGATCCCTCATGAGGGTATATAGTACAACACTTGGCTCAAAAAAATTCATGGAACAAACTAATGAGAGCTAAGCAATGCATGACCCTTGAAGAAAACATGTAATGTAACTCTTTTTTTAGTTCAATAATAGATGTCCAATAAATGATGCCTTACGAACACTAAGTTCAAAAAAATTTATCGATGTTGATCATAATGACCGCTAAGCTTGTAAATAATTTTTTTGTAGCTGACCTTAGAGACCACTAGGAACATAATTTCATGTGTTGGCTACTCATTGTGATATTTAATGACATTATATAATTAAAATTAATTAAAGAGACTTCCTTTGAATGGTGTTTTGCTAACACTAAGTTCAAACTATTTTATCCAGATGGATGTTATTGACCACCAATATTTATATAGTTTCATGTCAATGCATTAGTAGTTTTAATGTTAATGATTCCTAATGATTGCTAAGATATAGGTATATCCTTGGGGCTGATCGTAGTTACATGAAGGATAAGAAACATGTATTCATTTGTTAATAATTCATATACATCATTAAGCTCCAAAAAATATGTTGCAGTTGACCTAAAGATTACCGCTAGGATAAGAAATATTTTTTCTACTCCTCATTAGTGATCAAATTTATGTTTTTTTCATTGCAATAACTATTGTTCTTCGAAATAAGCCTAGATACGTAGAATATTTTAATAGGTCGGTGTGGCAGATGAATATAGAATCGCTAAGATATACACTACGTATATCTTGACCCCCACCAGTTCAAAGAATGTAGAAATGTTTCTCATTCTAATAATAGTTGTCCTGTGAATAAAATCCTAGACATGACCAATCTCTAAATATTTCATTATTTATCAACTTAGCAACCACTAGGATTTGAACTACGTAAGACTTGAAGCATCAAGAGCGCTTGTATTGACAAAACTTGTTGATTGCATTAATTTTTTTCTTTGGAGTGACGCCTAACAAATGCCATGGTTTAAAAAAATTATATCTTGACCCCTAATTGGTGCTTATACATTATTTCTTCACATTCCATTAATAGTATGTCTGTGAATGATGTCTAGCAACGAGACGTATTCATGATCCTGCAATGAACTAATCAGACATAAGTAAATGTTGATCCCTTACGTATACATGTAATACAACAATTTTCTTAAGTCAATGATAGATGTCCATTAAATGGTGTTTTTCTAACCCTAATCTCTAAATATTTTGTCGAGGTGGATGTTATTGACCATTAAGCTTTGTATTTTTTCTTGTTAATGCATTAGTAGTTTTCATATTAATGATGCCTAAACTTCTAAGCTATAGGTATATTGTTATGGCTAATCGTAGTAACAACTATAATAATAAGTACGTATTTATTTGTTAATGATTCTTATAACCTCGTTAAGCTCTAAAAATATATTGTGTTATTAACCCTAGCGATCGCTAGGATCATAAATACTTGTGTCTGTACCCCTCAGTAGTGTAAGGATTGGCGTTATATTTCTCATCACAATAATAGTTGGGCTTTGAAATAAGCCTAAATACATCGAATCTCTAAATAATTCATTGTGGCTGAACATAGTGACAATCGTGCTAAGATCAACATAATGTATATCTTAACACCCCACCAGTCCAAAGATTGGAGAAATTTTCTCATTCTTATAATAGTTGTTCGATGGATAATACATAGATACGGCCAATCTCTAAATATTTCGTTGTGGCTGAACGTAAGTCCTGAAGCCTCAAGATTGCTTCTATTGACACACTTAGATTAGACTTAGATCTATGCAATGTGGATGGTTGTCATATAATAGATAATCCTTCCAAAATATGTTGTGTGTGAATTGTCAAGAACAATTTTGCATATTTTCTGAACTTAACGATCCACAGTTGAATAGATAGTGATTACAATGGAAAATTTTAATGATAGAGCCCAATGGCCGCTAAGCTAGACTAGTAATGGAGCTTAGTGGTTGCTAAGCATTTTATTTGATACGAAGAGAAAGTCTTGATCCCTCTCAATGGAAAGTAGTGCAAAAATTGGCTCCACTAGGTAACATGTGGCTAACTTGATACAATTATAGTCATTGACAATTACAATCATTCTAAAGTTATACAACTAGTGATTGCTACAAAAAGAGGTAATGAAAGTATCTCTCTTTTTAAATTAAGAACTGGAAAATCCTAGTGGTCTTTAAGTCATTCCTTTCAATTAGTAATGGATTTTTAGGTTGCGAATCATTTTCTTTTATATAAATGGATGTGAATTATGGCATACTCTAATGCTCGATTTCAAATAAAACTAGTTAGGTATTTGGGGGTCCTACATTATTCTTTACAAAATGTGTTATGGGACAACTAAACATTTTTTTGTTTAACAAATTATGCTTAGCAACCGTTGGACCCATTATTGTGTTTTGTTTCTCGCACACTCTTTTCAATATTCAAAAATTAAATCTTAATGGCCTTTATGCTAGTCCATTCAATTGGTGTTAATTACCAACAAGTAATGTTAAAATTTTCCATTCATATGTCGACTTAAATCCTCACTCTCGCTAACATCTATGTTTTCAAAATTTCCTTTCATGTTATCTATGCAATGTGGATGGTTTGTCAAAAAATGGATAATCCTTCTAAAATATTCTACGTGTTAAATGTCATGAACAATTTTACATATTTTATAATCTTAACGATCGATAGGATTTGAACTATGTAAGTCTTGAAGCCTCAAGAGTGCTTGTATTGACAAACTTAGATCTTTGCATTAATATTTTTACTACTATGACACCTAGTGAACACCATGGCTAAAACTATGTATATCTTGAACCTTCAGTGGTGTATGTATAGTCGTGCTTTTCTCATTACATTAATAATAATTCTATGAATAATGCCTAGTGACCGCTAAGATCTGAATATTTAGTAATTATTGACTTTGGCGACCGCTAGGATCAACACTTCTTTCATTTATTTGGAAATTATTTTCTAAGCTTACCTAATATTTGTTATAAGGGACATATGAATGTTTTTGTAAAATCAATTTCATCATTTGTCTCAAAATTTGTTTTTGTTAATGATGTATGCAGCATTTGTGGCCCTTAAATTTTTTAACATGGCAAGAGAGCAGGAAATGGCAATGGTAGATACTTTTTATATTCCAATGACAACAAAAAATTAATAAGAGATACCATGTTCGATCCAATAGCCTTAGATGACAAAATTTCAGCAAAGTTACTCAACTCTATATTCTATAGTTCAGAATGAAAGTGTTGATGTTGATGTCGTAGACATAACAGGTATACTGGAAGAGCAATATCTATGGTTTCAAGATGTAAGGGTGATAAAAGAAGTTGGCCTCCATTTAATTGTTGTTAAACTAGAGGTGCTTCCATTTCTAGATTTTTTCACTTCCTATCTATTTCATTCCAAGTCCAAGGATTTGTCATTATTTTATAAATCAAGGAAAAAGAGAATAGGTTTGTTTGTTAGGAATGCATACAAAAGTTATTATAAACTTCCAGAGTCAGATTGCTTGTACAACTTAGACACAATCGAGTCCTGGATGGCCAAAAGGAGAGTAAGAGATGTTTTGCAGAGTTGGGAATTTGACCCAATGGATAATATGAATGATTCTAAGTTGTCTAAAATCCTTATTAAAAGGTTTAGACTAGGATTCCACATTGGCATGGCACTCATGAATAGGCTATATGGAGATCCATCAATATGGAAATCCATCAATCTCTAAGGTGGATATTTCTTGGATCCCATTACTTTGTTTTATTATTGATGAAGACAAGATTCCCTCCTTAGGTTAGGTGCTCTATTCTAATTTAATGACACAAAGAAATAATTTTTTTTCAACCATGGGAAAACATTTTACATGGCTTCCTATCTTCTCAATGTTGTCATTGGTGTTCTCAATTGTCTTGATTTTTGTCAATTTTGGTCTCCTTCAAGCCCTTTGAGGGTAAATGAGAAATATTCAGACTTGTATGCCCATCGTTTCAGATCACATATTCAAGATATATGCACTTATTTATATCCTACTCTCTACCAACAATTACATGAAACGGTGCCACTAAGAATATTTGATGTCATCCTCACTTCCATAAGGAATATGGGAGTTGTATTCTTCTATCCATAATATATAGTTATCATGATCAAGGGGATCCTTACACCTCCTTTTTAGTTTCCATATTATGTGCCAGAAAAATTGGTAGTACAAGAGGTTGCATATCATATTTACAATGGTATTTCTTTAAAGTGTAAGGAGAAGAAGCTTAAAACACATCCTCCTTCCCATTATTTTTGGGACATAAAATGTTTAATAGGTGGCCCGATTTTAAGGTTACCTCGGCCCATAGAAATTCATTTCATCTCCCCAAACACCCTTTAAGGAAATATGACAGATGGAATAGGGTTTTCTAGCACCTTAATTCCCTTAAAGGACAATTAAATATACTGTATGCTCACGTGCATGATGATAATGATTCGGTATGGATTACCCAAACACAAGATAGCCTTATTCATCAGAATATGAAGGAGTCAGGGGTGGTTCCACCTCCAACCGTAATTATTAAAAAGGAGGCTATAAAGAGAAAACAAGATTTATATTCAGAACATTCACAATAACCATGTGATCCCTTATCTCCACCAAATGAATCTCGATTTGAGTTTTGAGAAGTCTTTTCCGAACCAAATAAATCTCCAAATTTGGTCGCATATGCCTTAACTTCATCAAGTAAAAATAGGAAACTACGCAAACTAAAATTTCAGCTAGCAAAGCCCCAGTGTAACCCTCTCAATCTTCTCCCTCCACTTCACAATAAGTGAGAAATGATTGGGTGAGAACAATTTGTACTTGCCTAGAAAGGACATCTAGATTGAGTAGCACAAGAAGATCCCTTAGTGAACATTGAATTCAATCCAAGGACAAGAACCTTGAAAAGGGTAACCAAAAATAAGATGTCAACACAACAATCCATCATTTGGCATGAAACTTCATAATACCTCTTCACTCTTACAAAGAAAAGGAAATCCAAAGGATCCCATGTGGTGCAATATGAGGAAGATCTAGAATCCTTTATAAGGGCCATAAACAAAAGTAGCCATAGAAGTAGTGAGGGAGTATGTGCTAGAAATATAGAGCTTGAAACTTAGTTAAAGGCCATAGTTCCTCCAACACAATTTCTAATGTAGAGAGGCATTGCATGGCTTGTACAATAATATAAATAATTACATCTATGCAAATAAGGAGGCAGAAGATGGCTTGGAAAAAAATTCAAAACTCATTACATGAGTGGCATCATTGTAGAAAACATTAACACATATGGGGTAGGTCATTAAAAAGGCATTTGTAAAGACCCTATAATTATGACCATGGATGATATTGGTATATGCCACAAATATGCTAATTATACAAAGGAAAGACTAAGGGAATGGAATGAACAGGAAGAAAAATTTATTTGTAGTTTGATGACATTATTTATAGAGGAATTCATGTTTTCATAGAAGCTTTGGTCATGGAAATATTTAAAGGAAACCATGCATTGGTTTCTGATGAAGAGTTCACACATCCCTTCAGCAATTCATGGTTAATTTTCAAAGGAGAATAGCTAAGGAAAACGAAGGAGAAACTTCACATGTCATTGAGATTGTTTCCAAAACAAGGGAAAATACAAAAATAGAGACTCTGAAGGAAATTTCTAAAAAATCATATGGTAATCAAAAGGATTTGCTTGACAAGTCTATTGTGCTATATAGAAGCACGATTCTAGATATGGATAAGATTAAAAGATATTCTCATATTTTCAAAAAATATTTTAAGGATGCATGACAATGAGATGATAAAATAGGTCCCAATGAGGGAAAAAAAACCCAGGAAGCAACTATACCCATGGGCTCGGTTTAATAACACCCATAGTTAAGGAAGAAACCATGCCCATGGTTTCAATCAACAACATGTCATAGTTAAGGAATAACCACAATGAATCATATATTATAGTATGTGAGATAGGTGAGAAAGCAATGTGATATGTATGACATGTTAATAGATGAATATTTATAATTGATACAATGATCGTGTATATATTCCAAATGTTATACTTATCTAAACATGCATTTGTTATTTTGATAAATGTTTGAGACAAATGCTCCAAATCTATCATTGTGGCATAAACTACAAATAATATGGTGCTGCAATACCTAGCGACAACATATCTTCAAATAATATGTTACAAAATAAGCTTACAGATGCCAAGATTAAAATGTCACTCTTTGTCTTGTTAAATGTTTGAGACACCTAAGAATGAAATATTCTATTGTGGAAGCACCTAGATGTTGCATAGCTCAAAACTCCAGCCACCTAAAATCTTAATGTAATGTGTTTAATCCTTTTGAATGCTATGCTCCAAATTATGTGTTAAATACTAATAAATGTTAAGCGTAAATTTTTACATTGAGGAAGTACATAGAGGACACTAATTTCATACTACCTTAATTAAATGAGTGAAATCCTAGCGACCGCTAAGATCCAAATAATATTTTTCCACAATACCTAGTGGAATCTAATTTTGAAATATCTTACTATATTTTTTAAATCCTAGCGGTCGTTATGTTCCAAATATTATGATGTGGCAGTGTCTTAGCGGTGTATCACTTCATGATATCCATTTTGGGAACCGAACTCTAAGCTCAAAAATGTTTTTGATCCATAACCCAGTGGTCACTAAGCTTGCAATATCTGACATGTTTTTACTTGAATCCTAGTGACATAATATCTTCAAATAATATGTTGCAACATAAGATAGTGGACGTCAAGCTAAAAATTTCATACTTCATCTTGTTAAATGCTCGAGACATCCAAGCTCAAAATATTCTATTTTGGAAGCAACTAGATGCCATGTAGCTCAAAACTTGTTAATTTGATTTGTACACATACCAAATAACTTTGCAAACATTATGAGTATACATATTCTAGTGGACGCTAGCCTCCTAGAATCTTATGTTAATGTGTTAAATTCTTGCGACCTCTATGACCCAAATCTTATGTGTTAAATCCTAACAAATGCAAAGCTTAAATTGTTACATCATTGTAAAGGCTAGCGGTCACTCATCTCAAATCAATTTCATTTAAAATGCTAAATCCTATAGAAATATTTTTTAAATATTATTATGTTTCAATATGCAAGAGTAAACTAATTTCATACTACTTTAATTTAATTTGTGAAATCCTAGCAACCGCTAAGGTACAAATAATATGTTACGGCAATACCTAATGGGACGCTAGACTTCCAATATCTTTCTTTATTTTTTGAAATCCTAGCATCCGCTAAGCTCCAAATAATATGTTGTGGCATAGTGTCTTAGCAGCCTATAACTTCATGATATCCATTTGTGAGTACCGATCCCTAAGCTCAGAAAATGTTTTCAAGGCATAACCTAGCGGCCGCTAAGCTTGCAATATCTGACATGTTTTTATTTGAATCCTAGCGACAACATATCTTCAAATAATATGTTGCAACATAAAATAGCGGATGCCAAGCTAAAAATTTCATACTTCATCTTGTTAAATTCTCGAGACATCCAAAGCTCAAAATATTCTATTGTGGAAGCAACTAGATGCCATGTAGCTCAAAAAAAATTAATTTGATTTGTTAAACCATACCTCCCCACAACTTGTAAAACATTATGAGTATGCATATTCTAGCGGATGCTAGCCTCCTAGAATCTTAATTTAATGTGTTAAATTCTTGTAACCGCCATGCCCCAAATATTATGTGTTAAATCCTAATGAATGCTAAGCTTAAATTATTACATCATTGTAAAGGCTAGTAGTCACTCAAATCAAATCAATTTCATCTAAAATGTTAAATCTGTAGAAAGATTTTTAAAATATTATGTTGTTCTAGTATGTAGAGGCCGCTAATTTCATACTACCTTAATTTAATTTGTGAAATCCTAGCGACCGCTAAGGTAAAAATAATATGTTGTGAAATGCTTAGCGGATCGCTAGACTCATAATACCTTTCTTTATTTTGATAAATCATAGCGACCGCTACGTTCCAAATAATATGTTGTGGAAATGTCTTTACGGCATACAACTTCATGAGATTCGTTGTTGAGTATCGATCCCTAAGCTTATAAAATGTTTTTCGAGGCATAACCTAGAGGCCACTAAACTTGAAATATCTTACATGTTTTTAGTTAAATCCTAGTGAAATCATATCTTCAAATAATATGTTGCATCATAAGATAGTGGACGCTGTTAAAACTTAAAAATCCATACTTTCTTTATTCTATTGTGGAAAACAACTAGATGTCATGTATCTCAAAATTTGTTAATTTGATTTGTTAAAGCATATCACTAACAACTTGTAAACATTATGAGTATGCATATTCTAGCAGTACTAGCCTCCTCATGGAATCTTATGTTCATGTATTAAATTCTTGCAACCTCTATGACCCAAATCTTATGTGTTAAATCCTAACGAATGTCTTAAATTGTTACATCGTTGTAAAGGCTAGTGGTCGTTAAGCTCAAATTAATTTCATTTAAAATGGAAAATCTTGTAGAATATTTTTTAAAATATTATGTTGTTCCAGTACGTAGAGGTCGTTAATTTCATACTACCTTAATTTAATTTGTGTAATATTGGTGACCTCTAAGGTACAAATAATATGTTGTGCAATGCCTAGCGGATGTTAGACTCACAATACCTTTCTTTATTTTGATAAATCCTAGCAACACTACGTTCCAAATAATATGTTGTGGTTGTTTCTTAGTGGCATATAACTTCATGATATCCATTTTGTTGAGTACCTATCCTAAAGCTCAAAAAAAAAAATCGAGGCATAACCTAGTGGCAATACTAGTTCGCTAGACTTACAATATCTTTCTTTATTTTGTGGCAATACCTAATGGACTGCTAAACTTACAATATCTTTCTTTATTTTTGAAACCCTAGCGACCACTAAGTTCCAAATAATATGTTGTGGAAATATCTAGCGGCATATAACTTCATGATATCCATTGTTGAGTACCGATCCCTAAGCTTAAAAATGTTTTCGAGGCATAACCTAGCATGCCATGTACTAAATATATCTTTCTTTTATTTTGTGGCAATACCTAGTAGATGCTAAAATTACAATATATTTTTTTATTTTGTGAAACCCTAGCGACCACTAAGCTCCAAATAATATGTTGTGGAAATACCTAGTGGATGCTAGACTTGTAATATCTTTCTTTATTTTGTTAAATCCTAGTGACATAACTATGTTCCAAATATTACAATGTGGTAGTGTCTTAGCGGCATATGGCTTCATGATATGTGTTATTGAGTACTAATCGCTAAGCTACAAATATGGTATTAAGTTATACCCTAGCGGCCGCTAAGCTTTAATAGATTTCTTTATTTTATGAAACCCTAAATGACATAGCTAAGTCCTAAATAATATTTTTGGCAATACCTAGCGGACGCTAAACTCACAATATATTTCTTTATTTTGTTAAATCTACGAGAGACCTAATATGTTCTAAATATTACGATGTATGTAAATGTGTCTTAGCGGCATATGGCTTTATCATATGTGTTATTGATAAATCGATCGCTAAGCTATAAATATGGTATTAAGTTATACCCTAGCAACCACTAAGCTTGCAATAACTTTCTTGTTTTTGTAAAATCCTAAGGGACAACTAATATCCAAATAATATTAGTTTGTGGCCTTCCGCATAGATCAGACTAATAATATTATGGCCTTCCAAATGAACCCTAATGAATTAATATGTATGCAACACTCTATCTTATTCAATAATATGTGGCCTACGATTCCTTGTTTTATTTAAATAATAAAATATATAAATTTAAATACATAGTGATCATTAATAACATATATAAAATTTGTGAAGATATTATAATATGTTTAACCTTCCACTAGACAAAAAACTATCTCATGGAACATTTTAAAAAAATTCACCAAAATAAGAGTTTTAAGGAAATGATCAAAGCTCTAATGTATTTGAAAGGATTAAAATGAGGGATGGTCATATTATGGAGGAAAAAATTCTTATTAATGACTCAAATGAATACCCATACAAATTTTGAGTCTCGTAGTAAACATTACAATTTTAAAAAATTCTTTTAGATCTGATGTTTTTTTCAAGAGGGATTATCAAAGATTCGGTTGAAGAAAGAAATCTATGTAGGAGAACTTAGATTCAAAAAAACTTCCCAAAAGTTGAGCAAATTCAAATTTCTCCTAAATGATGAAATCACTAAATGATTATTCTTTTAATATCCTTGGAAGGCCAAAAGCGATTTGGGAGCTTACATTTTAGCAAATGCCTTGTCTTTTTGTCACTTTATGAGGAGTAGGTTGGTTTGCAAAATAACGACTAAAAAAACTCTCTTGAAGCTAACCATTTTGGAGTTCTATGGAACACGTTTTCATTAAAATTATTTTTTATTTAATGACGTAATAAAAATGCTTTGAAAATCAAATATCCCGGTCTTGAAAAAATTTCCACAAGGAACTAACTTTGTGTTAATATGAAGTTCAAATTCTAAAAAAGCATGTTTTTTGCCCCCTAAAAAATGATGGATCTCATTTTAAAAACACTCCTAGATCTAGAAGAAGAATGCCACCCAGGCATAAGCCTACTTCTAAAAGTGTCACCTTTAACATCTTTTGTTATTACATTTTTGATAAATAATAAATTTATATATGATAATATTTGTTCTTTGATTTTGTTAAACCATCGAATTTATACAGAACATTTAATTTTTTAATCACCCTAATAATTAACTAGAATAATGCTTTTTTTACGGATTTAACCCTTCTAGATAGATTGTGAGGCCTTAAGCTTAAATTACTTTGTGCCATAGGATGAGGTAAAATCTTGCTTATGGCAAAAACAAATTCTTGCATTTGAGGTGTGAAGGGAGCATTTACCTTAGCATGTTCTATGATTTCATGAAATATACAAAAACCAAAAAAAACTCCCTGACTCTCGCTAATCTAAAAATGAAGACTAGGTTGAGTATAATATCACATTCATTTAAAATTTTGAGGAATTCAAAATTTTGTGAGATATGGAAAGTTTAAATCAATGTCCCAGAAACTTGTTTACAAAGCGCAATGAAAATTTCAAATTAAAAGAAAAATGGAGGAATTCAATAAGAAATATTTGATGTGGCCACTCATATGAGAAAAGGTTTATGATATATACCATGCTTGGAAAAAAATAAAAAATAGATGAGTATTATTCAAGCGGCCAATTAGTTATAGCCTAAAAGAGTTGAAATTTCGTAATAAAACTTATAATATTATAATTTGTGTTTTAGAAATAAATCTCAAATAAATTAATAAATTTTTGTAGGCACTTCGGAAACAAATTAATCAAAAAATTTGATGTTAATATAAATTTTCAATATAGTTCTCTTATTACTTTTATAATAATAAGTTATAGTTTTCTCAAATATTATTTTTACCAATATTAAAATATATAAATAAAATACATAGTGATCATAATATTTTATATATAAAATTTAGGTGTATATATAATATGTTTAACCTTCCATTTACAAAAATTATCTCACAATTGAAAACCTAATATGATTTTACATGGAAACCATATAAACAATGTACAATGAAATATTTACCTTGGGTTGTTTCTATCATCATATTAAAAGGAAAAAAAGGCATACGTAATGAATACCAAAACAATATTTTGAGTCTCGTTAAACATTACAATTTTTAAAAACTAGTGTTTAGGTCATTGGCCATCATTATCGGGAAAAACAATCCAGAGGGGGACATAGATCGGTGGAAACTTGAAAGCATTCAAATGAAATAAAAACCAGATCTAAAAAGGATTAATTTTTCTTTGGTTGGGGGCTAACATATTCCTTATTTTCTTTAAGAACAAGGCGGTGTGACAAAATGATCAAAAATAACCGTTAAGAGTTAGTTGATGGCCATGATCACGTTTTCATAGTAAAATCAAAATCATGGAAATGACGTGAAAAAAGAAATAACTAGTATTCACAAGGTGGTTTGATAAAATGATTATCTGGAAGGAATCGGTAAGCATAGTTGGGACATTAAGCACATTTTTGTAGGGCAAAGTAGGGATGGACATTTAAAAAGACATGATCAAGTCGAAGATAAAATCATTGTATAAGCCCCATAAAAAAAAGGTGCACATTTAGTATTGTATAAGTTTTTTATGAAAACCTTATTTAGATATGATATTTTTTCATTCTTGGCGATGTCATTCAAACCATCTAACTATCGCTATCAAGCTAACTATTTGTACTATTTTTCATGTAACCCTTTTTTCCCTCGCCATGTGTGAGCACCCTTTTTGTTACTACTTGATTGTTCCCTTTTTGTTAATCCATGAACGAGATTATAATTACTACATGTTTTCTCCACAAAGTGGGAAACATGTGGGATTCTTGCATTTGTCCCTATATCGAATCTGTGGTGCATGACTTTCTTGTATTATTCTATGATTTCATGAGTTGTTGTTCTGCAAGACTGAAAAAAAAAAAAAAAACCTATTTCTCTAGGGTATTTAATATTTTTTCTCAATCACACATTCCACATTAGAAATTTTGAAAATATAAAAAGTGGATATGGAATTTTAAAATCGTAAGGAGGGGAGAATTGTGTTAATATTGAAATTTCAAATTCTCAAAAATAGGGGGAAATTCACAATTCAAATTTTGAATTTGCCACTCATTGAGAAAAGGTACTGGGGTATCGAAAAAAATAAACAATATTGAAAACAATGCCTTTTAATATTGGCATAACCTAAAATAGTTTAAACGTAATAAAACTTATAATATTATAATAAAATAGTAAAATAAATTATATCAATTTATAGGCACATAGGCACATTTAGTTTTTATTTTTATCAAAAATCACCTAGATAATGTTAGATGTAGTGCGCTAATGAAATATAATTCTCCAATTACTTTGTGCCACGTGTTAAGTTTGAACCTGATAGTTAGAAAATATTATAATTTACACATTTATTATGAAATTAAAATGTAAAGAAACTAGTATAATATGAAACCACCATATTATAATATAAATAAATAACTAAGAAAAAACAATGCGACACATGAGATATAGCTTAAAATAGTTGAAACACAATTAAAAAAATAATATTGTAATAAAACAAATGAAATAAAGTGTATGAATGTATAGGCACAATTTTTGGGTGATGGTAATTTTTCAATACCACCCTTCAAAAACACAAAATAATGTTATTTTTACTAATTATTCTATATTTATTATATCTTTTATAATATAAATTTACATATTTTTTATAATATTTATACAAATCTATATAAAAATGACGGTCAAAATGCCATTAAATATGCAAGTTGTGTATGATCGTTAGATAATATTTACAAGTATTTTACGTCCAAAATCACAAAAAAATGTCCTTAAAAATTTTTGTCATAAAATTTAACCCATGGATGTAGTGTGTAATCAAAAATATTTATCCAATTATATTATGCCACATGGGCATATTTTGGACCTAATAGTTAGAAAACATTATAATTGACACATTTATTATGAAATTATAATATAAATAGCTACCATTAAAATGACGACAAATGATTACATGATAGATAATGATAGGAGCCTAATGTTGCCGCTAAGCTATACCATTGTTTGTTATAATATAGTTATTCATAAATTATAAATTGAGCCTAGCAAGTACGTTATGTATTCCTTTTAACTAGTAATCAAGCTTAGCTTCTCTTAAACCTTTTCTTTACAAACCAAGTCATGATCCCTCTCAAGAAACTTAGTGCGTAAAATTGGCTCCACTGTAACGTGCAATCTAGATTTGAAATAATTATAATCATTAAAATTACAATCAATCTAAAGATGTAAAGATAGTGATTACTACTATACAAGAGGTAATGAAAGGATCATGGCAGCCTCTAAGCTATATCACGAATTGTTAATCAATAGTGAAATGGAAATTGAGAAATTAAGCCTAGCAAGAGCCGCTAAGCTTTTTCCTTGATACTGAACGAATATGGATTATAATTTACAAAGATATATCTTAGGAGAAATAAATAAGTCTTGAATCCTCTCAAAATTAAATTGTTGAGCCTAGTGACCACTATGTTATTCCTTTCAATGAGTAATGAAGGTTTTCTTTGATACAAACTGAGAGTCGTGATCCCTCTCGATGGAACGTAGTGCATAAATTGGCTCCACCAGGTAACGTGTGCATCGATTTGAAACAATTATAATCATTGAAAATTACAATCAATCTAAAGATGTAAAGATAGTGATTACTATGACAAGAGGTAATGAAAGGATCCTGACGACCTCTAAGCTATATCACGAGTTGTTAATCAATAGCTGAAATGGAAATTGAGAAATTGTTAAGCCTAGCGAGCTGCTAGGATTTTTCCTTGATACGAACGAATATGGATTATAATTTACAAAGATATATCTTAGGAGAAATAAATAAGTCTTGAATCCTCTCAAAATTAAATTTTTTGAGCCTAGCGACCACTACATTATTCCTTTCAATGAGTAATGAAGGTTATGGTAGTTAAAACATTTTCTTTGATAAGAATAGAAAGTCTTGATCCCTCTCGATGGAAAGCATTGCAGGAATTGGCTTCACAAGGTAACACGTGATAATTTGTTAACATTTTAATCATTTACAATTACAATCGATCTAAAGTTGTACAGATAGTGATTTCTATGACAAGAGGTAATGATATGGTCATAGCGGCTGCTAAGCCATTCCATGATTTTTATTCAACGATATTTTGAAATTAAGAAATTCTTGAGCATAGCGGTTGATACCCTTTTACTCTAATACTAACGAATATGGATTACAATTTTCAAAGATATATCTTAGGAGAAATAAATAAGACTAGATGCCTCTCGATGGAATGTAGTGCAAGTAATTGGGTCCGCCATGTGAAGTCTACCCAATATGTGACACTTACAATCAATGAAAACACTAACCATCCAAAGTTGAATAGATAGTGATTACAATGGAAAATGGTAATGATAGAGCCCATGTGCCTAAGCTTGACCATTGTTTGTTATTATATATATATTCTCAAATTTAGAAATTTTTACACCTATCATCTGCAATGTTATTCCTTTGATATGAAGATAAAGTCTTGATCCCTCTCGATGGAAAGTAGTGCAAAAATGGATCCACCTAGTAACTGTGTGGCTAATTTGATACAATTATAGTCATTGATAATAAAAATCATTCTAAAGTTGTACTTCTAGTGATTTCTACTATGACTAGAGGTAATGAAATTATCATAGCGGCTACTAAGCTAGACCATGATTTGTTATTCAATAGTTATTTTGAAATTAAGAACTTGTAGTGGTCGCTAGGATTTTCTTTGATACAAACAAATATGGATTATAATTTACAAAGATATATTTTAGGTGAAATACATAAGTCTTTATCCATCTTGTTGAAATGTAGTGTGCAATTGGGTCCGACATGCGAAGTCCAGCCAATACGATATAATTACTATCATTGAAAAACAATATCGGTCCACAATGGAACATATAGTGCTTACAATGACAATTGGTAATCAGAGGAGCTTAGTGGCCGCTAAGCTTGACCATTGTTTGTTATCATATAGCTATTTTCAAATAAATACATTCTTGAGCCTTAGCAATGGCTATATTATTCTTTTCTACTAGTTATGGAGATTAAATCTTAATGGCCTTTAAGCTAGTCCATTCAATTGGTGTAAATTACCAACAAGTAATATTAAAAATTGTCCATTCATATGTCAACTTAAATCCTCTCTCACTAACATCTATGTTTTCAAATTTCCTTTCATGCAATCTACACAAAGTGGATGGTTGTCAAACAATGGATAATCCTTCCAAAATATGTTGTGTGTTAATTGTCAAGAACAATTTTGCATAGTTTCTAGTATTAATGTTGTGATCCACAAAATATGATTTACAGTAACTAGTTGAAGGTTAGATGTCATGTTCGGTCGAAGCCTAATAGTAGCTAACATTTACTTTGATTTCTCACCAATGATAAAAAGTAAAGTATTATAGAGATTGGTGATCACAAAGGCTAATACTTGCATTCATTAACATATGGTGAGAACAAAAATTAATCCATATGTGAAGTAATTTTTAATATATTCTACTCCAATTGTAGATACAATGTCTTCCATTGGTCACAATCCATTCTTGGCAATTCCATTCATTGAAGGCATTTGAGAGCTAGAAGAAAAGAGATGAGGACTGGTTTGTTGAAGTCCATGGCCTTGACAACTACTACAATGACGACATGTGGTTGTTTTTTTATAGATGATGGACATGAGGAAATCGGAATGGTTATATCCTCTATAGTCATTGATTCAAGTACATTGTGTGTTTAGGTTGAACGCATTGACTATGAAAATAATAAGTGTCTTATTGTGGATATGGAGTTGGATGTTTCTTTATTCAGGAAATGGGAAATGCAAGCCTCAAAGACAAAATACAATGCCCTTATTCAACACATGGATGGGATTTGGGGTTGTTAGTAGATAAAGACAAAACTAGTTGTTCAAATGTAGAAGAAATTCACAATGGCATGCTTGTAAGTACTTAGAAAATTGTATAGAGGTGATACAACCTCTTCCATTTGTCATTTTTTGAATAGAAAAGGTTCACTTTCACCACCTAAACATGCCAAGTTGTTTACTATGCTGAGGAGAACATATTTGGCTAAATTGGAGCTCGATCCATCTAGATCAAAGTTCCATGGGTTGAAAAAGAATACTAAATCAGTTGCATTTTGAAGAAAGAACCACTATATTCATGAAAATAGAACCTTCAACTAAGCAAGCAGTTTGATTACTTTTTGTTCAATGGTGAAGTATTTTCAATTGATGTTTCCAGGTGCCATGTAGCACCTCCAGAGTATCGTATCATCCTTTGATGATGAGAATGTTGACCTTCTTGTGCACTCCATGTTGATAAATGTTATTCCTACACAAAGGGACGCAATTCTTCTTCCCTTCTTGGAGTCTACGAATAAGGTTTTGGTGCTCCAAGATCTAAAAAGACTTGGAAAGGGATGATGTTAAATTTTATATACTTGATGGCCAACATACAATATGTGCACAAAAAAATATTTTGGGCTCAGATACTTACAAGTCTTTACATCAGAGGCTACGGTTTTGAAGGGCTCACATTCTTTCTACAAATGCAACTAACGAAGCCATTACTAATATTTTCAAACAACAGAATGAAGTGAACAAAACTTGGATAGAAACCAAGTTTATTGATTTTTGTACAAAGCTAGATCGGTTTGGAAATCACTTGGATGTCCTCAACATCCCGGATTGGAAAAACAAAAAAAGGAATGGAAGGTAATGTATTTTAATTTTATTGCATTTTTATTAACTTTTTTCTTCCTTATATAAAAAGATAAAACAAACATATAATTTCCTTTGAATGCAGAACTTTGAGAATCAATGCCTTTTGATTTTCAAAATGGACACAACCATCAATCTATATGAAAAATGGAATTTTCTATTATTTCTAGGATGATATATGGACTAAATGGACTACAAATTTGAGTTTTTTAGATCTGGTGGCCTTGCTTGTTCACCTATTAAAGATAATCAGATAACTTTCAGCCTAATTCATTGGCAAGATTCACAACCAATTCATTCAGGGTTGTTAGAGGAATGAATGATGAAAAGAACTATCAGTACTAGTAGATAAAGTACAATCAGGGGATGTCTGGTTAATTGGCCCTATTCAGAAGGCATAATAGTAGAGACATTTGATTCTTACTATCGGAGAATAAAAGGAGACAGAAAAATGAGAGAAAATTTCTACAATATTTTAAAGACAAACATCCAGATATTGATCTATTGACATCCTGTAGTGAATCCAATGTAATTGAAAAAGTTAAATTACATGAATCACACTACCACCAATTGTTTGTACTATTGGGTGAAGAGAGGAAAGGAAAGAGAAAATTTGATTCCCACATAGGGGAAAAAAAGCTAAACAAAAAAGGACCAGTGGTGGAAGAAGAAGATCTTCCCATCGAGGCTCGAAATATTAGACAACTATGTGGTGTCAATGGAAGACAATATACCGAAAAGGATGGAGGACACAAAAGAATTTACTTGTCAATGTGCATACCCATTCCATCTTTCATCAACTCTATCAGCTATTCCTACCACCAATCCTTTCAATGCAGAATGTGTTATCACTGATTTTTGTAATTTTTCTAGTGATATTTCTTCTAAGAAATAATGGAGCTACTAACAATTATTGGAACCAGTGTGCAATTGAATGTATTATTATTGTTCTCATACCAATTGAATATTCAAAAATGTTGAGAGAAATAAAAAAATACATGGAAAAGGTTAAAGATAGTGAAGAATCAATTCTAGATGGATGCTACAGACTCTATGATAAGCAGGAAATTTAAAATTTTGTGTCTTATGTACACAATAACTGGAGTGCACAAACTACGAAAAAATCAATGATGAAAGAGAATAAGTCACTAGGGATTGGATGGAAAAATACCACAACAATTGATAACTACAAGTGAAAATTGGCCTAAAAGGAACCAAACATCCTTTTCCTTTTGAGTGATCATATGAGTTCTGGTCTGAGATGTTTGCTCGATGTTGTTCCTAGGATTATATAGTATTAGTGTTATACGGTGGCAGTGTCACACTACGTGCATTAGTTGAATCCAATCAATCTGTTGTTTTTATTGTTGAGACACATAGTCAGAAATGTTTTTGAAACATTACTATTCTCATATGAAGAAAGGTTTGTACTAGAATACAACTCAAACATGTGATTATGTTAAAAGTATTTCAACCAAAAAAATCTACTTACACATTTCTTATTTACATAGACAACCCAAGAACAATAGGAATCAATGTACAAACCTCTCAACTTGACACTACACAACCAACTCATCATGGTGATTGACCTTCAATCACTTTATAAATATGTTTAATGAGCTCTGTTTTCAATTTCCATTGTTCTCATTTTTTTGACAATACTCTATGCTCACCATCTCTAACCACAGATGAGGAGAACTCAGCCACATCATCCACGAATATGCAAGAAAATCTTGGTATGTTAGTCATGTGCATTTATAAATAAGAACCACTACTAAGCCCCACAAATTTATAAAAAAATTAATGGTTTATGCAAACCACCAACACCCAGAAAGTAATAGTGGAGTGTGTGGTGGTAGCCAACATGAATATGCAGATAGATAAAACTAGGTATGTTAGCCATGTGTATTTTTAAACATAACCATTTCTAAGGCTCACATAGTTATAGAAAAATATTTCAGCTAATTCTAGAAGTGAATCATTTTCAAAGAAGGAATTATCAAATAACCTATTTCAAAAGTTCATGGTGGCATCCAATGCTACATAGTTTGTAGTTTCTAGGTTGTTGGTTATCTACATAAACCATTAGTATTGACATAATGATACAAACATTAGAATCTATGCTTATTCTATCCAATGATGGCATAGCCTAGCGGTCACTAATCCACATCAATATCTCAAAAGTGTTGTCCACCAATGGGTGGTTCAATGGATATAAATGAACCCTAGTGGTGCTACAATTCATTCAGAAGACATAAACATTTTGATTTGTACTTACCATATTACCACGAGAGACCAATATGTTTTTCAATTATGCTTTCATTTGCGATAGCATGAAATTGATTTTGAATTGATTATTGTTGTTTGTAACACATATTACATCAAAAAAACCAGTAGCAGCTAGTAAGGTTTGTGCAAGCCAAGCCGGAAGCTCAGTCGGTAAGTGGTAGCTACCTAAAGTGCTAATATTGAATTTACCATTTTACCACGTAGTTCAATATGTTTTTCAAATACGCTTTCATTTTCCATAGAATAGCTATATTAATAATATTAATATTGTTTGAAATAGATCTTTCATCAAAGGATCCAACTACGGGTAAAGAAGATGCAATCCTACACATAAGGCCCATTGGTAAGTGGTAGCCACAAGCTAAAATGTTGATTTTTTCCATTGGTTAGAATTGATATGAGACCGATTAAAAAAATTATTTACTTCCTACGCAGTTAGCCACAAGAATTACTTTCTTATTTTAGATTTGGAGGGCTTGTTGTATGAGAAAAACCAATCACCTCTGGGGACATCACATTCAAGTTACGCAGGAGAGAATCAATGTGAGGTGGCCTGAAAAGAGTTTATAAAGTCATTATCAAAAAATTTGAAATGGGATTCTAGTCAAAAAAACTCACTTCAGTGATGTTGAAAAGATGACAAAGGCCTTCAATAAAAAATTATCAACTGACTTGAATCCATTAATCACTGGGGAAAATAACATTGCAAAATGGTCGATGGAATTGCAATAAAATATAGAAAAGGTTTGGAGTAGAAATGATGTCCCCTACAATTACTGAAGACACAATGTGTATTACATTAGGTGCAAAGGAAACCCTCCAAAAAATTTTATGGTTGGGATGAAAAGCAGAGGAGAAAATTTCTCAAAATATATGTGGTTGATGACCAATTTGCACAAAGACTTATCACTAATAGTGTCAAAGGGATTGAATGTGGTAGAGGGCATCAAATATTTGGAGCGAGTAAATGCTAAATAAAAATTTAGCATTTCAAAATGTTATTGTGATGATACAACTTAACATTGTAAATAAAATACATTCATATGTTTTAGTGATGGTTCTACATAACTATTTAAATTATGATTGTATGATTATAAGTTGGGAGAATTTAAATCTTCCCTGATTATAAGTTCAGAGTGTGAGTGTATAAGTTGCAAATGTGAATTAACAGAAAATATTTAATGTAACAAATCTTTGAGTTTTTATTAATGAAATATGTATTCCTAAATTAATTTTGAGCATGCTTAAATACTAGTTTTTTCTTCGATATTAGAAAATGTATACCACTTTCCAATGCAATGAAATAACTACAATACGGTATGTAAAGACTCATCACGTTGAAAACATTACATTCTATTCAAATAAATTCTTCACAAAAAATATTCCTAGTATAACAATAAGAAATGAGGAACGCCCTTAGATTTTACCTTTGTCACCACCTACAACCATTTGATTTTTGATATAACAATATCGAAAGGGACTTGTTTTTATTTTTTAATTGATTCACCACCCTCAACCATTTGATTTTTTTTTTTTTCATTTATATGATACAACACATGCAACATGAAATTGATCATATTTGATATAAATGGTGTTTTGGCACACACCCTCCACAAGGCATCTTCGACATTTAAACAAGTTAAAAAAATTTGGTGGCATCGAGCTCAAAAAAAAAATTTTTTCTCAAACCTAATGTGAAAGAGTTCTTGCAATGGTGCAAAAAACATTTCAACATAGCAATGTGGACATCGGTGAGAAAGTCAAATGTTGATGACATGATGCCTTCATTCCTTCAAAACATCGGCTTGGAGGTTGCAAGCTTCGAGTTCATATTTACATAGAAGATTGTGTCGAGACCAAATGCTCTGATTATGAAGGTTATGGGAATCCCAAATTATATCTCAAGAATCTTAACTCCATTTGGTCATGGTTTAATGCATCGTACAATTGTAAAAATACAATTCTTGTAGATGACTCTTTAGAGAAAAACAAGTTAAATGATGTTGCGAACTACATAATTGTTGAAACATTTAACATAGATTCTAAGTCAAAAGACACATACTTGTTAGATGTGTTGTGGCCTTTTTGCAACCATTGAAGGATGTCAAGATGTTTGGGATTATATTAGATCACTAAAACAATTATAGGGAGATTTTTATTGGAGCTTTACTATGATTTGTATTGTTGATTTGGAAGCCCAACTTCGGGAATAGTGTTACATTATAAATTCAAATTATTCATCAAATGTTTTACTATAATTCTACCTACCTTTACTAAAGGAATTTCAATTTATTTCATAGCTATATTTAAATACTAAAATATATATGGGATAGTTTTATAGTTAATTTTAAATAAGTTCATATCCATATTTGAATATGAAAAATTTTATGCCATGTTTCTTATAGTTGATTTTATATCTACATTTAAATATGAAAATATATCTGGTATGGTTTTACAATTAATTACATTCTCCTACACTTTGGATCGTCACCCTCTGCTAATTTCTTCATAACATCTTCAGAAATTCTCTGGTTGTATTGAGGTTCAATCACACCATTATAAATGAAGTAAATATGAGCTCTAACTTTAAATATGAAAATATATCTAGAATGGTTTTATAGTTAATTACATTCTCCTAAATTGAATCATCACCCTCTTTAAGTTTCTTCATATATAGGGTTAAATTTGACGGCCATTTAGATGTTTTTACGATTTTAGCCATAAAATACTTGCATATATTTGAAAAAACCATCACATGCAACTTGTAAATTGTAAGTATAACCATTTTTTATATATATTTATTAGTAAACTATACAAATATATATTAGAAACAATGAAATACATATAATATAATCTTTTATAAATCTTATTAATAGTATAAAATAACACTATTTTACATTTTCAAGGGAAAATTTTGAAAATTTTCCTTCAGCTAAAAATTGTTTGACAAGCATAGGTGGCCATCAAATTTAACCCATGTTCGGTAATTCTCTGTTTCCCCAAGGTTCAATCAAACCATAGTAATTGAATCTGGAAGTGTCTCACATCTCATGAATGTCATTAGCCTAGCGGTCGCTTTCTCAATGGTGTTTGAAATATTCAAATTTGCATAGTTTAATCTTTAAAACATCTTAAAACTGATAAGAGCATTATTCCAAAGCTTAAGCCTAGCCACCACTAGCCCTTATAAAATAGAACATGTATCTATTCTATACGGGCTAGTGGCCACATTTATTTTCTCATATCAATGTTGGATTCCCTAAAATCATTAAACGTTATTTCACATATTCATAAATTTAAATCATGACCAAATATATTGGACTTCGGAAGGAGAATTAATGGATTCCAATATTTTGATTTTGGATTCCAATATATGTGATTTTAGAGTACAATTAATTCCAATATAGGTGATTTTGGATTCCAATATAGGTGATTCTTGGATTCAATATATGCAATTTTGGAATCGATATGTGTGATTTTGGAGTGTAGATAATTCCAATATTTGAAATTTTGGAATCCAAAAATAGCAATATTGGATTCTGATATTGGCTATATTTTTTAGTGTTGGGACTAGAATAAGTCCCAATTCCACTTACTATCTAATATTGGATAAATGAATCCTACCATGAGGAGTTTCTCAATCTCTATTTTTACAATGTATTTTAAGGCAAGGGTTTATCCTTATTTGAGGTTTCCTTACCGTCTGGATTCAATTGTGTAAATATTTTGTGTACATATCTTTGGGGTGAATACCTTTCATGTCATTATATTCCCAAGCAAAGGATTGAGGATGAGAGTATAGAAGTTCAAATAGGATATTCTCCTCCTGACTAGTCAACCAACTATTGATTACTAGTGTTTTTCCTGGGAAGATGGGTAATTGCTTAGTGTCTGGGTGAAGAGAATTTACCACAAAATATTCTCTCAACAATGCATTCTAAGGTCACCTATGGGGAAGTAATTTATGTATTGCAATGATATTATGAAAGAAACACTCCTTCAAATATATGTTTCGTGAAAAAGGGAAGATTATCTGTTGGTTTTCTCATCCATCATGTCATCTCTTATTTCAATTGTTTGTAGTGCAAGACTCATAGTTAGTCTAGCGCATGATTCAAGTTACAACATAGGACTTATGCACATTCCAACATAAGACTCATAATCACCATTTTGTATTTTTTTTGTTGGGGTTAGATTTGTATAGACAATATATCCATCAAACATAAATGAAATAAAAGTGGATATTCTACAGAAGAATTATACAAAATAAGAGACATAAATCAACACCGTTTAACATGGTTCACTAGTGTGGGCTTCCAATCTATTATCCAAAGCTTTGATAAGATATACAATGAAGATTTACAATCTTCCACACCTCTCGATGTTTAGTCTTTCTTCCTTCAGATTTTGATTCTTCTCCAAGAATTCTCTCTCACATAATTATCTTGTAATTATAATCCATACATTCATACTTCTAAACCCTAGCTTTTATGCTTATATAGTCGTTTATAGACTTAGGGCACTTAGCCATGTAATTACAATTAATAAATCTATTTTAATGCTAAAAATAGATATAATTCTGAGAGTTAATTAAAACTTCATCGCACAGGTAACCAACGCTTGGTTCTACCTAACCACTATCGGTTCCTTACTTGCTTGACCAATGTCGGTCATACTTGATCATGCCGGTCTGCCCTGACCGATGTCGATTACTATATTTTCCAACAAGTTCCAATTGCATGCTAAAATGAAGTAATTAAGCTTCACAACTCAACAATCTCCCACTTGGAGTTTAATTATTGCACCATACCTATACAACGTCATTCTTGGATCCTTCCTTGGCTTTGTTTCTTCCTCTTCAAGTCTCAAAATCGAAGACCAACAGAAGTGGAGTGTAGCTCCAACTTCTCCTTTGCTAATGGCTTTGTTAGCATATCCGTAGGGTTCTTGCTCATATGAATATTTTCCAGATTCAACTTTCCATCCTCCAATACCTGCCATATGAAGTGATACCTCAACTGAATGTGTTTCATTCTCAATGAAACGTTGAGTTCTTTGCCAAATGAATTGCACACTCTGACTATCACTAAACAGTTTACAATTACTTTTCTCCTTTCCCAACTCTTCCATGAACCTACTCATCCATATCATCTCCTTGCTAGCCTCTGTAGCTACAACATACTCTACCTCTGTAGTAGACAAATCCATAACCTTCTACAATCTCTAAAATCTAGCTAACTATCCGTTCCACCTACTGTGAAAATATATCCAGTAGTGCTCCTCCTACCATCCAGATCTCCAGCCATATCCGAATCAACATAGCCACGTAATGAAATATCTAAACCTCCATAGCATAATTGCATGCTAGATGTCCCTTTCAAATACCTGAGTATCCATTGGACACTTTCCAATGCTCTTTACCTAGATTAGCCATATATCTACTCACAACTCCCACTTCTTGTGCAATGTCTAGTCTGGTACAAACCATAGCGTACATGAGACTTCCAACTTGCTGAAGCATATGGCACTCGTGTCATGTATTTGACCTCCTCATGTGATGAAGGACACTTGATCTTTACTCAATTTGAAGTGTCCAGCCATATGTGTGCTAACAAGTTTTGTATTCTACATGTTGAACCTTTCTAACACCTTGTAGATATAATCCTCCTGAGACAAATACAATTTCTTATTTTTCTGTCTCTATGTATTTGCATGCCAAGGATTCTTTTTGCAGCTCCTAAATCCTTCATTAAAAATGTGTGAGCTAGCTTTCTCTTAAGCTCACCAATGTCATGCATACTAGATCCTATAATAAGCATATCATCCACATACAATAACAAAATAATATAGCTCCCATTTTCAAGCTTCTTGAAATAAACACAATGGTTAGATTCACATCTCAAGTAACCATGCTCATGCATAAAACTATCAAACCTCATGTACCATTGCCTTGGAGCTTGCTTGAGCCCATATAGGCTCTTTTTCAACTTGCACACTAATTTCTCCTTACCCTTGACTTCATACCCAAGTGGTTGCTGCTACATATAAATCTCTTCATCCAAATCACCATGAAGGAAAGTCATCTTCACATCTAGTTTCTCTAAATGCAAATCTTCTACTGCAACTAAACTCAATACAGTATGAATGGAAGTCATCTTAACAATAGGAGAAAATATTTCACCAAAGTCAATACCTACTTTTGTGTAAATCCCTTTACTACAAGCCTTGCCTTGTACCTTTTTGTCCACCCTCTTCTTCCTTAATTTTGTAAACCCACTTGTTCTGCAATGTTCTCTTTCCTGCTAGAAACTTAACCAAATCCCAAGTCTGGTTCTATTCCAAGGAGTCCATCTCCTCATCCATATCATGCTCCCACTGAATGTGAGTCTTATCTTGCATTGCTTCTTCAAATATTTAGGTTCACCACTATCAATCAATAATAGATAAAATAGAGAAGGTGTAAATCTTTCTAGAAGTTTACTTACCCTTTGTGACCTTCTCACAGGAGTTTGGGGTACCGAGGCTCAATCTAGACCTCCTGGACATTAGTATCAACTTCGATGACGGTGGCCGATCGCTCACCTCTAACCAATGTCGGGTTACTAACTTAACCGATACTAGTTCTAATCCTCTGTAACCATCGGCGGTTCATCTAACCAATGTCGGTTAGGGCCTAACCAACCACGGTTACTGTGTATTTCTTTAGGTGTTTCTTTAAAACCCGAGAGTTCATTTTCATCAATAAACATCTCAATTTTCTCATCCTTGGGTACTAAAATTTGATCCCTGTACATTCTCTTTTCATTCCATTCAACATCACGACTCCTAATAATTTTAGAATTCTCTAAATCCCAAAAATGGAAACCAAAATCACCAGATCCATAACCAATGAAAGTGCATCTCTTGGATTTTGCATCCAACTTTTTCTATTTTCCTATCAACATGCACAAAATCTTCTGAACCAAAAACTTTAAGAAAAGAAATATCTACCTCTTTTCTGGTCCAAGCTTCCTTTGGTATTCCTCCATCTAGTGAACTTGAAGGGCCACAGGTTAATCAAATAAACCATTGTATCAACTGCTTCTGCCCAAAACTGCAAAGGCAATCCAGAATGTATCCTCATACTTCTAGCACGTTCCATGATTTTCCTATTCATTCTTTCTGCAACACCATTCTCTGTGGTGTTCTTGGAAACCATTCTTTCTCTATATATCCCATTCACTAAACAATAATCATTGAAAGCCTTGCTATAGTATTCACCACCATTGTCAGATCTAAGGCACTTTAACTTAGAATTTGATTCATTCTCAACAAGGGCTTTCCATCTTTTAAAAGTCTCAAAAACATCATATTTACGTTTAATACAATAAACCCATACCTTTCTTGTAGCATCATCAATGAAAGTAACATAATATTGGGATCCTCCATGAGAAGCTACCTGAGCTGGTCCCCACACATCTAAGTGTACAAGCTCCAATTTCTGCTCCTTCTTAGTTGCCCCAACTTTGAGAAATCTCACTCTCTTTTGCTTTCCAAAGATACTGATGCTCACATAAATCAAGATCTAAATCTTTCAAATCTAATAACTTACCCTTAGCCTTTAAGATCTGCATTCCTTTTTTGACTCATATGACCCAACCGATTATGCCACATGCATGCATCTGAATTTGAAGTAGATAATGTAAAAAGAATCAATAATACAAGTAGATAAATATAACATTCCTACCTTCTTACCTCTTGCCACAACAAAATCACCCTTGGTGACTTTCCAAGAGTCTCCTGTAAAAGTAACCATGCAACTAGATTCACCTAGTTGCCCTGTAGAAATAAGATTCCTCCTGAGGCTTGGCACATGCCTCACATCTTTCAATACCCATGTATTTCCATTCTGTAATTTTAGATGAACTTCCCTTTACCAATAATACTGCAAGGTTCATCATCACCCAAATAAACATGCCCAAAATTTCCCTAGACATAATTTATGAAATAACCCTTATTAGGGGTTGCATGGAAAGAAGCTCCTGAATCTAAAACCCATGATTCAATTCTACTATCTAAAGAAAGAATAAGAGCATCTTGCATTACCTCTGATGCAGCAAGATTCACCTCTTTACCTTTGTCTGGTTGTTGGTTCTCTTTATCCTTTGACCAACAATCTTTCTTTGCATGTCCTTTCTTTCCACATTTCCAACAAGTAATTCCCTTACTTCTGGATTTAGATCTGCTATCCCTTGACTTTGATTTCCCATTACTCTTACTCTTGGATCTCTCCTTCTTCTTCTACCCCTACTTTCTACATTCAAAGCATTTCTAGATGATGTTTCCTCTGTACTCTTCCCGAATTTCTTCATTCAAGATTATACTAACCACATCATCAAACTTCAAAATATTATTAGCAGATGTTGTATTACTAACAACCATTACCAAGTTGTCCCAACTATCAGGCAAAGAACATAAGAATAAAAGTGCTTTTACTTCATCATCAAATGGTATTTCAACCGATTTTAACTAATTTACAATAGATCGGAAATCATTCAAATGACTAGAGGCAGATTCACCTTCATGCATCTTAGAACTAAATAGTTTCTTCATCAAATAAACTTTATTTGAAGCACTAGGTTTTTCATATAAATTAGCAAGAGATTTCATTAAGTCTACCATAGAAGCCACTTCTGTAATATTGGAAGCCACGGATGCTTTGCAGGGCTCAATCTTATAGATCCCAAAGCCTTTATATCAAGAATCTTCCATTCTTCATCAGTCATCTTCATAGGTCTAGAATTTCTCATCCAATGGTAAGTACAAATCTCTTTGATACAGATAATCCTCAATCTGCATCTTCCATAATTGATAATTTCGGTCGTCAAACTTCTCTACCTTGTATTTATTATCTTCTGTCATTGTTGTAGCTCCCACTCAATCAGAAAACCCTCTGTGAGTAAATTTGTCAACACACAAAACCCTCAAACAAATCTTTGATACCAGTTGTTGGGGTTAGCACACCAGTTGTACAGACAATATATCAGATCTAAGCATACATGCAAATAAAAGCGGATATTCTACCAGAAGAATTATACAAAACAAGAGACATAAATCAACACTAGATTTAATGTGGTTCACCTAGTGTGGGCTACGTCCACCAAGAAACAAGCCAATCTATTATCCAAAGCTTTGACAAGATATACAATGAAGATTTACAATCTTCCACACCTCTCAGATGTTCAATACTTTCTTCCTTCAAGCTTTTTGATTCTTCTCCAAGAATTCTCTCTCACATAATTATCTTGTAATTATAATCCATACATACTTCTAAACCCTAGCTTTTATGCTTATATAGTCATTTATAGACTTAGGGCACTTAGCCATGCAATTACAATTAATAAATCTATTTTAATGCTAAAAATAGATATAATTCCTGAGAGTTAATTAAAACTTCATCGCACAGGTAACCGACATCGGTTCTACCTAACCGTTGTTAGTTCCTTACTTGCTTGACTGATTCCGATCATACTTGACAGATGCTAGTCTGACCTGACCAATGTCAGTTACTGTATTTTCCAGCAAGTTCCAATTACATGCTAAAATGAAGTAATTAAGCTTCACAACTCGAGTAGTTTTGATTGTTCTGAATTACGACCATGGCCAAAGATGAAACCACATCTTTTGATTCATTTGTATCATCCTTCCACCATTGTTTATCTTTTGTAGCAAAGGGTTTTGCAGCTAGATAAATGGATAAATTATTCGAATCATGTCCATTTGTAATCACCATATTTCTTATACTTTGAAATCAATAAGTGTTGCAGCGTGACCAACAAGGGGATTCAAAGGATATCTAATCTACTTATTCTTCATTTTAATGACCATAAAATCTACTAAATAATCCCATGATTTTATGGTTATGGTCACATCCTCTATGATTCCTTTGGGCTTGGCTTGATTGATCATCCATTTGTAACACTACTAAAGTTGATTGTGGTTCAGGGAGAGATAATGTGGACAATGTGTCAGTGGTCATCACATTAATTGCAGCCCCTAAGTCAATTAGGACATTTGGGATTTGCACATCCCCTATGCAAATTGTAACAATTAGACTCTCAAGGTCTCCATATTTTGGAGGGATCATATTCCCTTCTAATATGCTAGCCAATTTTCCATCAACATGGATTATTTTAGGTTAATTCTTCCTTCTACCCTGAGTTTTAAAATAGATTTCTTTTATGGTATTATTCAATTTTGGAATTTCTCTAAGAGTCTGTAAAAGAGGGATTTCAATACTCAATTTTTTTAATCCTTGAATTAGATCTGACTCTGGTTCTTCATGGGTTGCAGTGCTACATTTTTCTAATAGTCTAGATGGAAAGGGAATACCTAAGTTTGGTTTAGATGCTTCTTCAATAATAGGATTGGGTTACATTTCTTCTGATTTTTCTTTTTCTTCAGGACCTCTTCTATAATAGGAGATGATGGTTTTGAGGTAACCTTCCTGAAAGTAGAAAGATATTTCTACATTCCACAAATTTTATTGTGGGGTTTTGTTTGATTCCACGGTGTATGTTGGGTTACCCTACCTCACATTCTTTGGGTTTTCCATAGTTTGAGTTGGAATTTGTGGTAGGGCAAGTTATTCATACGGGTTAGCAGTTGTAAGACCAATCAACAAGGTTTGTTGTCCCTGGGTCTTCTTTGGTTATAATATTATTGACCCGATCCTTGGGGTGCATTCCATTATTGTTGGAATTGAGGATTAAATTTTGAAACGGTGGAATGTTTGGGTTTGGAGTCCAAGGTTGCTAATAATAATTTGGTGGTGCATTCCACTGAGGACTCCACTTCTGTGGGAATTTTTGAGACCAAGGTTGGGGGTATGACCATGGTTTGTTCCACTGATTTGGAACTCATTGTATTTTTGGTGGATAGGAATGGTTTTAATTTGATTGAAAATTCCCTCCTTTCCTCTGAGCCATGTTGAGTGTGGAGATTAATTTCTTCACATAAATCTTGTTTTTACATGTTGTTGGATTTGTGACAAAGACCTCAAATCACCAGGAGTGATCGTCATCGATCGAGGAGCAATCGACATCGTTAGGAGTTGCATGTAGAATGCGGCGTCGGTCGACCTATGTGGAGGTGCTTTGTTTTTGGCCGAGAATTAGATTAAATATTTTTCTTTAAAGATGATTTTTTGATTTTAAAATCATAGCTAGTTTCCCAAATAGATATATATGCATGTATGCATTGTATGAGGGTATTATAGAAGAGAATTACAATTGTTTTTTGCATGTTAGTTTTCTTGGTGAGAAAGAAAGAGTAGTTGAGTGAGGGAAAAACATTGAACATCATGTGAGGTGTTGGAAGATGGAAGATCTTCATTTTATTTCCTTTGTAAAGAACTGAATAATAATATTGGTCATTTCTTGGTGGATGTAGCCCACACTGGGTGAACCACGTTAAATATGGTGTTATCTTTCTCTTGTTTATTTTATCTTCTAGTTTATTTCCGCATTCATTGTTTGTATGCTTTATCTGATTTTAGATGTGTTCAATATCATTATATGGTTAACCCCAAAATTTGGTATCATGGCTTTTCTTGAGGGTTTTAAGTGTTGACAAGATTTACTCATAGAGATTTTTCTAATTGAGTGGGAGCACAACAATGACAAAAGATAGCAAATATAGAGTGGAGAAATTTGACGGTCGTAATTATCAACTATGGAAGATGCAAGTGGAGGATTATCTATATCAGAAGGATATATACTTACCATTGGATGAGCATGCACAATTGGAATCGATGACTGATGAAGAATGGAAGGTTCTTGATAGAAAGGCTCTAGGATCTATAAGATTGAGCCTAGCAAAGCATCGGTGGCTTCAAATTTTACAGATGTAAAAACCATGGTAGAGTTGATGAAATATTTAACAAATTTGTATGAAACTCCTAGTGCTTCGAATAAGGTTTATTTGATGAAGAAATTTTTAATTCTAAGATGCAAGAAGGTGGATCTGTATCTAACCATTTGAATGATTTTCGGTCTATTGTAAATCAATTAAAATCGGTATAAATTCCATTTGATGATGAAGTGAAAGCACTTTTATTCTTATGCTCTTTTCCAGATAGTTGGGATAACTTGGTAATGGTTGTTAGTAATACAACATCTACTTCTAATGGTTTGAAGTTTGATGATGTGGTTAGTGTAATCCTTAATGAGGAAATATGTAGGAAAATTTTAGGAGAAACATCATCTAGAAATGCTTTAAATGTAGAAAGTAGGGGAAGATCTAAGGAGATATCATCAAAGAGCAAGAAGAATGGGAAATCAAATTCAAGGAATGGAAGATCTAGATCTAGGTTCAGATATTTACTTTGCTGGAATTGTGGAAAGAGAGGACATATAAAGAAGGAGTGTTGGTCCAAGGAAAACAAAGAGAATCTACCAGAAAAGGTAAAGAAAAAGATAAAGAGGAAAACATTGCAAGTGAAAAGGTAAAGCAAGATGTCATTATTCTCTCCTTGACAATAAATTAGAATCTTGGATTTTAGAATATGGAGCTTTTTTCCATGCTACCCCTAATAAGGGTTAATTCAAAATTATGTTCATGGTGATTTTAGACAAGTTTATTTAGGAGATGATGAGCCATAAAATATTACCGATAAAGGTGATGTTCATCTAAATTTAAAGAATGGAAATCCATGGGTATTGAAAGATGTGAGGCATGTTCCAAACCTCAAGAGAAATATAATATCTGCATGGAAACTAGGTGAATTTGGATGTGTGGTTACATTCACATATGATTCTTGGAAGGTTACCAAGGGAGCCCTTGTTGTGGAAAGAGGCAAGAAGGTAGGAACTTTATATTTGTCTACATGTGTTACTGATTCCTTTTCTATGTTATCTACTACAGATTCAGATGTAACCATGTGGCATAATCGGATAGGCCATATGAGTGAAAAAGGAATACAGATCTTAAAAGATAAGGGTAAGTTATCATATGTGAAACAATTAGATCTTGAATTCTGTGAGCATTGCATATTTGGAAAGAATAAGAGAGTGAGATTTCTCAAGGTTGGGTCAACAAAGAAGGAGCATAAATTGGAGCTTGTACACTCATATGTGTGGGGACCAGCCTAGGTAGATTTTATTAGAGGATCCCAATATTATGTGACTTTCATTGATGATGCCACAAAAAGGTATGGATTTATTGTATTAGAATATTTTCTTAGAGTTTTAAAAGGTGGAAAGCCCTTAAAATGAAACATTTTGTGCATGTTGATGAAAATAGGAAGAAGTTGGATGTTAAATCTAAGAGATGTACTTTCAACATTGGAGAATGATTTACTGAAAGAATCGGAAAACCATGGAGCGTTTAGAATCATGAGGATACATGTCGTTTTACCTTTGATTTAGAAAGATTCAATATTGTTAGGAGTCGTGACATGGATTGGAGTGAAAAGAGAATGTACATGGATTAGGTTTTGGTTCCTAGAAACATGAACAAATAGGAAGAAGTTGATGATATTTTGAAGTAAAATCAACTTTTGGATCTGAAACAAACATCCACAGACACTAGCATTAGATTCTACAAAATCCGGTGTCGGTCGGGGGAACAGTGTTGATCGATTAGTAGGTTCAAGTTTGAGGATCGACAAACATCCACAGAAATCGGCGCTCGTTCTCTACAAAATCCGGTGTGGCCAGGGTAGTAGGTCGAGTTCTATGAGAATCCGGTGTCGGTCAGTCCAAGGGAACCAATATCAATTAGCGAGTTCGAGTAAAGGATACACCTATAGGAAAGGTATCGATAATCCTACAACCGGCATCGGTCATGGAACCACCACCGTAATCGAAAGAGGAACCGCGATCGATTCTGAGAACCACGAACCACGCAACATAAGGTGAATGGTGTCAGTCACTATCATAGATTGATAGGAATGTGCAAGCACAAATTGAGCCCCCCGACACCCCAAATCCTATTGAGAAGGTCATAAAGGATAAGTAGACCTCCAAAGATATTTTCACTTTCCTTTTCTTATTTATTATTGATTGATAGTGGTGAACCGAAAAAGTTTTGAAGAAACAATGCAAGTGGATATCCAAAAGTAGTGGGAACATGGCATGGATGAGGAGATGGACTCCTTGGAACATAATCATACATGGGATTTGGTCAAGTTTCCAGCAAATAAGAGAGCACTACAAAATAAATGAGTTTATAGGATCAAGGAAGAAGAGGGTGGACGGAAAAGGTACAAGGTGAGGCTTGTGGTAAAGGGATTTACACATAAAGCGGGGATTGACTTTGATGAGATTTTTCTCATGTAGTTAAGATGACTCCTATTTATATTGTTATAAGTTTGGTTGCAGCAGAGGATTTGCATTTAGAACAGCTTGATGTTAAGATGGCTTTCCTTCATGGTGATTTGGAGGAAGATATTTATATGTAACATCCACTTGGTTACGAAATTAGGGTAAGGAGAAACTTGTGTGTAGATTGAAAAAGATCCTATATGGGCTCAAACAAGATCCAAGGAAATGGTATTTGAGATTTGAAAGTTTTATGCATGAGCATGGTTATATGAGATGTAAATCTAACCATTGTGTTTATTTCAAGAAGCTTGAAAATGGGAGCTATGTTATTTTGTTATTGTATATGGATGATATGTTGATTACAGGATCTAGTATGTAGGATATTGGTGAGCTTAAAGAAAAGCTAGCTCACACATTTGCAATGAAGGATTTGGGAGCTGCAAAGAAAATCCTTAGCATGCAAATTCACGAGACAAAAAAATAAGAAGTTGTATTTGTCTTAGGAGGCTTATATCAATAAGGTGTTGGAAAGGTTTAACATGCAAAATTCAAAACGTGTTAGTACACATATGGCTGGACACTTCAAATTGAGTAAAGATCAATGTCCTACATCACACAAGGAGGTTGAGTACATTACACGTGTTTCCTATGCTTCATGTAGGAAGTCTTATGTATGTCATGGTTTGTACTAGACCAAAGATTGCATAGGCTATGGGAGTTGTGAGCAGGTTTATGGCTAATCCAGGTAAAGAACATTGGAAATCAGTCCAATGGATTCTCAAGTATTTGAGAGGGATATCTAGCATGGATTTATGTTATGGAGGGTCAAATACTTATTTACGTGGCTATGTTGATTCAAATATGGTTGGAGATTTGTATGGAAGGAGGAGCACCACTAGATATGTTTTCATGGTAGGTGGAACGGAAGTTAGTTGGAATTCAAGATTGCAAAAGGTTGTGGTTTTGTCTACTACAGAGGTAGAGTATGTTGCAGCTACGAGAGGCTAGAAGGAGATGATATGCATGAGTAAGTTCATGGAAGAGTTGGGTAAGGAGCAAGAGGATTGCATATTATATAGTGATAGTCATGAGCATGATCCATCTGGTAAAGAACTCAGGCATTTCATTCGAAAACAAAACACATTCACTCAATATATCACTTCATAAGGCATGTATTGAGGAGGCAGTGAAGTTTAAAAAAATCCATACATATGAGAACCCTGCGGATATGTTGACAAAGTCCTTGATAAAGAAGAAGGTGGAGCTTCACTCCACTTCTATTAGTCTTCAAGTTTAAGACTTGAAGAGGAAGAAATGTGTCAATGGGAAAAGGATCCAAGGATGGTACGGTATAGTACATTGTAGCAATTGATCTCCAAGTGGGAGATTGTTGAGTGTGGAGCTTAATTTCTTCACAGAAAGCTTGTTTTTACATGTTTTTAGATTTGTGATGACCAACATTGGTCGAGAGAGTGACTAGCATCGGTCGAGGAGCAACCGATGGCATCGGTTAGGGGTCGTGGGAAGGAACCGCATCATTTAATGTCGACCTATGCGGCGTGCTTTGTTTTTGACCAAGAATTACATTAAATATTTTTCTTTAAAGATTATTTCTTGATTGTAAAAGTATAGCTAGTTTCCTAGAATAGATATATATGCATGTATGCATTATATGAGGGTATTATAAAAGAGAATTTCAATTTTTTTTTATGTTAGTTTTCTTGGTGTGAAAGAAAGAGTAGCTGAGTGAGGGAAAAGCATTGAACATCTTGTGAGGTGTTGGAAGATGGAAGATCTTCATTGTATTTCCTCTGTAAAGCATTGAATAATAACATTAGTCATTTCTTGGTGGACGTAGCACACACTGGGTGAACCACGTTAAATCTAGTGTTATCTTTCTCTTGTTTATTTTATCTTCTAGGTTTATTTCCGCATTCATTACTTGTATGCTTTATCTGATTTTATATATGTGCAACATTATTATATGGTTAACCCCAACTAGCCACATAATTCAACTCAGCTTCATTTTGTGTGTTCTTTAAATGATTCCTTAGCAAGGGAAGCAATCCACATTGAGTGCATGGCATGTTTTAGATCACAAACAAGGTAGATATTTGTTTTATCTAAGGGAAAATCCTTAAGCCCATGTTTGTCCCTACATCTTGGAAAATATATGAACAATGGCTCTGTGTTCCTAGCTTTCCCTATCCATAGTTGTATTAAGTTGAACTAAGAGGTCTGTCCTTAAATTTGTAATTTCCTCTCTTAATTTGGATATGTCACCATTAGCCATTTTTCCTTTCTATTTTCAAAGGTTTGGGTAAGTCTGGGAGTAGTTCCTATAAAGGTCAATGATATTAGTGAATTCCAATTTGTTCATATCTCCTTTTCCCATAAGATTAAAGGCTTCTTGTGTATCCTCATCCAATCCCTTAAGGAATAGAGTTTTAAGAAGAGTAATATCAAGACCAATGCCATACCTCCTGTGAAGAAAGAGGAACCGATCAAGATAGTCCTCAACACTCTCATCCTCCTTTTGTTGCATCCTAAAGAGTTCTTCCTTTCGTCCCTCACCCTATAGTAATCTTGGTATTTATCCAAGAATATTGTTTCCATCTCCTGCCAACTATGAATGGAGTTAGGGGTTAGGCCCATAAACCACCTCATGGTTGCATCCTTCAAATTTGAAGGAAATAACTTTAATTTCTGAGTGTCTAAGGTGTAGTCATAGGTTTGTATATAAGAACTTTAAACTCAAATAAGAATTAGTCAAGATCTTCTGAGACTAGTCCCTGAAGGTTGGTAGAATTGAAGGAGATATATTCTTCATGGGGGCTTGGTCATTAGGATCCAATTATATGGGATAGGTAAATTTCCTTCCAAGTGGAGGGTTGTCATTATTTGCACCATTAGGGTTTTCCACTCCATCAACCATCCTTCCTTATTGAACAAGTTGCTCCATAGGTTGGTTTTAGGGGTTTGTAAATTGATTATAATAAATCTACCTCTACGGTCTCTAGGTATAAACATAAAATCATATCATACTAGAACAATTTCCTAACTACAAGTGCCTACTGATTTCTTGTGTTCCACATACTCCAAAGCACAAAAAGAATCTTGTTGTCACTACAGGTTATTTTATTTTGAAAGAAATAGTTATGGAAAATATATTTATGAATGGAAACTTACCAGGCTATCAAGAAGTACTAGATTTAGTACCTTAATCTTTGCTAACACCTTAAGAATCCCCGAAAAATGGTGCCAAAAAGTGATGAGTGTCATTGGTACTCACACTTTAGTTATCTCATGATTATCAGTCCAGGAGGTGTCCATGGCTATTTGCAACAAAGGAAACGGTTGAAATTGTGCTCAATACTTATTCACTAACAAACTTAATCAATACTATGCTAAATGCTATTAAGAAATGAAGTTTATTGATAAAACAGAGGATTATTGAACTCAAAATTGAAAATATTGAAAGTAATTAAATTCTAGTAATTTAAATAAATGTTAAATAACATAGATGAGATAAACAAGAAATGTTCCCTTCACATTGGGGAGGAGTGGCCCTTGTTCCTTCCCATTGATCTAGTTTAAGATTGTAAATCACACAGGTCGAGTTATCCCTGAATCAAGTACTTTATTGAATAGAATAATTTCTTTTACAAAAATCCACGAACTAACTCTACAATTCTACTACAAATGCTCTTTTATACCAAGAGTAGTATTTCTCACTCAACAAGAGGACATGTTATTTACAACAACTACTACTATTTAACTAAGAGATTTATATGATAACAACTAATTGTTTGAGTTACAATTGTAGAAGAACAAGTGTATGTCACACTTAAATCAAATTCATTTCATTAACTACATATGAGGTCCTTAATTGACTTCTAGTTGAGATGATTAATCAGCGCTAGAAGATGTCAAAGATCATGCATTAGATTCCTATAATCATGATGATTATAAGTCTATGATTTGTTATGTTTATCTGCTCCACGTCTTCAATCAACTGGGTGTTAAGTTGAGCTTGCATGATCCACACAAACCACGCAATGTATTAGATGGTAGCCCACATTTCATGCCCCTCTCATCATATCAACTCGTGTGTTGGCTACATAAACTTGTCATCTAAGTCATTTGCCTCTATTACGTGAGTTCTTCATTCCATATGAGTTTTTGCTAGTGCTCAAAGCGAGTCTTGTGCTCCAAAGTGAGTCATACGCTAGTGCACGAACGAGTCTTGTGTTGGTCTATAATTGAGTCTTGTGATGGCTTAAGATATGCTCTTCACACATTGTTAATACACATAAAGATCCATTTAACACATTTTGAAGAAGCATGCACAAAATGAAAATAACAAGGTTATGCACAAAACTTCCTTTCAAAATATACTAAAGTATTAATTACAAAATGATAATATCATCCTTAATGAAAAATGATGACATGACAAAATGGAGGGGTTTACATAGGAATTAGGAGGGCTCATTAGTAAGTTTGGACAAGGTGTACTAGGCTTCTTATATAGCTTTTCATTTTGGGAGAAGATTGCATCCTAGTGAATGTGGGATAAAGGGAATGTAGAATTAGAAAGGGATAAGTATGATTAGAAGAGATTAATTAGTGATTAGCAACTCATGGGAGTTTGGGAAGGTTTAATTAATTAACTAAGATTAATTAATAGGCCAAGTTAAGCTTATAGAAGCCATTTGGAGATGATTTGGGGGGAGATTAGTGAAATTTAAAGGGTTTGAGAGGGGATTTAACCAATAAGAAAGTTTATTGATTAAATACAAGATTGAAAAGGATTAATTAACTAATAATGGTTAATTAATTAATTAAAAGAGGATTTTAACCAACGAAGTGTCACTAATTTGCATCCAAGATGAGGGATGAGGCCGAGTTAATTAACTAAATGTCGTTAATTGGCCGAGACAAAGGAGAATGATAGTTAATTAGCATAAAATCACTAATTTTAATAAAATGATGGTAAAGAATACAATTAGTGTAATTTTAGTATTAAAATTGTGCGGTTGAATTAGGTGTCTACAATTTCAAAGAGTGAATTAACAAATTTGAGTGTCTACAATAAGAGCCAATAGTATGGGCTATTGTGTCATATTGTATACAAGCATAAGGGGAATAATATATCATGGTGTTGGAAGATCGAGAACCCATAGGATTAAGTAAAATATTTTAGAATAGATGAGGTTAATCAAGATGATACATACAAATCCAAATACAACACCAAGAATAGATGAGAGAAACATACACAAAAGAGCCATAGGAAGCTAGGGTTTTGAGATATAAATATTTGAATTAGAATTTTGTTCACCAAATGTTTATACCCGTTTTTAGACTAATTAGATGTGTTATCGAATACACAACAATAAAAAAGAATGTAAGATTAGGAAACTAGGAGCTATTTTGATAAATTAACTTCTAACATTAATTGTACAAAATCAAAATAGTGTATTGGTTCTTTCAATGCATACATACAAGACTCAAAATACACAAGAGATTGATAGATATACTTAGCTATACAAGATGTACAAGAGGAATATGGGAAAAACTAGATAATCTAGGAGTGCACACCAAGAGAAACTTCATTGTTGAAACTATGACTTACAAATATCTTAGTGCATGATCGTGCACGGTCAGGTTAGAATGTACAATCTATTCCTACCCTTTCGTATGCAATCTTAGATGCCTTCAAAATTGGGTTTTGTGACTTTTGGTTCATTTGGTGGCTTGGAAATGTATTTTGTTGTCAAACCGTAGTTGTCACACAATCTCGATATCATTTGTAATTATCTAAATCACTCTGAAAAAATAACCATGGGTAGAAGACCATGCAAGAACATTATTTTTTGGTTTTAAGTGGACCTCATGCACCATATACATTGGTATTACTCCTCGAAGGGATCAAACCACATGTAGTCATCCACCTAGCATGTAACATCTATATGAATTCATCTAGCTCTTAACTTGAACCTATTTGATCATGCTTGATAGAATTGTGCGCTTGTAGGACTTGGAAGTGAAAATTTGGTGTGTTTGGATTTTAGGAAGCTACATTCCTTAACTTGGTTGAGTGCTTTATAACTATAATAGTGCTTCCCTAATGGTTGTGTGCCTTTTGTGCTAATATTTGCAATGAGATCTCATGAGAGTGTTAGATTATGAAATGAGGTGAGTTTAACATGATTATATGGGGTCTTTGAAGGTATTTTATTATGGTAAGGTAGATCCATGACAATAAAAATTACCAAACAAATAATATTGTATTGAAAATAGAGTTGAAAAATGTGTTAATTGAGGACCATACATGTTGGCCAAGAACGGATTATACAACCTCACCAAACTATATGGTTTTGGACAGGGATAAGCACAGTGAAATCTGAAAGTTGCATCCTAGAAAGCAAAGCTTGAGAGTTGGTTTTATGTATTGATATTAAAAAAATGACACATAGGTGTATGGAAATAGGTAAGTTGAACAAAAGATGGCAACATGCACTGAGTGGGAATAGGATGTGGGTGTTTGTCTTAGCCAAGAAACACAATTGCAATAAGTATTTTCAAAAGAGTCAATTACCAAATTTGAGTGTCTACAATTGTAATGGAGGTTGGTAGCTTTCTAGCAATAGACGAAGATAAATGGGATAATGTTGTGCCTTAGAAGAATTGATATTCAAATTAGTAATATATAAATAGTTATTATGTGTATTTTCGGGGCATTCAGTATACACCTCAATGGCAGAATTGCAAATTAAGTTTACTTTTACCTGTTTTTTTGTTGATGTCAAGATGAGTTGTAGCTCCCTGGCTCCTGACCAGCATGGTCTAAAATGCATAAAAGAAATGTGTAAAAAAATTGGATTGATATATTCAGGAAGTAGACCCGTCAACCCTTATTTCATTATGTTTATGATTATGATTATGTTTGTGCTTATTTTTGGAAGAATGAGGAGAGTGTCTCGGAGAGTGCTTTCAAAAATTCAACTTTCTCTTATGTCTCTTCTCTACTTTGTGTTTCCTTCCCTTGTAAAGTGGACATCTCCTACAGAATTACTACTTTTCTTCTTTGCAAATTGTCACTCAATTGAGCAATAAAATCACGGATGGAATCAAAAGCTGTATTGTTGATTTTATCACTAAGTTGCAACATTTCTAAAAATTTGGTATAACTTGCGTTGGGAAAATTTAAAATTATGGAGATAAACATATCTTCATCTATTTGAGATATATTCAGAAACATCTTGAAGCTTGGTGTTCAATAACTCCATTAGGAGGTCAATTTTCTTGCATGCTCGTTGTTTATCATATAAGTATTTGAGGGTTTTCCGAGCTTTTCATGCTTCAGATTTAATAGACTCAATATGAATGATGACTCTTCCACAACACAACGATTTCAACAATACAATTGTACGATTATCGAAATTTAAGCAATTTTCCAACTTTGGTGGGCGATGTGGTTGACTTTTTAACTAATTCCCAAATTTCATTAAAAATGAGTATGATTTCCGTGTTCATGCTCCATTCGTTGTAGTTTTTATCGGTTAATCTCCAACTTCATGAATAAAGATTATTATTTTAGTCATGATGAAACAAAAGAAAATAACAAACAAAAAATAGGTATATTATAAGGATTTTACTTTCGCCCTCAAGAGATTCTTATTACAATGTGTGTTACTTATAATTGTGATAATACATGCATTATTTTGATCCAAGCAACATGAAATTGGTAGTAAAAAACTATATATTTCAACTTAGAACCTCCACTCATGTAAGCTCTTACAATAGTCTTATCACCAACTCCCATATTCATGCTCATAGGAATTTGATGGCAAAATATTTTAGATAAACTATATTTTAAGAATTATGGATAATAGTAAAAAGATATATGAAAAATAGTTTCTAGCGAGATAGTGAAGAAGTGAACAACTAATGAACACTATTGTGCCTATATTTGGTTGGAAAATGGGTCCCACACTTTGCACTCAAAAATGGATTTCACCACCTTATTTTCCTTATCTATATGTTATAGCTCAATGATTGGAAAACGATACAATGTCCCCTCGGCCTCGAGGACTTCCATAAAATAGTGCCCACCATGGATATTTACGTCGTAGGAGTAACTACTAGTTTATTCCACAAACATAGTGAGCAATGACCCACAAAAAAATTTAATACTTCTATTATGAATTTCCATTACCCTCAAATATGCTACATGTAAATTGCTCAAAAAAAAACCTTCGGGAAAATCTCCATCTCCTTTTTTGTTTCATAGGCCCACACGACTTCCTCATGGATCTTGTTTCATTTGTTATGATAGCATGAAAACAATTTGAGTATGGGATACATTAGGAAAGAACAACTATAGTAATTTCAAATAAGCTTATACAATATTAAAACTCCATTACATTCGATAGGATTTCGGATATACTTCACACACATGACCCATGGGTCCAACTAATTACCCAATACATGTAACTCACTAATACAAGTAAATCAAGGTTTACTAGCACTATAAATACATTTACTATTAAGGGGTGTCTCACTAGGAGATGTATACCCCATACAATATATAACGCTAACAACAAATAATATTAAACTCTTAGATCAAAGGACCCAACATGATTTCATTTATGATCATTTTATTATGATTTCCATGTTGTATGTTTTCCATATACCATTTCTGTTACACTATTGTGACATGCAATGATTTTTAGTTGGGGCATATGTATACGCCTTATTTTAACTCACAATGTCTTTTCTCTTTACGAGAGTCATTAATAAATTCACCTCCCCAAGTTATGCTTCAGGAGCATCACTAGAAACGCGGTGGAATAGTTGGGAGTACCTATGAGTGAAATTTGTTGTGCGGTCAATCTACCTTTGTTATTATCTCCTTTGATAATTCTTTGTCATCCTCTTGTTATTACATGCATATCTACTTACAACACATGTACATCCCCTTGAATCACCCACATGTCTTCTCTAAGTGTTTTCTCTACTTCCCAATCCATTCCTCTTATGACCCTCATGATCAATGATTTCTATCCCATGGCATCGACCACGATCGGTACCATCTAAGTGTACTTTTTACCATCCAACTAGACGGTGTAAATTAACTATGAAGGATTTGTAATGGCTACTCATGTCCCTTATTTATAAGTGTAATTTAAAATCAATTTTCCATAAAAATTTCATCATGTATTGGTATGTTTGTGCTCACAAAGTTGCTCTTAAAGTTCTTACAAGTTAAGGTTTAGTTGTGCTTACACTTAGAGGTATTCTTGGAGCATTGGGTCTAGGATATACAATAATTAGAAATGCATCAACAAGATTCAACATCTTTAGAGTCCCCAATAATCATTTACTTAGGTCTTCTTCTACCTTTCTTATGGTCCTCCATAACAACTCTCTCATAAGGTGCTACTAATACGGGAGGTCAAAACATCAATGGTGTCTTCACATAGGTATCTCTAAAATTCCTTTTCCTTTGTGTATTTAGGTTTCATTGATATATCGTGTATATATACTAGGATAGAGAAGCATATTCCTTGTTTATTACATTATCCTTCATATCAAGCCTTGCCTTTATCATGCACTTGGCTTACAACACTTATCTAATTTACAACCCTAGTTTAGATCTCTTTATATGTAAATATCTCTTATCTATCTTCTTACAACTTAAGATTCTAGTATGACTCCATCTCAAGTTTCATTGATGTATCGTGTATATATACTAGGATAGAAAAGCATATTCTTTGTCTATTAGATTATCCTTCATATCAACCCTTGCCTTTATCATGCACTTGGCTTCAACACTTATCTAATTTACAACCCTAGTTTAGATCTCTTTATATATAAATATATATATATATATATATCTCTTATCTATCTTCTTACAACTTAAGATCCTAGTAAGACTCCATCTTATATCCTAGACTTAGGATTTCTAACCCTATGCCTTTGATAGAGTGTGGATTATTGTCTTCAGATACTCGACTCATGCACCGGTTGGCTACAATTTTTGCTTATGTGTAGGCCCTAGAATGGTCTTTTATATATATCCTAATCGATATGATTGAGAAGAAAGAGGATAATCTATAGAAATCCTTAGCCCACATACAACATGCACATATTTTAAGTCTTTTGCACACTCCTTTGATAGATGACTTTGTTACCTTAATATATAATAGGGACATCTCACTTGCATTCACCAACCTCATATTGCTTTTTTATTACACATCGGTGCACACTATGCTTTGACATATATTTTTGACTACCCGGAACCTTCTATTTTCATAGTCATTCCCCTTGGTCTTACTTGAATGACGAATGTGTGCTTATAACAACATTTCAACAAAGTACCAAACATTCAAATATTTCAAAAAATACAAAACCAGCACTTGTGCACAACTTGCTTTGATGGTACACGATTACTTGATGGAATTGTCATATATATGGTGATTTACATATTTATTTTATGTACACATGTTTTTACGGTACATATGACTTAGATTTAGGGCATGTACGGCTATATTTAAAATATGAACATACGGATGTGTGACATTGATCACACCCTCAGGGCATCTTGTCACACTTTTCAAGTTAAATCTTTCTATGTTAGTTCATTGATCATATTGAGTTACTTAGATTGTTTATACACTACCTACTCTTATTAATATCTTTTAGAGAGCTACTTCCCATGGATATTGTACATTGTTATTATAGATTATGATATTGATAGATTATGTGGAGTGATATTGCTTTCCTCATGCTTACTTGGTACTAAGGATTGTAACATTGATGAATATATTGGTTGATCACTTACGGTTTCTATATTGTTTTTTATGTGTTGCAAGTACATTGGTTGTGTGTGTGTGTGTGTGCAATGTCATGTCATGTCATGTCAAACCAAAGTCATGTCAAGTGAATGTCATGTCTTGTATACTTATGTGTTTTTATCATGATGTGTGTGTGTGTGTGTGCATGTGTGTGCGTGTGTGTGTGATATATATATATATATATATATGTATATATATATATCCATTGTGATATTGTGTGTGTTTGTTTACATATTTTTCGTATAACTATTCGATAGTTATTATGTGCTTGCGGTCATCGTGATCTCTCTCCCACCTAATGCCAATGTGTGTTATTTATTTTTACTAGTGTTGTCATGATTTAAATCACATATCTACTTTGATACTAATTATTGTGTGCTTCATCGATATATCTAGCTAACAAAGAATTTTTTCATGAGTATATTTTGTATGCTACTAACAAACAAGCTGTCATTGCCTTGAAAAACATGTTTGCAATTATTAAAATATTCTTTTGATGATATATCCTATCATATTTATATATGTATTTTACATTATTATGATTTTTCAATATAATATGTGATGCACATTATCGTTTCTTTGAGATGTGTGCCTACATAGGCTTTATTCCTCGTCTCAAAAAGGAGCAATAATGGGCTTGTTTCAAAGGTTCGAACAAGGCATTTCACGTTCTAAGACAAATTACATGAATCGGATGGGGTCAAATAGAGCATATTGAAACATATTCATATGATTTTGCGAATATTTAAATCATTCTATATCATTTTGAAGAACAGTTGATCATTTAGGGCAAGGATTGTATCCATATACACTTTTTCTATTTTCTAAATTGAATAATACTTGATCTACATGAGCACTTTAGGTCTATATCTCTACTGACAGATTGATCCTTTTAACATACAAATGTGGTTCAAGGGTTTCACGATTCATAGCACCCTTCAATTTTTGGCCAAGAAAAGGATAAGACTACATCAAAAATTCTCCAAACCTAGACAAATTAATCATGTACTCAAGGCATTGTAGTCAAGTTTACTACGCCACTTGACTTCAAGCATCACCTTCTCTCTGTGGCAACTAGAGCATTTACGCTCCTCAACTCATTATTCCAGCCATTATGTTCCTTAGAAGTGTTCACCCCATGACATTATCCAATACAATTCAACAATTTGTAGATGGGTTCACATACCGTTGAGTGCATCTGTTTCATAACTTTTCAAAAAAAATTATGATTCTGATTATTTTAGATTTCTTGTTGTAAGAAGACATTAATCTACATATGATTTCTTCCATATTTCACATAGAACAAATGGCAAGTTTCAACTACGCCTATCAACACCCAATGCAGCTATTACAATTTTCAATGATTCAAATTATTTTAGATTAATTGTTGTAAGATGGCACTAATCTACATATGTTTTCTTGCAAATTTCACATGGAGCAAATGGCACGTTCCAGCTGCACCTATCAACAACCAATGCAATTATAACATGTACCAAATTTATTTGTTTTATTATTTTAATTTAGCATTTTCAATACTATATTTAAAGGGGACATCTGTAGACACTTAAATGTGGTCTTTGGCATGTTTGCAACATCAATTTTGACATGCTTAGAAACATTTACACAATTCACATATATCTAATTCTTAAGCATATTTTCCCTATATCAATCTACCCATCAATTGTCTTAACCATCCCTATCTCGCCAATTAAACTTAATCAAGATCGGTTAGTTTGTACTAGAACACCTTTAAAACCTACACAAACATTCTCCATACTCCAAATCCCGATTTTGCACTCCAAGGACACTATGAATAGCCCTAGACAGGTGTATGTTATCGTAAAGACCGCCCTTGATTGGCAATATCCAAGGGCCCTCAATAGTAATTTTTCAAAGTGAAGAATTCTCCATTAGTTAAGCCTAGATGTGTTTCAAGGGTGTCGGGGACCTAAGGAAGAGTCGCTTTTGTAGGTGCAAAACATTTCTAAGGACGCTAACTTTCTCCATACATTTCTCCATACTCCAAATCCTTATTTTGCACTCCAAGGACACTACAATAGCCCTAGACAATGTATGTTATCGTAAGGACCGCCCTCGATTGGCAATATCCAAGGGCACTCAACAATAGTTTTCAAAGTGAAGAACTCTCCATTAGGTAAGCCTAGATGTGTTTCAAGGGTGTTAGGAACCTAAGGAAGAGTCGCCAATATATGCAAAACATTTCTAAGGGTATTATTATTCACTGCTTCACCTCTTGGTTGCCTCTCTCTCTCTCTTTGCATTACTCAAAAGGCATATACATATCAAAATCTTAAAGGAACAACCCTATAGTAGTCTATAGAGTTAAATATGAATTCAAAGAGATCAAAGTTGCAATATGCAAAATGTTAAAAGACTAAATGAAGTTCAATTGTTTATGCACATGAACTTGCACGCATCTACATAGGAAGAAAACGTACATGCAGCGTGATATCTCTTCAAAGTATTGTTATTTAGTCAACGCTCATCGCATTACAAGGGTGTGTTGAAGTTGTCCATCTTAAAATGTTAACCCATTTTTAAGGGACTTTTGTGATTAATTAAGCACAATTAAGGTGTGAACAAGCAAGAGCATAAACATGCATCATCAAACATGATCTAAGAACTCACATCTTTCCAAAGCAAATTGGAAACACAAGGAAAGGCCTCTTGCAAACCCCCAATTCCTACCAAATGTTGTTGGTAAAGTTCAACAATACCAATATTACCTCGTTATCAAATTTGTCAATAATGTCCAAACAACCTACCAACCAAAGTTTCAAATATGCACACTTGACAAAAAAATTACATTTTATTTCCAAAACTTGTGCCACCTATGAATAACAATCAATTAAAATCAACAAAATAACTCTTTACTTTGTTGTTTTATCATTTATAAATCAAGTAAACACTACATTTATTTATCTTTTTCGATGTGAACAATTTAAAATTATCTCATGTTATGGTTGGATTTATCTCTTAGATATAAAATAATCAAAACAATAATTAAGTCAAAGGTATGTTAACCATAAGTCAGTTACACACCCCAAGATCACCAATTAAGTGTATAACTAGAAACATTGCACTTTTGCGCAAAGCATTTTGTAGCCTTCTTGTAATGTCGGGAATGTTTTGGACGCAGTTAACAAAAATACGGACAACTCCAAAAAAATTGTCAACTAAAAGCACCTAATTTTGATTCCCAAAAACCTTACTCATGTTCTTGAATATTTTTACTATCACCAATAAAATAGATAAAGTTCTTCCACGAAATGGGCATCAATGTCTAGAAAACCTTAGAACAAAACAAAATATGTTTTGGGGCATAATGTAAACCAAACTAAATAAAACACATTTTCATTTTTTCAGGCACCTAAATAATAAGATATCGAGAAACAACACAAAATTTGTAATTATGCATTAGCCAAAAATTGTTTTAATGGTTGCTTGATCTTCTCCAAAATGCTTGTAATTGGTATTTGATTGTTGACAAAAACAATTCACCATATTTCCTCTCAAAATGCACAACAATGCCATAGGTGTCATTTTCGAGCATTTAAAACATGCATTCACTTAAAAGTTTAATGTATAATTTGTTACATATATTATTATATTTATATCTCACTAGTCAACTTGAGTTGTTCACATTTAAATTCATAATTAATCATTAGTGGATTTATTACATTTATGTAATAAATGCGGTAATGATTAATTATGAACTAAATTCAAGTTGGCTAAGACTCCAGTGGCCTGGTCATTGAAGAAGATGCTCGTAATCCGGTGGAGCCCACTGTTGAAGTCTCTAGCTCATTTGGAGGACATGAACTAATTCTTTGGACTGCTATATTAGTATAAATATAATGTATTAGGTTGTTTTTGTATGCAACACCAATCTGGGTTGCCTTAACTTGCTACTGGTACCTATTTTTTAGGGTTTTTTTTCGATACTCTGATCATTATTATTAATATAGCTGGGCTTAATGCCCTTTTTTAACTGATACTTAAATGTGAAAAAGTGATATATATGATTAATTATGAACTTAAATGTTAAACTGAATGCATTAAACTTACAAAAATGACTAGTTGATATATATAGAATTGTTTCAATCTCAATCTCAGGGCAAGAGCAATCAAGCTCCAATCTAAATCACTCAATTCTGTATATTCTAGATTACACATGATTTACTAGCACGTCTACACCATCGATAAAATTCATTTGCCCATCTGATTATTATCACTGTATACTAATTAATTTAAAGGTTGATTAAATGAAATGCTGTATCAGAAAGCCTCACATAAGACAACATACAACCAAGCATTAAACTTGGGGCCACGAAAATACTGTTATTCTTGTTCTAATTGCTCCAAATAATCTTATAAAACGTGATCAGTTTCCGAATTGTTACAAAATCAATATCTTAAGTTTCATCTCTTCTGAAATGGCAACTTCATTTTACTGGTACTTGGTCATTAGTTAAATTTGTCAATCTCTTAATGTGTTTGCCCTTTCTTTGAACATGCAAATCAAGCTTCCAGTCCATAACATTTGAATTGCTCTTGAATAACTGTGTCAAATACTTAAAATCAGATCCCACTCAAGTGGTCCATCATCACATCTATCCATCAAAAAACCGTCAATCAAAAACTTAAAGTTAAATTATCAATATTTGTGGGATTATTTTACAGTTCACAAGCTATTCTCCCAAAAAAGGATGCAGTTCAGTCTGTGACCAGCATACAATGCAAATAAAAAGACAAGTCTACAAGACATCTCAAAACCAATTATGCATGTGAAAACCTTCTTGTATTCTGTGCAGTACGCTTGATTTGGAATCAGGTCCCATAAAATGCCTTTTGACACAATTCTAAGAACAAGTTTCCAGATAGATAAATACTGCATATTGTATAATGATGCCTTTTCTCTCTCCATTTATAAATATATGGAGATTAGAAAATGAAGAAAATAATAATTGAAAACACAACCTTGTGATCAAGAACAAGCTTTGCTCACACAAAAAGCTGACACGTGAAATACCCCAGAATGAAATTAAAAGAAAGAAAGAAATGAAAAACTAAGATATAGTACAATGGATGTTCTTTAAAGAGCATAGTACTTGGGATACTATTTCAGAAATAGTGCAAAGACAGGACCACAGTCAAATGTCGAACATTTTAGGCTATGAAAATACAAGCCAGTACGAACCCCATGATTGCAATACCTAAATTCAAGAAAGAAATCTTAAATAAATAAAACAACTTAATGCTCGAGTTAAACGGCACCTTAAGTATGTGTTTTTATGCCCTTGAAGATGCTTGAGACCCAACTTTTAAAAAGAATGCAGGCCACGTGAAAGATATATTGGCATTAATTTTCCCAAAAATTACCCTGTACACCTCGAGTCCTGGGATTATAATTGCTTCTTTTGTGAAAGGCCCCGTCTGCTGAGAATCATTTCACTGGCGAGAAAATGAGCCTCACTCTCAAGACATTAGCGATGAGATTGTTTTGCAAAAATTAATTCATGCTGGAGTCATTGTATAACACATGAACAGCCGTGGTTGCCTCCCCATCCTCTTCATCATCAGATCCAGATGAATCACTGCACATAAGCATGAGATCTCAAATAAAGGACCAATGCCAAGGATTTCAAGAATCAATATGAAGGAAAGGGAAAACTCATATATTAGCCGAACTAGCTTTTTTAGGTAGAGAATTTCCTTGTAATGCTATTGTTCAATTGATGTAACGCATTTGTTCTCTGAATATAAGGGATATTGCTCAAAACGGGGATTTGAAAGGCATAAAAACAAACAAGATGGAGTATTTTAATTTTAATTTTCTGAAGCTTCACTCTTCCCTGTGACAAAGACAGAAAAAGCTAAACAACAAAAACGTACGACAGGCTCGAAGACAGGAAGCAATGTAGATTTTGTAAGAACTAATACCACAAGATATGTCAGTTCATTTAAAATAATATTACTATTACTCAGACAATGTGTGCAGTGAATAATCATAGGAGAGGGATCTAAAATAAATGAAGTAACAAAGATTCATATTTGTCCAAAATTACCACACTACACTATTTCTTCCCACTCTCTTGGTTCAAGATTACAAATTACCCCATTCACATGCAGATTTTAGCCTTTCAAAAGAATATCTTTGAATGCAAAACAAAAAACTAAGAAAACATGTGGAATTTAGGAAAGGCATAACAAGATATTCAAACTCCAGAAGATTTTACTCAAGTTGAACGAGAAGTTTCCTCAATTGAGACGTACTTATTTCTAGTCTAAGTTGACAAAATACAAATGGGTAGGATTTCCAAAACATTAGACAATAGGAAAAAGCTAATTTGCAAACTTATTAAAAAATAGAAATCTCAAAGTTTTTATACGGAATTAAGAAAAGAAGTTACAAACACGTGAAGAAAACATTTACATTAATGTAGGGCATGTCCTTTTAAGTTTGTCATATCACCATCGAAACACGAAATAACAGTATCATATGCAATGTGCATATTTCAAAGCCAATGTGCTTTCAGATGCTTTTGGAGATAGAAGGTTCAAATTTCCAAGGAAAATCTTTTCATTTTATCACACAAGTATGAACAACTTCTGGCCACAATGTGGAAAATAGCTGCAAATAAATGATCTTTTATTTAATTTGGCTATATAATGAACAGCAAAATTTTCTAAACCTGGCATGAGTAGGTCTTTTTAGTTGACAGATCTTTTGTGTAGTTGTCTTTACTCTGTCAATGGCATCGGAAGCATACCACTTGAAATACATTGTTCATGTAAATGGTTTCCTATCCTTGCTTTGTTCACAATTCATAAAATTTATTAAAAATTTACTTTTAATGGATGCCGGCTGAGTTGCTTTAAAATGTTTAATTTTTGTAACTTCAAGAGCCATTCAAGTGGTACTGTAATATATAGGAGAAACTATCACTCATAGTCAGTGGGTGGCTGTATATACAAATTTTCTTGCACAATTTGCTCTTTGGCAGTAGCATGTGTTCCTAATTATGATCATGAGTTTTATGCGTTTTCAATCTTAGTGCTTTTGGTTGACTGTAAGTGTTTTCTAAATCAACTTTTTACAAAGGGGCTTGTGTAAGACCCAGATTCCAAATAGAAAAATGCCAATCGAAAATGTTTTGGGCATTGCAAACACATTTCTGGTGTATTTCCGTTTTTGAAACATTTTGAATCCAGAAACAACTCTCCCCAGCCACGGAGTTTCCTGCAACTGAGTTTTGAATCAAATGTTCATTGTGAGAGACCGTTAATGCCATTTCTCAGAAATATTTAGTGGTGCCTACAAATTCAGCTTATGTGTCTTATCATCAAAATTCAGTGTGCCACTTTGGGTGACTGCAGGTCATACACTTTGCAGGACAAATGCAGCTTGTCAACTTGTTGGCAAGTGCAGTTGAGTGATTTAGTTGCAAAGACATTGCACTCAACTAATATTTGAAAGGGATGAAATCCTTTGTGAAAACCAAGTTTGCAACTATGTCCTAGCTCAGGGGCATCTTGAAGAGGTGGATGTCAATGAAAAGTGAGAATGCTAAAAAAGTTAAAAACTGAAAACCAATTTTGTCTAGTCCTGAATAAATAAAGCATCTCATAAAGCAGAGGTCAGATGGTATGAATATTTTGTACTGTTTGTGTTGACTGTGTATACATTGTTTTCCTTAACTGCAGCAAAAATATTATGAAAATATCATTTATAAACTTACATGGTTTCATAACTGCTTGTGCACACGGGCCATGCCTGGATTTTGTATTCTTCATCCATACACTAATACCATCAATCAATACAGATTCCTTATTTCGCAAAGAAAACGGATACAGTAATATAGCCATTTGTTTGAGTTAGACATAAAAAGAAAGCAACAAAAATTGGTTTAATAAGGGCATTTTTGACAAGGAAGAAAAATGATCATTTCCATTACCCAAAATCTGAATTTTTGAGAAGCGATTTCCCGTAAAAAAAAATTGTACCAAAACAATCATGTGCAAGTCAAAGGTAGGCTAAAGTTGTTAGAAACTTAAAGCATTACTGTTTGTGGTATTGTTGGCAGGAAATCTGATACAGTGCACCCAAGGAAGGAGCACCAAAGTGTAGACAGTGATCCGCACCTAACCAAGGAAGCAGAAGGTAGCAATGCTAAAAGAGGAATAAGGAAAGAACGGGGGTGTCCATGAGGAATAGTACCCAAGTAAGAGAGCTGGAGGAAGATGTTGGCGCAAAAGGACTATGAATCAAGAAAGAGCAGAGCGCCAAACCAAGGACAAGGAGGAAACAGAAGGTCGGGAGAGAGCACTGAGGCACGACGGCCGACTTGTTGCCAGGGGATAGAGGTTGAGAATTGACCAATGACTGAACAAGAAGTTGTTGCTGCATTTGCATAAGACAACTGTTAATTTATAAAACAACAGGAAATGCACAAGTCACTGGAAGACAGAATGCATGCACAAGGTAAAGACGTAATGCTTGAGGGTTGAGCCAGAATGATATTTATACAAAAGATTCAGTGTAAAGAGGAGCATCAGATAGAGGGCAAGATGAAACCTTTACATAGAGAGTGATGAAACAGGAGAGAATTCAGTGTGAGAGTAAGGATAGATGAGAATTGTAGTAAGTGAAAGATGGATTTTCTATGGCTTTGTTGCTTGACAAGCAAGTTTAGCTCCCGTAACCATTTGGAAAAGGAAGGCACTATGTACGTAGGGTTTTGATAGACATTAATGGAAATAGAGCTTATTCTGTCACATGATGTGTATATTTTGTTTCCATGGTTGGTTCTTTTTTTGCAGTAGATTTATTGCTTAGTGGGACATGTTTTGGTATTGTTTGGAGACACTAATAGATTACAGTGACCAACAGTATTTTCATTAAAAGATGTAACTGGGTATATGTGTGTGTCAGCACTACAGAGAAGGATGCAGTACTGCAGGCATGTACTTACAGATAGCGCATTGTAGCCACCTATCATGCATAATCGGCTTTGGTCTGTGTTGCACTTCACTTAGTCTATGCATGTTTGTGCACAGCATCAGCAATGACTGCTGCTGTCTGTAGCCTCTGTACACCATTTAAAGGAGTGGAGACATGGCCCAACAATATTCTCCCAACCCTCCCAGATATTAGCCAACAATTATCCAACTTTGGGTGAGACATCCTTCTCTTTTGAGGGATGACACCTCTTATGCTAAGGAAGATGTGGCATTGTGTTGTAATCTCTCTTTCAAATGTTTTTGGTGTAGTTCAAAGCACACAAAAGAAGAGAAAATACATGCAGCAGGTATTGTTACTAAACCTCCTGTATTGTTTTGAGATTGGTAGCAAGTTCCACACGAAAAAATAGTCCTGATGGAAAACAAATATTTTTTCCCAGCAACATTTCTAATACTATTTTAGCCTTGATCGTTCAAGAAGCTGTAGCCTTAAGGTCCACACTGTTCTTCATACGAATGGTCATTAGCTTAATTGCAATGTTTGAAATATTTCAAGTACAAATTGTAAAAATCAGTCTCATGCATCCTGCGGGAAAAACGTGTCGTAACAAACGTTTGCATTTCAAAGCTACTGGGAATTAAAATTATGCAAAATCACAACTGCATTCGTCTCCTGGGTCAAACACAGCAAAAAAAATCACTGATGTTGTCGATAAATACCAATTGTTTATTCTGCAAGAGGTTTCTTGAGAAACTTAGTTTCAGGATAAACGCCTTACCATTTTCTATCCAGAGCATGTGGAAGATATTAGAGGAGTTAACTGCACAGCATGAAGCAATAAACTTTTCTTGCATGACACCCTCTGGAAAACATAACTATGGATTTTGGCAAACACTTCCACAAAATAACTGCCAGGAGGAAAATAGGGAAAAAAACATGAAGTTTGGAGGATGGCATAGGTTCTTGAGGGCAATGCACGAGAAACACCAAGCTTGAAACCAATAATGGGAAAAAAAAAAAAACACAATACAGTAGAGAGGTGATTTGTGTGTGGCTTGGAAATGGAATATAATCAATGAAATCCAAATTTGTAGAAATAATGACTACCTTCTAGAATAAACACAATGAAGAAAAAATACTACGAATTTCAAAAATGTATGTCTTCGTTTGTTGAGTGCTTCCATACATTTTTGAAGCCCTTAAAAGTTAAGTTTTCAACGACTTAACTTCCAACTTGTGTTAGGGTGTATACATCTGGAACTAATGATAAAAGAAGAAAGAAGCTGCATGAATATCAATAGGTGAGCTAGGTCAGTCAATGGAACTCGAAAGTGCAGCCAGAGAAAAATAGCAATATGGGAATGCCTAAAATACAAACTTATATGTTAATAGCTATAAAATACAGCCGGTATTTTTCACGAGAAAAATACAAGACTATCAAGCTACATTATTGGCTGTCCTACAGCCAGGTACAATGCATTGTTAACTAACAAAAAAGAGTAACTGGACATGAGGTGAGAAAGAGACAGAATAAAAGCTTAATGGTCAGCAGCTATCAGACTAAATTATCTGCTGTCCTTTAGCCACGTACAATGAATTGCAACCATCAAAAAGAGTAACTGGATATGAGGTGAGAAACCAAAAATATCAGTCCTCGTATATACCATCACCAATGCAGAGCTGATGACATCTGCTAAAAAATCACCTAGTTAAAGAGGAGTTACTGGAGCTACCCCAGCGGCACCAATGTGGAATGCACTCGCCTACCAATCAAAGTCAATGCTCTCCTAGAATAGCTCAAGCAGCTGGTGATACAAGATTGGTTGTGAGGCCTAAATTGAGTCTGTTTAAACATTGATACTCTACCGCCGAACAAAGTTTGATGATCTAAAAATGCTACAGGTAGTACACTACCTGACTGGTCATTATTATCAATATCCATACCAGCAGTAAAAAGAGGGCATTAGGTACCCTATTGTCAAGAAACCGGAAGAAGCTAGATAGGCTCCTTTCAGATTTTCAAATATAAACTATAAATATTTCTCTGATGTCAATAAAACGAGCATCCAAAGATGAAATGGTCTTTCAGTCTACCCTCTTAAAGAGAGCCTATTTTTCAAATCTTGTCCTCAAGAGGGATACAGCGGTCTGTTCCAACAGAGAACTAGTGTGAGCACACTTCCATCAGGCCAAGTGGGAACCCAGGGCTGTGTAACCAATGTTGCCGGAGATAGTCTACACAAACAGTAACGCCATCAGAAAAGATAATAAATGCTTTGCATAGAGGCCAACTTGGGGCTGAATGGCTAGCGAAAAGGGAAGAGCCAAGTTGTTTTGTATGAACTCTTGATAGATGGTGTAACAATTCAAAGAGAGCTTGATTGTAATTTGATTAAACTAAAACAACTCCAAGAATTGTACATATTCTCCAATGCCAGCACTTCATTGGACCGACCTTGGAATGACTGGTCAACAACCACGTCACTGTGCCAAATAGGGCACCAACAAGTTAGATGGTACTTCCGTAGCTTGACTTTGTACTTAGCATGTATTATTTGATAAGCCAATAGACAAGAAAGAAAAATATTTGTAATATATATATTGATATTGATATACGAGTGATTATACAATCAAGAGGAATAAAATAGGTTACAGTGTGAAATAACACACCAAATAATTAACTAATAATAATATTAGGTTTATAACAAGTCCCCTCTGGTTGAGACACCTTTCCCTCGAAAGCATAGGGAAGAGAAGGATGTGTATCCATAAAAATTTGATTTACCCAAAATAATTTCTCTTAATGGATTTTTCTACTCGATTGATATTTTGTAATACGCCTCCTTTGCAACTGTTCGAATATCTGGCCATAAATGTTTGTGCCCTTTTCTCGAATCATATTCTTCATTCGATGGGGTGATACCAGATTAGTTGGTGTATAAATTCCTTAAGTGTGTGTTATTGACCTTCCCAATTAGAATTGATAAAATGATGCCACATATTCATCGAAAATGTATTCAAATCTTTAAACCAATCAATGCCCAAAACTATAATAACTGCTGCCAGAGGAAGGCTTAGAAAGTGTCATGTAGTAGCAGCACATTCAATAACCGTAACATCAAAATTTTGTGGGACAAGAAAATTAACAGAGAACTCTAGTTGAAAACATGGCTATAAAACTATGGTTGCTACTAGAACCAATGAGGACCATAACCTTCTTTTTCATTAAAGACCGTAACCTTCTTTTCAATGAAAACTGTAACCATCTTTTCATATTTTCAAGGTTTAGTGATAACTAATTTTGGTTATAGCTGCTACCAGTACACTTGGTTGATCTTCTCCCAAAGTCAGATGATCGCAATCAGGCTTGAAATTGTTTGAACATTAGATTATCACTCTTTTCAACATCAATACCACTTCTAAGCATGACTCCTTAGCCTTTCCTATTGATCAAATAATAATTTATCTTTCCAATAGCCATTTATGTCAAGATGAATTTGACATGGTTGTGGTTCTCTAAGCGTTTGATAATCAAAGAATTATAGTTTCTTTGTTGGTATCAAGTTCTTCGCTCGCAATGTAAGCCTTATGCATTGCAAGTCTTGGATGGTTTTGTTACACCCTAATATTCTACATACGTGTATGAAGGTGACAGAATAACCAACTTGTGGCCTGCATAACTTGTCTTTATATCAGTTAGGCCGACCTGATTAGGACCTTGGGGTCAATGTTTGTGATATTTGTAGCCTATAAATTTGCAGTAGAAGTCATTACCGTGTTGTTGTAATTGGGCATAAATGAGCTTTTCTCACCTTGCTCCATCTTCTATATTTTTATTTTTTAAAAGACAATTCCCTTGTTTTTTAAACTTCTCTATCTTTTTCTTTCGTTTAATCACTTTTCTCCAATAACTATATTGTTTTATAATTATGCATTTTCAATTATGAAAATCCAATTTAATTATTTTCCAAACTTTCTTCCTCGTTTCCCATATTCTTTCCTATACAATGTTTTTCCTAAATAATATTTTTTGCTTTATTGCATTTCTGCTCATGGATATAAATATGGTTGAGTTTCAACAGCCGGAAAACCCAGCTCCAGCTATTCTTGTCTTTGCCTTAATCTATAAGTATGGTTTCAAAAGGTCTTAAGATTGCTTAAGTGGATGCACCATCAAATATTATTTTGACTAATGTATCTGTGCTCCTCTTCCATCTTGATGCAAATGCATTCCTTTTCTGCTTCTCCCACTTTCCCATGTTTGAATTATAATAACAATATAAATATAACATAAGTCACAAGGTTCAAGTTCGCATTTATGTTCGACGAGGATAAAGTTCCGTTCAAGTTCACCAAGGGATAACGTTCAAGGAAAAAATGTCTTCAAGTTCAGACAATTTTTTTCTATCATTTTTATATTTAATATTTTGAAAAAATGCATAAATATGTCAGAGGGACAGAGTGGAGAGAACTTTTTGTCTGCTACTTTCAGTCAGTATATGTATATATACACACATTTGTAAAATAATGCAAAATCAGATCAAAAACTATTCATGCAAAATTAATGGATAAAGTCGAATTCATGTTCGATGAGAATAAAATTCGAACTTTTTTGATAAAATTCAGAGAACCTTGTGACATAGAATATAACCATGTTTGTAATGTATACGCCAATTAAGCAAGAAAAAAATGCATCCAACACTTATGTTCATGCTATCTGCCAGTGAGAAGTACATGATCTATGTTCAAATTCAAATTAATATAGAACTACTTTGTTTCACAATCAATTTGTATTTCTCACTATATCAATAAATGTTTTCTTTAGATCAAAGACAATAAACAAAAATCAGTGTTACATGGTTGTGTTGGTTGCTCAAACGTGCACCCGCATCTCGGATCTCGAAAGGGCTGAGGTGTCTGAGACCACAATGGAACCGTCCCCAAGTTGTGGGACCTTGCACGCTTGGGACGGATCTCTAGAGAAGGCCGGTTCCTCTACCTACCTCTAACACTACTGCTACTCCTAATGCTGAAAGCAAATCCTAGACTAAACATGCCAAGGGACCAGGGATAGAAGGATGTGCAAAAAGGGAAAATCCTAAGCTAAGGAAGCGATAGCGCCAGAAGGAAAGGGTTGATCTCTCTCCACGAGCGGCGAAGGAAACAGAGAGGGCGCGGGAGAAGAGGGTGGACGGCGCGCGCCACAGATCAACACGCGGGCTCGGCCTTCCAGCGACGTACAACACATGAATGTGGGGAATGCAAGCACAGGAGTACGCACAACATGCCAAAAACGCAAATAGAGAGGCGAGATGCAATGAAAACGAGAGAGGGAAGACAAGAGTTCCACAAAACACGATTTTATTGCTTAAGGGACGCACAGTCATTTACATTCATGGCAGGAGGCGAGAATACATTGCAAAGACCACGCCAAGGTCTGAGACCCATGGGAAGTCGGCCACCATTTTGGCATGGTGTCGTTACAACAAGGAGGGATCCTTTTTACAAAGCAGAACTCTGCTATTTATAGAAGAAGGAGAGAAGAGAAGGAGAAAGGGAGGGAAACTCGGATTCAAATCTTCAACCACCAACAACTAGCGATAAATGCCTGCAAATCCGCCTGCAAGGCTGTCAGATGCGCTTCCCCATGTCTATTTGGCGTGTGGAAGAAGGAAGAAGGCAAGATCTAATGAAATCTGGTAGTTGAGGTCGATTGGATGTGTGCATTGATGAGCTGAAAGACGTTTCCCTGTTTTTGCCTAACAAATCCCACCTAAATTTGAATTTGAATAGTCCAATGTGTAGCTTATGTCAACAGTTCTCTGACAAGTCCAGGCGTGCCGATCTGAGCTCTGTAGCAAAGATACGGCTGTCATAAGATGTCATAGTCATCAGCGCACGGAAAACACGTGGCGCGCACAGGTTGGCTGAAATGATGGCCAAATGTTCATTTGTTTTGTCTTTTCTACCATGTGTCATGCATTGGTTGGTTGTCCAGATTTGGCGCCCTATTGGCACGCTTTGATTGGTCACACGCGGCACACTCAAGTCTGATAGAAGATGACTTGGCATAGAAGGGCGCAAGGGCACACGCGGAACAGAGGCGCAGGAGAAAAGCAAAAGGAGGCGAATGAAAGCGTGCGTGATGCGCGCGGGAGATGAGGCAACGGGTGAGCGAGAGAATGTGTGTCACGATTAAGGCGCAGCTATTACAAAGTAATGGGCGCAAAGGGCCAAGACTTAGCCGAAGAAGTAAGTGTGAGAAGGGAAAAATGGAAGGAGATAAGAATGGGGAGGCATAGAGGGGCGTGCGTGATGCGCGTGAGGAGAAACGAGGCAAGCCGGTGAGCAAAAGTTATGTATGATTAAGAGCGCAACTAGTTACAAAGTAATGGGCTACTCATTCATCTATATATGTTTATTTGACTTTTATCGACCTCTCAGGGCCAAGGACTTAGCCCTCTCACCGATATAAGTAAGCGTGAGGCACCTTCCTCGGGAAGGGAAAAATGGAAGGAGATAGGGCAAGAATGCAAAGGGCATCAAGCAGAATTCTTGTTGAGGATTGAGGCGCTTCCAGGCTCATATTGAGCTAAAGGTGCAAAATCAAACTTGGCGCAACCTCTCGGACTTCGAGGGCAGGAACTCTCTCACATTATACACCTGTTAATGCACAAAAAGGAGAACAAGGTGTCAAAAGAACAATCTTGAGAAGCATATGGAGTCGGTCCACAAACTCCTTTGAACAAGCTCACCTAAAATGTGAAACACCGTTATCAGTCGGGATGAAATTATAAGTTATCCAGATAACTAGGAGAGTTATTTGGATAACGAGGTTGAACAAGCTCCAAAAACCATCACAGAGTCATGCAGGGGAGGAGGCGAGCATCGGAATCTACTGAATGATAAGGAGAATAAAGATCTATGGGTCATGAAATATGTAATAGAGCACAAGACAAGGAACAATAGTCTATAGATATCAAGTTGTTTTTAGCACACCATACACACATTATAGAGGATATACTATCTCATTCATCTATATATGTTTATTTGACTTTTATATCAACTATAATTTTAATATTTTCTACCTCTCAAACAATATACTTGGCTATATTTCAATTCAATTTTGTTGGAGAACTATATTTTTACCATAATCATTTAGTAGTCATTTTCTAATGGACTGTTTGAATTTATTTAATATTAATTTCTAATATTTCTACTAATTATAATTTATAAACTTTTGAGACAAGGACACGTTACGATATTACATGACACTTGTTTTATATTACTTTATTTTATTTTTATTACCTTTTAGCCACTCTTTAAAACTAGCTTTTGGATATTCCCATAACTAGTATTCTCGCATCCCAATGTTTTTAAAACTTTCAATACTCAAAATATTGTCTTCTTCAAACACTACCCTCCATTCTCTCAAAAGTCTTCACAATGTACGGAAATGATATATGTCAGCAGCAATCTTTTCTCATGACAAGATGTGGATTTAAATTTACAAGGATTAAGAAAACAGATGATGATGTGAAAAAATTACCCCAAAATTCTCATGATCTAACCGTAATTTCATACAAGCCAAATTTCTGCAAATTTTAACTACTATTTCTGCACCGTTCATAGCCATTTTTCACAATTTTCAGCTGAGTCTTATCCTTCAATTTATTGGAGGGTACCCTTTTTAACTGTTGTTTTTCTTCAGCCCTTCACATTGATTTGGAAGCTAACAATGTCTTTTTCATTATTAAATCTGGCTGGCTGGAGAACAGTATTGTTAGGAATATCTTTTGACGTTCACATGTTAATATATTGTATGTGGTGCAATGAGTTGTAATAACAACTCATACAGATATTATTTGATGTAATAGTTGGTTAATAATGTATGAGGTGTGAGAGAGATTCTAGGGTACATTACATATTCGAGAAATAGAATATGATTGTGTGAGAAGATAGGTGAGTTCTAATGGCTTCCTATAGGTGATGTGTGAGTGGTAACCTATAGGAGATCAATACACTATATATGTACTCTTCTCTCTTTGTGAATAATATCTCAAGTTTATTTTGTGTCACACTAAGTGTTATTGAGTATATTGTGAGTTTATCTGTGGGTAAAAGCTCTGCCAAATCTTCAGAGATTGGGATTTGAATGCGCCAGAGATTTCCTGCCTTTCCTATCTAAAGTGCCACATTCAGAATTTGACTGGAATATCAACCATTTTATAATATGACTGCAAAATCACTTTTAGATGTTTAACTAGGGTTATTCTTTTCAGAATAATTTAGCTGGTTTTGTAGCAGCACCGAGGTGGCACCACAGTTTATTTTTTTCAATCACAAACTAATAGAATGCAAGGGTTTTGTTTTTTCCTTGAATTCTATTTTTCTCCTCTCACGCCCAAGCTTGGTATCTTAGACCCATTTTGATTACTCTGCCACATCTTTGCTTTGATGGAGGCAGGTGCTCGAACAGACAACCACTTGAGACTCATCTCAACAAAAAGATGTAAGCCATTAGTCTCTATCATAAATGAAGGTAGCAATTTATGAGAATATGTGTGGAGTTCGTACACTATGCTCTCAACTCTCTCTATTCTGCTACGAAACTTTTAGATTTTCAGATTTCAATTCCTTTATACCTAATTTTGGCAGGAAATGACTAGTCTAAAAATACAAAATGAAGCAATTGGAGTTGGAATATAAAAATTCATATGACAACTCTTCCTACAAGAAGTTGAGAGAATCTCTTCTGACAAGAAACTCTAAAAAGGACAGCTTTTGGCTTCCCAAAATTTTCAGAATTTTCTTATTTTTGTATTTTGCAGTCTTTGGGCCTTTTGGAGGAGTGGTTTTTGTTTTTTTGTTTTTCTGGAGAGGGGCAAGGGGGTGTTTGAACTTTAACATAAGAAGTTTCCTACTCTTTCATCATGTTCTATACATTCTTAGATTTCCAATGCTTTTTGAACAAGGTCCTTTTGAGCTACGATTTCAAAGTTATGGTTCTGACAAGGTGACCTAGTTTTTTTATATTCTTTAAGAACATTGTCCTGAATTGCCACTCAGACCATGCTGATACCGAGATAGAGTCCAACAGTGAAAATTCTCATAGCACTGAAACCATTGCTTTCTTCCGTATGGCAAAGGACAAAGCACTCAACAAAATCAAACAAACCAAATCCTTCAAAAACTTATAATGTTCAAGCTCAGGAGATGGACTCTGCAGCGCAAAAAATTATAATGTTCACTGGCCATATACGAGTTCAATGGGGCACTCAATCAGATAAATTGGGCACTGGTCAAGATAGCTGAAACAAAGCCAACAATACATCAGCAATTGAATACATTCAGTATGACCTTGGTTATTTGATCACCGATAGTATCAAAGTTTGAGGAATAACCCAAAGACTACCTCAACAAGATCCAAAAGGATATGCAAGGGATGATTGACTTTGCCCATCTCCAGCAAGAGTACGACATCTTGCAGGCCGATTTGCAAGACTTTCTCAAGAAGGTGGCATTTGCAATACATTTTTGTAAAGATCAATTTGCAGGATGTTCGGAGAGGTTGCAACTGCCCTAATTTTTCTAAATTCTAAACATTAGGGTCTGTAATAAGTTTCAGTTTTTACTTTATAAATCACCCCTGCACTCTAACACAAACCTTGCAGATAATTTGAGACCATTGTTGCTTGGTAAACCATGTAATATACAGCAGATAACATGTGTCTGGATTTGCCAATGGGGTTTGGGTGGATCGGTTAAGACGGACGGTTGTGTCCGAATCCACCCAGTTCAAATCCCGCTGGGCGCAATGGTTTACCTTGGCGGGTGTTGCACCACCGAGGTGGTTTACAGTTCGGTGGTGGCGGGTGTTGCATCACCGATGGTTGTGGCTCGTGGCTTCGGCTGGTGGTTCTCAATGGTGGCGGAATTTGCATCGTTGGCATTGGCGTTGGCGGCGGTTGGTGGCTCTAAAAACGGCAGTGGTGGAAAATTGCATCGTCAGTGCGGGCTTGGTGGCCGTGGTGGTTTGTGTTGGTCTTAATTGTAATATCTTGTTTGAGGACATTGTTGTAGGGTGGGGCCCCACCAACCCTCTAGTTCATAGCTCTAGTCAAAAGCGTTTAACAATCAAAAAAAAAAACATGTGTCTGGATTTCTCTTGCACTAATATTGTAATTTAAAACTAAGATTCTAAGAATCAATGTACATATTCAAATATTTGGTTGTAATCACACTTCCATAAAGAACTTTTGATCGCATAGTTAATGACTACTCAAAGAGCCCTTGTTGAAATTTTCTATATCAATATTAAAGCATAATTAGCATGTTAAACCCCACCCATTGGTGCATGCTTCTCAAAATACTCAACTGAAAAAACAAAACTTAGGTAAACCTAACAAAAAATAGCAAGTGAAATCATGACCTAACCTGTGTAAACTTAACAAAATAAATAATAATCCAGAACACGGCCTCAGTCAAGTAGTTGAAGGCCTTGTTATCCACATAGACATCCAGTTTGCACATTCTAAGGGGAAGAGCTGGCAAAAGGAAACTAACCATATGGTTATACTTTGTAAAAGATGAGAAAAACAGTACCGATAAACCTATGCACAGGATGCAATGCTAACAGAATATTAAAATATAGCAGAAAAGAATAAAGGCACTCTCACAACATATAGTAGAGATTTAACTTGGAAAACCCTTTCAGGAGAAAATCCAGGAAAACAGCACTCACTTATTGTATTTTCTAAACCACTCCAAATACAATAAGGTATTTCTCCAAGTCTATTTCACCCTGATCTGTGTGCAATTATTTATAGGCACATCACTGCTAAGCGGCATCACATTACAATGGATTATAAATCGTGGCCTGAGAAACGATCCGTACAAATGCCGTAGGTATAAAACTATGGATCGTAAACCACAGGCCAAACCACCCATATGGACCCAAAAATTATTGGGGGCAGGAACCCCGCAATGGGGCACCTGTGGCCCCCATAGCCCCACATAGTGCCAAAGAGCAATCAATAAGGGGTGCAAAACATGCAAAGTACACAACACATATCCAATAAAAGACAAACTAGAAAGGGATCTCATATTCACAAAAGAAACAATCTTATAATGAGAGAAATAGCCCACCCATTAATGGGTCAGTACACAAGGTAAACATAAAATATGTAAAGTGGTCCCTAAACTTGGCTACTACAAACTGAATTTCGAAGGAACCGGATGTATCCCTAGAATTTCAAGTCAGGTATTCTTTGTGAGAGCCTACTCGACTTCCATATCTAAGGCAACTAACAATGAAGCAAATGCAATTGCTATAGTTGAAGGGATAAAATTGGCTGCAGAATTGAAGGTGGTAACGAATGAGGTGGAACTTTGGAAGGGGACTCAAATTGCAATCAATGCTATGAAGAAAGCATCGATCAGAGCTAGGAGAGGCATCTTGTGCCTATATACCTCTTTCAGACCTGCCGAGTCATGGCTGCATGTATTATAGATGTAGGATAGAGGGTTTTGGTCAATCTTGGCTTTAGCTAGGGTCTTGGTCAATCCTGGCTTAAGCTGGAATATCCATTGGCTTATCGGCCTCTTGATAGCAATAAGCCAAAATTGTATGTAGACATGAGACAGATCTCACCTCATGGCGACAAACATTACAAGGCACGTGCCTTGTAAACAGGGAATTTCAGTCTTGACACTCCCTATCCCACTAGGCCACTTTCCTCATTTTCTTATGTTCTGCTCTGCATCTCTGGACTGATGACCCAGAAAAGAGAGCGCTTCTTCTCAAGTGACATAACAAACCTCTGCTTGAAGCATTTGTTTTATGATTTTGCCCCTATAACATTAGCCATGATGAGATCTGTTCTGGCCATGATTTTCTTGTAGATAAGGGAGAGAAGAAGAAGAATGCCATAGAGGTGGAGCGTCTTATATTGAACCTTTCCAATTGATTAAAGTTGAATCTATATTCCAGTAGGTGGCAAGAAAAATCAAAAATACCAAGGAGGTTCCTTCAAGGGTTGTATTTTTAGGAGCCATTCAAGGAGAGGAAGAGCATGTAGCAGCAAAGAAAGCGATGAAGATGAGGATCACAGAGCTGACATAGATTATATCAAAGCTCAAATCTTTGAAGAGGCTTTTGAAGCAGTTAGGTGCCACTATAATGAAATGCTCAAACTATTCGTGACTTGCAGGTATTGGCTAGGAGATAAGGTGGTAAAAGTCTCTCACACCAGGCTGCTTCCCATTTGCATGGAAGGGAAGTCGTAGAAGTGTCACTCAATCCAGAATGAAATCCATGGAGAAGGTTGAACCAAAGAGTTGTCTGATATATACATTGGACAGGTGCTAACCCAGGAGGAGCGTAATGTCTTGCAAGAGGAAAATATTAAGATGCTCCTACACGTGTTTTGAGGCCAAGCAAGAGGAGAAAGGAAAGAGTAGACCCTAGCCCGTTGTCTCGAATTAGAGAAAATACATGGAAACCATGCTTATTCCTAGGAAAATGCAAATTCCACCATATTGGTTTCACGTTATGTTGCACAGGTACGTCGTCCCCCCCACCGAACCCATACATGTACATGTCAGGGACGGATGCATCCCGAATATGGTGTGGATATGCCCCCAATACACCTGGGTACAACCCAGACATACTTAGGGCATACCTGCCATGTTTCGGCACTGCCGTTGCAAAATAATTAATTTTTGTTGACTCAGTCAATGCGAACCCCAAAGCTCATAAATTAATTAAAAAATAAAACCTTAAACTCCTCTAAAACCTATAAAAAGGCACTCAAGCATTACCAAAACACAAACAATTCATTGTTGGTTTTTGCAAGTGTAAGAGCAAAGTGCCAAAGACAAATTGAGGAGGCAACCATTGTAAGGAGGATTTGTTTGGAGGCAGCTATTGCAAGGAGGACGAGATTGGAGGCTGCCATTGCTTGCAAGGAGGAAGCTATACTGAAAGTGGAGCTAGTGGGAGTGGCATGCAGGAATTTGATTTTGAGGAAAATCTAGATGATATATTCTAGATTATTTGTATTAACGCGATATTCATATATCATACGTAGTATGCCACATGATTAATGAAAATGTTAAATTATAAGCATATTGAATGTTTTCAGCCTTGATCCTGATATACTTTTTAAGTTTTTAATTTATTATGGACTAAAAACGAGTAAAATGAGTATATATAAAAACAATTATATGTTGTGTATACGTATTTATGTGTGTGTATACGTATGTATGTATGTGTGTGTGTATATACATATATACATAATGTACACATATACATACATACATACATATATACATATACATAAGTACATACATATGTACATGTATATACATATACATATATACATATATACATACATACGGATATGCGATGCGTATATATATATATATATATATATATATATATATATATATATATATATACATAATATATATATATATATCTATAAATTTAAAGAAGCATTTGCATACATAAATGTTATTGAAATTTATTATTTCTCTATCACGATTATTTATCTAAGTCATAAGGTTCGAGTTCGAGTTCAACCCTCCTTGTTCGCCGATAGGTTAAAATTAACGCGTATGAAGTTCGCCATTAGATAAAGTTCGAAAAAAAGGGGATCACCATTAAGTTCGACTCTATATAAAATAAAAAACTAAAAAATAATTATAGATATTTAACTAAATTTAAAATATAAATATAAATATAAATAAAATAAAGATTAAAAATTGCAAATAAATTAAAAATTTTGGCATGTTTTTTTTTTTTTTTGGACGGAGTGCGCTTGGAAAATAAAATATTAATATATAAACTACTAATACATATTAGCAAAGATATTCGATAAAAAGATTAATATTACTAAAATATTAATACGTATAACTTTATAAGAATAACGTATTAGTATAAAAAGATATTAATACGTAATAATATAAAATAAAAAGAATTAACATCTAAAATTAAATAAGAATACCTAACGAATGAATAATAAACAAAATAAAAAGAAAATTACAGCAAAGTGAAAGCGCTGAAAGCTGAAAGGATTTTTAACTTTATAAGAATAACGAGCACAATACGTAATAACGAGATTAAAATTAAATAAGAATACCTAACGAATGAACTCAAAATAAAAAGAAAATTACAGCAAAGTGAAAGCGCCCAATCATCGCAAGGATCTTGCCGCCCGGATTTGCGGTGAACTCCTCATCCGTGGCATCTTTAAGCCGGCCCGCCTCCATGGCATACGACCTCCGTGCCACATGTAGAAACCCTCACGAACAACAGCGAATTTGGGCGAACTTATTGCTGCGGGATTTTAATCGCCGAATTTCGAATTTTTAGGTAAAAATTCGGCGAACCTTGTGACATAGTATATATATATGTATGTATGTATGTATGTGTGTGTGTATATATGTGTGTGTGTGTGTGTGTGTGTGTGTATATATATATATGTGTGTATATGTGTGTGTGTGTGTATATGTATGTATATATAGATGCATATATGTATGTATGTATGTATGTACCCAGAATATACGCATAAACCAAGGGTTTTTGAAAATCAGCATATCCAAGCATCAAATCTGTACCCGTACCCGTACCCGTATCCTCGGCAACATAGGTTTCGCGTATTTGGCCCATGTAATTTGGCCTTTACATTTTATTATTTTTTTATCGAGCAAAATAGATATGAGAGAAATAGACCAAGAGATATATTGTGTTATGGATGAAAAAAATAGAATGGCACGCTGCCTAGAAAATATTAACTTTAAAATAAATGAATAAGACATTTTAGTCTGTATCATGTAGTAAATTGAGAAATGAAGAGAACATTGAGCAACTGAACATCATGGAATATCAAACTGGATAAAAAGCTAGATCAAAGACTAGATGGGTTAATATGCTGCGGTCCCAAATGGATACATCCTTGTAGCACTTCCAAGAAGATAATGTCCTTAATACTGAAGATTAAGTGATTAAACTAAAAGATACTCTAGAACATAACTTGTACCAAGTAATTAAAGTGCCTCATGGAACCATTTTCCAATGTACATATCAAAAGAATGTTTGCTAGACTAATATTAAATCAAAAGAACAAAGCTTGGAAAAACAGAAAACAGTTAAAAAAAAATATTGCAAAACAATCAAAAATTGCATTTCCTCAGAGTGCCAAGAGAACCTACCTGTTCAAGTGAGTGTCACAAGATATGGACATGTTTCAAATAAAACAGAATGAAATGTCATAATTCTTGCATGGTTGGTTTTAGATGGAGGCCTCCTAGAAAATACAGTTTGGCCGGAGCATGATTCTCTGATCAGATGTTCATTGGTGTGGCAAGAAGAGGGATCTCAAGCATATTTTTGGAATGGCATGTTTGTGAGGTGGTGGTTTCCAAGAATCTTGTTATGAATACTGTTTTGGTTGTAACTTAGCCATGCAGCCATGGTTCAGTGGTTTCCACGTATCTTGCTACCCTGCATATTAGACATGCAATTGTATTTGGGAATCCTCATATTTGTAGACAAATCTTGTGGATCCTTTGGTTTATATTCTGTTTCTCTGAAGTTATATTTAATAATTCATGAAGGTACTTTAGTTTGAATTCATATGTTTTGTTGTATTGATTAGGAAGTATTTAATAAATTTTGACTATCAGGTATAATTAGAGATGCTACTGCTGTAGCCTGATATTAGTATCACTTTTCTGCAAAGAGCCTAGGAAATTTATGTAAAAAGTATTCCTCTATTTTTTTATAAGCACCTCATAATCAAAAAACTGCATTATCTGAAGATAAACTAACCAAAACCAAGCTAATGGTGTGTGATAGTGCCAGGGACCGGGTTCAGTTAATGAATCGAATTGGGGATTGTTAAGTGTGCAGATTTGAATGCTAGTAAAATTGGGTACGAACAACCTAATCAGATATGCATTGAGCAAGACCAGTCTATATGTCTAAGGCAATCACAGAGAGAGGCCTTCTGTATAACTATCAGACCAAATCCAGTTTAATCCCAGGGATTTCAAGAAGAAAGAAACGAATAAAGAAACAGAAGAGGGGAAACAAGTAAGACCATTTTAAGTGTCAAAAAATGGGAAGGGTATAAATTATACCTTTGCTCGAATTCCTTGATTTGTGCTAGGTCCTGTCCATGTGCATCAATCCACTGCACTTTCCTCTTCCTCTTACAATCAGTACCATGTTCATTGTGGCTTCCGTCCTCTGTGCCTGCTTCAAACGCACTGGGCTTTTTCAGACTGCTCTTCATACACACCTTCAGAACAGCTTTGACATCATTTTCCCTGTTTTCCGCCAAGGGGGCTGAAATGGGAGAGGCAGGCGGTCCCATTGGCGAGCCATCCATATCCCCATTAGAAGAGGGATGAACAACGTCCACCTTTAATGATGGTGATCCAACTTTCCTAATGCCCTTGGAGGAAGAGCCGCACCATGAACTGAACAAAAAGAGGCACAACCACTAGAGCCCTGCTCTTGCCTTGACGAAGCCAGCGGAATAAACTAATATCTGCCTCAGCCCCTGCTATTTCAATACATAATAATAGCACCACATTCCCCTACTATATATCTCTTATCTCTCCCTCCAAAACTACACTTTGATGACCAAGGATAGTTGCTAACTGTTATGACACACTGTACATAGGATTTTCTTTGTGGAAATCAAGATGTAATGCAAGGTTTCAGGTGTCAAGAAGACCCCTCCGCGAGTTCAAAAAGTAAATCCAATGAACATCGGTAAAAGATGTTGAGTAATACCTCTAGGGGCAAAAGACTCGCGTTTTACATGTGTTTGCTTTTAACGAAGAAACCTTCCGTGTAAATATATTGTTGTAAGATTGATGTAACTTCGCGGTTCCTACAAAAAAATCTTCACATACAATTATGGCCCAAATTCGTTGAGTCCCAAAATTTCCCGTCACTGCCATTGCTAACCATTTTTTTAACTCGATGCATGATCTTGCAATGTGGATATTCAAATAACCGATCTGCCCCAAATTTCTGCAGGATAATAAAAACCGGGTAAATAACCATTTCTATGAAGTGTGCATTTGCATGTAAAGACAATACAGCCGTAAAAAACAAGAAAGAAGAAGAAGGAAGCAGTGAAGTGCAGAGCAGCAGCAGCACTAACTATTTCTGTTACCTTTACGGGTACGCGCCCTAACAGACCTTTTTCTCCGAATAAAACACACGCACCCAAATGCATATATGGAAAATGAGTTGAAGCTGGGTAGAAGTAGATTGGAGAGGATTTCCAAGATAGTTGATGCTTTCAGATTACCTACGATAGTTATTATGGTACCTAGGCAGAGAAGAATTGAAGAAAAAGGCGCACTTGTGTTAAAATATGAGAAAGACGGTACCTACCTCAACCTGTGGCAGTGGCAGTGGCAGTGGCAGTGGCACCCTTGATTTGCTAGGTGAATTAAAACAAAAATTTATACCATTTAATGATAAGTATTCCTGTCGTGTGGAAATGGTAAAGCAGATTAACTCTTTCTGTGCATCTTTATACCTTTCTATCCTCCACGGTCTAGGCAACGGGGGCGGTCTTTTTTAAATACAAGGCATGGCTCACCTCTGCACTAATTCAATGTGTCATTCTTATTACATTGATTTAAGGCTTTACAGGAGACTCTAATTAAGCTAATACTCTAATACTAGCTAACACCACCTATAAATACATAAAATCTACACTAGAAATAATAATTAGCAATTGCTCCATAATTTACGACACTTACGACCATACAAAGCCTCAAAAGGAGCTAGTTATTCCCAAAGTGGAGTGAGTGGAGTTATTGTATGCAAATTCAACTAAGGGTAGATACTCCTCCCATCTATATTGTTGGTCCATGCAGTACATGTGAAACATGTCTTCCAAAACTTGATTAACTCTCTTTGTTTGTCCATCCGTCTCAGGATGGTATGTAGTGCTGAAATTGAGCTTTGTACCAAGGGATGCATGTAAGGTTTGCCAAAACCTAGAAGTCATCCTAGCATCACGATCTAAAATTATCTTTTCTGGAAATCCATGAAGTCTAAATATCTCTTGCACAAATCTATGTGCTAGAATGGGTGCATCATCTATCAAGTTTCCTAGAATGAAATGTGCCACTTTGGTGAGTTTTTCAATCACCACTAAAAACAACATCATGTTTGTTTTTAGACATTGGGAGTCCTTGACAAAGTCCATATTGATAACTTTCCATTTCCATTCTGGCACACTATGTGGGTACAATAACCCTACAGGATGCACATGCTCAGCTTTGACATGTTGGCATTATAAACATTTGACAACAAAATTTGTAATATCTCTTTTCAAACCTAGCCATACATATAACTATTTAACATATGCTACCATCTTAGTCACCCCAGGATGACCTGAATAGGGAGCACCATGTGCTTCCTCCAAAACTATGGTTCACAAACCACCATGGTCTGGAACATATATTCTATCATTAAACCTCAAGATTCCATCTCTCTCTATCTGATAGCCCTCATACCTATGATCTCGACTATCAACCTCAAGAGCATCCTTGACCTACTTGTAAAATTTATCAGATGGTAGCTTTTCTAAGATTTGTTGTCAAAAGTAGTTCGAACTACGGCCATGGCGGCTATGTGTCTTCGTCGACTTAGTGCATTTGCGACCCTATTTTCCTTTCCTTTAATGTACTCAATATCAAAGTCATACTCACTCAAAACTATAACAAACGTCTTTGGCAGGCATTTAGGTTAGGTTAAGTAAAAATATATTTGAGACCCAAATGATCAGCCTTGAGTTCAAATGGTTTCCCTAAAAGGAAGTGCCTCCAAGTTTGTAAGGCATGAACAATAGTTGCTAACTCCAAATCATGTGGAGCATAATTTAGTTCTCCTTGCCTAGATTTTCCTTGACTCATATGCAACAACGTGGTTATCCCGCAAAAAACTCCCCAAAATTGTCTCCTTATGCATATGTGACCATTGTGAAGTCCCCATTAGGATCGGGAACCATCAAGATAGGAGTTGTTGTCAACTTTTCTTTCAACAACTTGAAGGCATTCTCACAATTTTCAGTCCAAATGAACCTTTTCCCTTTCTTTTGTAGTGAAGTAATTGGACTTGCAATCTTGGAAAATCCTTCCACAAACCTCCTATAATACCCAACTAATCCCATAAAGCTTCACACTTCATGCACGTTCTTAGGAGCAGGCCAATCCATAATTGCTTGGATTTTAGATGGATCAACCGCTATGCCTTCTTTTGATATAATGTGACCAAGATATTGCACTTAAGGTTGGAAAAAGGTGCATTTAGATAGCTTTATGTATAATTTGTATTTTCTCAACCTTTCCAAAACCAACCTTAGGTGCTCATGATGTTCTTCTTCTATCCTAGAGTATATTAAAATATCATCTAGGAAGATAAAAAAATTGTCCAAATAGTCTCTAAAGACATTGTTCATCAGGTTCATAAAAGTTACAGGAGCGTTTGTAAGTCCAAAAGGTAGATACAGTGAACTCATAATGACCATAACAAGTTTGGAAAGTTGTTTTGTGTATGTCCTCATCTCTTATTCGCAATTGATGGTATCCAGACCTTAAGTCAATCTTGGAAAATATTGTAGCTCCTCGCATTTGATCAAAAGATCATCAATGTGGGGTAAGGGGTACTGTTCTTTATAGTTGCTTTATTCAACATCCTGTAGTTAATGCAAAGCCTCAAATTTCCATCCTTCTTTTTCACAAATATCACCAGAGCACCCTAAGGAGAAACACTTGGTCGAATCAAACCCTTAGCCAACAATTCTTGTAATTGAGATTTTAATTCAAACAATTCAATTGTAGTCATTCAATACGGGGCTTTAGATTGGGGTTCAATTCCAGGCATGAGATCTATTGAGAAGTCAAACTCTCTTCGAGGTGGAAGTCCTGAAGTTCCTTAGGAAAGACATCCTTATAATCATATAGGAAAGGATAGTCTTCAATGGTTTGTTCCTTTTCACTCTCCATATCATGGATGTCTATTGCATACATGACACATCGCTTTTCTCTTTGCCTTCTTTAGTTGCGTCACAAATATTTTCCTAAGACTAATCTCTCTCTTAGTTCCTTGGATGTTTACTTTTCTTCCATTATCATCTAAACACACTATAGTCTTAGCAAAACAATCAACCTTAGCCCAATGTTTCCATAACCAATTCACTCCCAAAATCACATCATACGATCCCAATGGCACAACATACAAATTTACTAAGGTTGCTAGTTCGGGAAGTTATAAATCAGCCTCAAATAAGCATTGCTCTAATTTTCACTCAACTCGGTTTCCATATTGCACTACCCAAGTATGTTCCATATAACCAGCTTTTCTAGATATTTTGCTTAAAATTTCAGGAGCTACAAAACATTCATTTGCCACTTTGTGTCTATCAAAATAGTGACTAGATGACCAAAAAGAGTACCTGATGCTTTTATAAGTGTGGTTTGATGGTCATCATGGTGGTTATCAACCTGCTTTGCATGTATGCATTGTTGAAAGGTTTTCATTGGTTTGATGTATGTGCCTTGTTGATGGACAATGACTAGCATAGTGATGTCCCCTATATATGAAACACCCATCTTTTGGTCCTTTGGTGAAAGTCTCATGGTTTCTGTGTTTTATTATTGTTCCAGCTTTTGATTGACACCGCCATTATTTCCATTCTTGTTTCCATTAACATTGTGATTTTTGTTTTTGTTCTAAGAATATTCTCCCGATTTGAAGTTTTCCCTTGTCTAGAGGGGTTGAACCTATTTTTTCCAATTATTCTTTTGAAAAGATGCAAATTGAGAGTGTTGGGGTTAGCACACTAGTTGTACAGATATATTAATTAGATCTAAGCATAAAATCAATCAATACGGAAATAAACAAGAAGAAACAATACACAAGATTTAACGTGGTTCACCCAAGTGTGGGCTACGTCCACCAAGAAATAGCCAATTTATCATCACAAAGGAAATACAATGAAGATTTGCAATCTTCCACACCTTCTTGGATGTCCTATACTTTCTTCTCTACAAATTTCTCTTTTCTTCTCAAAAGGAAACTTCTCTCTATTCTCAATTTAATTCTACCTTATAAACCCTAGCTTTATGCTTATATATACATCTACAATCTTAGGGAACTTTAGCTATGCAATTACAACCATTAGATTCACTTTATAACTAAAGATAGATCTAATTCCCACAACTTAATTATAGTAGTCACGCACAGGAAACCGATGTTAGTTAGCCTTAACCGATGTCGGTTAGCCCTAACTGATGTCGGTTCCTCCTTTCCTGACCGATATCGGTCCATGGGTGACCGACGACGGTTTTTCAACCGACGTCGGTTACTGTGTATTCCAACAAGTCTATAAAAGCATGTTAGTGAAGCAATTAAGCTCCACAACTCAAAAATCTCCCACTTGGAGATAAATTGTTGCACTTTGTACCATATAACTCCATCCTCTGATCCTTTCCTTTGGCTTGTTTCTCCCTCTTCAAGTCTCAAACTCGAAGACCAACAGAAGTGGAGTGTAGCTCCAACTTCTCCTTTGCCAATGGCTTCGTTAGCATATCCGCAGGGTTCTCCTTTGTATGAATTTTCTCCAACTTCAGTTGCCCATCCTCCAATACTTATCGTATGAAGTGATATCTCAACTGAATGTGTTTCGTTCTAGAATGAAACACTGAGTTATTTTCTAGATGAATTACACTTTGACTATCATTGTATAATCTGTAATCCTCTTGCTCTTTTCCCAACTCTTCCATGAACCTGCTCATCCATATCATCTCCTTACTAGCTTCCTCAGTAGCTTACAGCAACATACTCAACCTCTATAGTAGATTATAGTCATTTTTACACCCACCAAAGAACAAGGGAATCCCATGCGCATCGGCCTATCACCCAGCGGGCACTAGGCGCTCACCCGAGGCACGCGTGGGCATCGAGTCCCTCCTTTATGTGAGTTTAGTGGGAAACATCATCTATGATAGGAATTACAAAGAGTAAGCGGAAACGAGACATGTAATCATCATAGATCTCAAAACGGCTTTTAGACCAATGCAATCATTCCAAACAGAGAGATACTTAAACATATTATAGGATGAACAAAAACAGAAAGGAAAATACATAAGGATTCATACTCATTCCATAAACAAACATGAACAGAACCATGAAGATATATGTATGGACCAAAATCATTAATGATCATATTCAAATGAGTTAGTAACCTCATTACATCCATTAGATCCATTATGTAAACATCACAAGATGGCGGATCAAGTCATACATCATAACTAGATTTACATACCTTGGCTTTCAAAGGAACATTTACAATCCCAAGCCCCTTGATGCATCCTTCTCCTATGTTTTATCTACACAACCCAATACAACTCCTCGCATGAAGATTTCTACAGAGCTCCACTCTTTATTGATCTCTCTCCCTTTTTTTCTTCACGTGGGCACTTGTATTTATAGGCCTCTTGAACTGCTAACTCTTCTTTCTAAGGCTTCAAATCCATCACCAAGTGTCCAGATGTGGTCCTCCATGGGAGCATGCTCTTCTAGGCCTGAGCTCTCCACTCCTTGCCATGATGGTCTTCTAGAATCCTCCATCGCATGGCATATTCCATCCTAGGTCAACCTATCGCCATGGCACCTTATCCACTCTGCATGCGCAATCGGGTCACGCTTTTCTTGTGTCCTTCCCGATACGCCAAATACGGCTAAGTCCTGAGACCTTGTTTTATCGGCATCATATCACGGGTCCTAGAACCCTCGCCTTGCGCGCCTTCTCCTTGTGGGCCCACCCTTTAGCTTAGACCTTGTGCGCTCATGCACCCTTTTGTACTTAGTCAATATTTTAGGGGCCCAACATCACCCCACACTTTACCTATTCTCTGCCCTCGGGAACACTTCTTCAAAGAAGAGAAGAAAAAGTAATTATAATAGACTTAACATCTTGGGAAAAGAATAAGGGAATGAATAATTGAGAAGGAATGAAAGAATGGGGAAATGTTATTACTGCAATAAGATAGGAAAATATCTTTACAAGTCAGCCTCCAACTTGTTCCAGGCATCGACTTCATTTTGCACTCTCTAGCAGAGGTCGCCGACTAGGGTGCTTACCTCCTCAAAACCCAGTCCATCTCCTTGAGTGTTCATTGTTTCAACCATTCCTTCCAATTCCTTTCCCATGTCCTCAAGCGCATCCATCCTTCTTGTAATATGTGGGTACAACTCCTTCAACCAGTTTTTAATTGAACCTCGTAAGGTTTTAATGGCTTCTGACTTCTTCTCAACCTCGGCTAGGATCCTTTCCCACTCTACTCTATTTCCTTTGTTCTTCTCTTGGAATTCCTTGAGCTCTACCTCAGTGAGTGGTGGCCAGGGATACTTGCACTCTATCTTTGTCTGTACAATTGTCATACGCGGCTTCAACAAAGCAGTGGGTAGCAATTTTCACATCAACAAGAACCTTGTTGTACTTGGCAATGATTGCTACAACCTTCAATTTTTCCTCTTTTTCTAGGCACGCCGCTACTTCTTCCACGGATTCTAAGGCCAAAGGTTTCTTCTCCATGGTGAGGATGTGTGTTAAGTCTTCAAGGCACTCAAGGGAAGATCCATACTTTTACGCGAGCGTGCCATGTGCGGATGCTTCAAAATAATGGCATTTGTGATGGATTCTACTTTTTTGTATACCTCACGCACCCTTGCCTTTTCTTCCCTTAGTTCACACTTTAGCTGCACGCTAATTAGTTCCTCTTACTTTAAGTCCTTGGTCCTTTTTTTAGTTCTTCTTCCTTTTTTCTAGCTCTACCTCTAAAAATTTTACCCTGTCATTCCTCCCGAATAACCTGGCTTCCAGTTCAACCAACACCTTATTCAACACATTACAAACTTGTTCATCCAAAAGATGTTGAGTTCTCACCAAGGGGTTGTCTCCTTTTGACTCAGGCAACTTCATTATTGCCCCTTGGCTTACCTTGAACTCTGGCTCATCGATATGGGACTCAATTGCCCACGAAATCATTTTCCTTGTCCGAGGATATGCACCTTCTTCATCAAACGACTTCATTGCCAAGAGTTGGTCTGTTGGGACTGTGCTTTGGAAACATGCATGTAACACCTTGTTTGGATCATTAATGTAGCTCATTCTTGGTCTTTGGATCTCCATGTGCTTCCCTCATGTGCTCATGCCCTTAGGAATAATTACCATTAGACTTGGGCCTCCCGCACTACCATGATCTTTCTCTACACTTTCTTCCTTATCTTCATTCATCATTATTTCAAACGTTGTGCTCCAATTCTTGTTCTACTAAGGCTTCAATGATTTTCATTGCTTCTCTTTCCCACCTCATTTACTTCATCCTTAGTGAGGCTTGGAGTCCTCTAACCCTTCGTGCTAACCTCTTCACCTCCTCCCATGTCCTGGGTGCCCTCCTCCTCCTGGTTTCCCTTCCTTCACACAAAGCGATAGTCATTCTTCTCCTCTTCGCCTTCTTCTTCTGAATCATGCACATTGAAAACAAGTGGTTCTTTGTCTCCTTCAGGTTCATCTTCTTCATCATCATCTCTCTCACCCTGTATTTCTCCAGGCTCTTTGTGTCCTCCGAGTCAAGATCCTTTATCACCTTTTGTTTCTTCCTAACTAGGGATTCCAGTATAGGGATTCTACTTTCTCTTCTACCTCCTCTGGTGATTTCTCCTTTGTGGTAGGCTTTTCTTGTTCTGGTGCCTCCTCTCTGACTGGGAACTCTTCCTACGTGTGTAAGTACTTGTTCTAGTGCTTGTTCTCGGGTGCCCACCATTTGTGTATCTTGGACACTTGGTGCATTTTTCTTTATCTCTTCCATCTCCTTTTTCTTGGGCATGGTCTTCTTCCTACATGTTGGGTCTTTAGGTATAGATATTTTGTTTTCAAGATAAGTGCCCTTCTCAAACTTGGGCCTTATGTGAAGGTATACACACGTCATGAGACCTCCTTGCAATAGTCGTAGTCAGAGGTTTCATCATCTAAACTTCATGCGATACATACTTTTCCACGTACGCACACTTGTTGGGGTAGACCAATGTCCTGCGCATCTCCCTGTGGTCCCGATCCATATTTCTAAGGTCAAACTTCAACTTCTTGGATTCCTTGAACTGTTTACTCCCGCCTGGAAGTACTGAGCGGTGAAGGAAAATGGAAGTTTACACCATGGGCTCATGCTTTCATCAACCAACTTAAATTTGCCAATGCAGAAGTGTTGGTATACTGTGAATTCAACTTCTCCCTCTGTGAGCACTGGCAGTTGTTCTGGGATCCTCCACTTTGCCCCGAATGCATTCCTCAAGCACGTATACCACTTCTCAAGATGTGCCTTGTGAGCGGCCGTCATGCTATTATCGCAAGTGTATTTTTCAAATCTCTTTGTGGGTGAGGGTCTTCCTCTGGGTACTCCCAAACAAACTTATTTGCCCCATCTGGCACTCCGATCTCTAGAAAACACAATAAGTAAGAGGACATTGCCGAAAAGTATCTTGTCACCTTCCCTGAATCGCTGATGATCTCATCCGCGATGTACGCGACAAGTTATAGATGGCGTCTTCGATATCCTTCTCGCAAACATCAAGCCATGATTTGTTCACTCTTGTCCACCTCTCTTGGTCATTCAGTTTGGTTACCAGGTGCACGACCATTCTCATCACCGGGTCTTAGATATTTGCAATATCAAAGTACCTTGACCCCTTCTTGTATGCATATGTGGTGACGGTTTCTTTGATGGCTTCTTTGTTGCATAGGTCGTCCTCTATATTTTCTCCTTCACAGATGAGACCTGTGAATTTTGAAATCAACTAAGGGGTTATGCGCATCTTGTGCCCCACGAAGTGAAAGTGGTCTTCATGTACGCGTGACATCAGCCATTGATAGAGGCACTCAAGCTTCCCAAAGTAGGGCAACTCATAGAGTTGCAACAATCCCGCCTTCTCCAACTTCACTTTTACTTTGTCGCTATAAATGGGTAACCCTTCTAGTGTCCTCTTATTTTTCAAGTGCACTAACTCTAGCACCATTTCCTTTTCAGTCGCGTTTATGTGATGGTTATAATCACTTACTGTCATTTTTCTCAAATGGGACTCCCACTCCTTTCTAAGCAAAACCCCATATGGGTATTGCATTTCTGCATACCATTCTTCATTGGTACTTGTGGTAGTTTCTTGTTGTTTTCCCTTGCCCTTGCCATTTTAAAGTGTTACAGCTAGTTTCTTGGGTGCCATTGTATAGGTTATCTTTGCACTTCAACTTTTCTTGCTCTACTTCTCTACCCTTCCAATCTTAGATCTCAAACTTGTGAAGAAAATCCTTTTCAACCCATGCCCTAGCTGCCAAACCCTCACTAGAATATCCCTTTCACAAGATGGCGCTTCTCCACAACTCTCTCTACACTTGTGAACTATTTCCCTCCTGGTTTGCAGATCCAAACTAGTCACTCATGGTTAAATTTTTCCAATTTTTCTTCACATGATCAACTCTAGAAACCCTAGTTTGCAAAAAGCTCTTCCTTCTTCATATTTGTAATGTCCATAATGAAGTGCTCTACCTTCTATTTATAGTTTTTCCCACTTTTTAGCATTAAATGCTACTTTACCTACCACCTTACTTTAACACTTAATGCGAATTTTTCAACAAAACCCGATTTTAGTGCCTTAACTCATGCGCCAACCTTGCGTGGACAATCCCCAAAATTCGGCACGTAACCAATCCATCTTGAAAGGAGGCCCTTGTGCACATGTTACCAACATCGAAGGTACTTCCATCATGATTTTTGCTCTCGCCTACCTCGTGTTACTTTTGCGCTTCTTCTTCTTTTGTACGTGGATCCACAATGTAGCCTTACCTTGACACCAACCATCCTTTTTCACCTTTCCTTCCATGCACTTCCTTTCCCAAGGCCATCCAACCGGGCTTTCCAACACAATCCTTCCTGGTTCTTCACACTTTGCACTTTCCTCCACATTATTCTACCCCACACTAAAATGATGCATATCCTCTGCATCCATAACCTTTGAAAAAGTAATGAGGTTACTGCGCGCCAAGGTGCAACACAAAACAACAACAAGAAAGGGAAACACAAGAAAATAAAATGCACTAAAGGAAATCCTAAACTAACCGCAATCTTTGCCTTATTACGAACACCAAGACTTATTTATAGTAGGGCTTCACCTATTCCCATTAAAGTGTCCTGGAAATCTTGTCCCATCCAGTGCTTGTAACTAGCATGCACTTGAATCAAGGATGTACGAGATGATGTACGGACCTAACCAATGCACCTTCAACTTCCCAAGATGGCACAAAAACTTTGAATCATATAGTAAGACCATCTTCCCAACCTCAAACTTCTTGTTCTTAATGTGACGATCATGTCATGCCTTTTGTTTTTGTTTTTTCAATCTTCTGGCTCCACTTGGTGAGTGATCATCTTTTCTCCAATTGCATTAACTTGCCAATTCTTTCTTCCAACACTTGTTCATCTGCCAATCCTCCTACGTGCGCTATACGCAGAGAAGGTAACATGAATTCAACTAGTAGGACATAGGCTCCACACTAAACACCAATTGAAATGGTGTGGCCTTATTTAACTTCTTGTAGGTTGTCCTATATGCCTGAGAACGGCCGATACTTTTTCATCCCAATCCTATCTACCAACATCACAGATCTTAGTCAACGTGTGACTAAGTATTTTGTTAAATGCCTCAGCAGTTCCATTTGCTTGTGGATGGTAAGGGGTAGTCTTGTGATGAGCCACCATGAATTCTGCTAATAGAATCCTTATTGTCTCATTCAAGAACCGTGTGCCCTCGTCACTAGTCAAACTCAAAGGGCATCCATACCTTGTAATAATGTTTTCCCATAGGAACCTTGTTGCAGTAGTTGTTGTACAATCCTTAGTAGGTGTTGTTTTTGCCCACCTTGTTAAGTAATGTGCAAGTGATTATATACTGTGATCTAGTCCTACGCACGGCTGATGTGATAGGGCCTACAAAGTCTATAGCCCACTTTTCAAATGGCTTAGCACTGGGAATAGGGTGTAAAGGCATTTCATCTCTTCACCCTGGTTTTCCCATGTGTTAACAATGGTCACACACCTTGCAATATTCCTTACAGTCTTGATATAGGGTCTCCCACCATAATCCACCATTAATATCTTGCATGCAGTGGTGTCGCCTGCATAGTGTCCACCTGCACTACCTCTGTGTGCCTCTTCTATTATGGCTAGGCACTCATGTTCTAACACACACCGAGATGCAGAACCTCATCATGTCCTAATTTGTATAAATCCCCACTAATCAACATGTAGGGCGCGGAGCGTATAGCTAACCGCTTTTTATCCAATGCCTTCATCCCTTCCGGTGCTACACCTGTCTTGAGAAATACTACAATATCTTCTAAGTTTGAGGGGTGTGCCGCAACCTAAATAGTTGTGCATCTGGCATGGTATCCTCAATGCTTTGCGCGTCCTCCCCTGAATCGATTCTAGACAAATGATCATGTCCAAAATTACTTTTTCTTAACCACTGTGAACTCAAATTCTTGGAACAATAGTACCCATCGACATATGTGACCTTGTAGAATGGGCTTGTTCACCAAGTATTTCAATGCCATATGGTCGGTGTAAAATATAAATGGAGTTGCCAAAGAAATACAATCTAAACTTGTGTAAGCGCATAGATCATTAACAATGCTTCGTAGGCTCAACAGAGTTGTAGTATATTTCTCTCCTTGATGTCAACTTCCTACTTGCAAAGCACAAGGGATTATCAATGATCCCTTCACTAGGTTGTGCAAGTATTGCTCCAATGGTGGTTTCCCGAGGCATCAACATGAAAATGGAAGGGCTTATCCCAAGAGGGGAATTGTAGTATGGGCATGGTGACAAGCCTATCCTTTAAAGTGTCAAATGCCTTCTCATTGTGCTCTCCCCAATGAAAGGTACTTTTATGTCTAAGCAATGCTTCTAAAGGCACGATGATCTTGGCATATCCCTTGATGAACTTCCTATAATAACCCATGTGTCCAAGAAATCATGCATTGTGCTTTGACTAGTAAGCTCCCTCAATCCCACAATTACTACAACTTTTGCAGATCTACTAGTAGGCCCTCCTTACATATGATGTGCCCCAATAATGTTCCAAATGGGGTAACAAAGACACATTTCTTAATGTTGAGGGATATCCTCAACTACCGACATCTTTCAAACATCAACCTTAAGTTGTCACAATGGTCCTTCACTAACCCATATACTTGTCCAATCATCTAGGTAGACTTGAAGAAATTTATGGATGAAGTCCTGGAAAGCTTGTACCACAATGCACAAGAACATAACAGGCGCATTCTTCAACCCAAAAGGCATGACTATATAGGAAAAATTCCCCACTCAGTGGAAAAGTCATCTTCCTCTGGTCCTCCTTCGTGATCCTTACTTGATGATATCCTAAGAATCCATCTGTGAAAGAGTAGACCTCGTATTCTCGCCACTCCCTCTAAGATTTATTTAGTAAATGGGGTTGGGAAAGGATCAATGATACACACTACATTTAGGTCCCTATAATCAACACAAATCCTTATCCTTCCATCCTTTTTGATACTAATCACCATTGGACTAATCCACTTTGACTCTTCAATAGCTTTAATGATGCCCGATGCTATCATCTTATCTATTTCTTCCTTGACCTTCACGCATACAGTTAGGATTCATTCAGTATGGTATCTTTTGACCGGTGTGCACCCTCCTTCAACTTAATTCTCATTTCCCCCAAGGAATGGTGAACACCTTTAAGTTCATGATACCCACATGGGAATAAATCCTCAAACTCACGTAAAAGATCAATGATCTTGGAGACTTCCTCTCTCCGACCAATAGTCTCGATGATAGCCTCTTTAGGCTCTTCTTCTGAGCCGATGTTAACCTTCTTTATTTTTAAAGGTTCATGGTAGGCACGTGCCCATTCATCAACACTATCTATGACCTCGCGCATCCCTACAGAGTGGTTAACATCCAAGTTCTCTGCCTCTTCTCCATCAATAACATACACCATCTTCCCCTTTTCTTTCTTTGTACACACGTGCTCAAACTATATTTATTTTGATTCTTCTTCCTCAAAGCGCACCTCTGGGCCAGGTCTACCTAAGAACTCTTATATTATATCTTCCGTCATAGCACTATCCCCAATGGTAAGGTGTTTGATAACCTGTAATTCCTTATCCACCAAGGGTTTTGTACTCCGATACTCGAATGTTTGAATGAGATCACCGCTAACTCTTGCCAATTACTAGTTTGACGATGCATCTCCGAGTGGATGTACCATGCATGTGCACAACCTTGCAGGGTGGAGTACAACTTGTGAACCCATAGTGAAGGTGGTAATGCTTCTACGCTTCCCATCCATGTTGTCTCACATGCTTGGATATGGAAGGAAGCGGTCTCTTTACCATGGTAGTCTTTTATAGCCATGGGCGCGTTGCTCCTGTAAAACCTTATGGAGAAGGAAATTCTCACCTTGTGTCATTCCAAGAGGTTATCCCGATGTGTCACCCACTAGCGTGCCACTATTCTAAGTAGGACATAACTCAACATCCCTGTTCCTTCATTCTCCTTCTTCCACTGAGCTTCCGTCTCTACAAAAATATCTCAGGGAAGGATCCTCCTGAATACTTAGGTAGCTTCTTTCCTCCTAGGCATCGAATGTATGCACCTTTGTCACCGATCCTCTCAAATGTCATCTCGATCAACTCATAGGTCCCATGCGCCCAATTATCACACGATATACTGGTGGTGTCACTCACAGACTGGCATCCTCAAACTAGATAATTCCTTCTATGGGATGGATTATCTCAGGGTCCCCGATTGAGCGCATGTATATTCTATCCAGGACCTCTTCTCCCAAGGGTTCAATATAGGGTGTTGATTTTCCATCAGCCATGGGTATGATGACTCGTTCCTCCTCATTTTCAAAGCTTATGTACCCCTTGTTGAACCAAAGATCCGCATTGTTCTTATACCACCATGGATGCCCAAGTAATGCTGGGAAATTGTCTGCCTTGGTGAGCACCAAGACTTTGAAGTCCCCAGTAAACTTAGCCCCTTGAATGGTGATAGTTGCATCCTTTAAGACACCGATGGGCATTGCCTTCATTTTTTTCACCATATACAACACATTCAAGATGGTTGTAATGCAGGTCTTCCCATCTAATGCCATACATCCAAGGTGATAACATTGACCTCCACGCATGTGTCAATGAGGATATTACTAAGGAGCCATCCATCCACAACCGCATTTAATGTGATCTCCTTATCATAGTCAAGGATGAGGGGGAAGGTTTGCATGCAAGACCTACCTCTCACACTCTTCTCCGGTGTGTGGTACCTTCTCTCTCAACCATGCTCCTAGCAAGGGAATAATATTCTCTTGCCTTAGTATTTTACACACTTCCTTGACCTCATCCAAGTCATCCTTTGGCGCCTCGACCTTCCTTCTTTGCTCTTCCCTCCTGGACTGCTCCTTTAGACACTATATTTCTCCTTATAAACTCTGAATGATGTCCATGGTTTCTTGATATACCTCCTTTTGATGTGCATGGTTTGGGTACTTCCCATGTACCACTTCTTCCCTTTAAATCGGGTTCTTCTGCCTTGGCATTTCCCTTCCATGCGACCTCTCTCACTCTTGTTGTTACCATAACACATTCCAAGCTTGCATCACATGTCACCTGGCATCCATTGTGTGTCATCCTTCTTAATACTTACCATTGCAGCGCCCTTGTCTTTCTGGCACTACTAACTCATGTGCTCAAAGAACTCAGGGCACTCCTCATACTTGTGCTTCTTCCCGCACTATGAGCACTGCAATAAGTCTAGGCACTCACGCTTGTAGTGGTCTATAGATCCACAATTAAAATAGGTTCCACATCGGAACTCACTTCTTCCTCCGTGGTTACCATGACCACGAAATCCTCCACAAAATCCCCTTGCGCGCGCTCCTCATAACGGTGATCATCACCCTTAGAACCACTTGCAAGGCTCGTTTGGCACACACCAAGATCAATGGCCTCATGGATCTGGTCAATAAGCCTATAATCTTTAGTATAATGGGTCGTAGAGGTGCAAATCTTATAGTAGCAAGATACATTCTTCCGAATTGTGTATTGTAGTAAGGGAAATCTACTCGCATCATGGTCCCCATGAAAATTTCATAGTCTACTGCTATGGCACGTACTATTTTTTGGGGAAACTATCCTTGACATGCCCTCTACTTCACAATCTGTACACCACATTCCACTACAAGTCTCATGAGCTGAGTTTGCAGATAAATTTTCTAACTGCTTAGCCATAGTAGTGATTTGAGCTTCCAGAAATAGGCTAACACCAGTGTCAACACTCCCAACATCTTCAGCACACAAGGTAGCTTCCAATGCCTCACGTGGGTCTATGAAAGTCTTATGGGATAATGCCCTTCTAAACGGTGTTATCAACCCTCCAACAAACCATTGAGCATGTTGTGAAGGGTGAATGTCATAGGATAACTTTGACAGGAGGGTCTTGAACCGTGCATCATACTCCCGCACACTCTCTAGCCATTCCCTATTGGATCTCCTTAAGGGCGTTGATGCTCTTCTGTTCAAACTCAAGGATGTGGAATTCTGTTAGGAAGGCATTTTTTAATGTGGTGTAATCTACCACCATCTGATGGGGGTCATACTTCCTATACCAGTTATGCACGCGCCCTTGCAACGTTGTTGCAAATTGACTGGCCTTCCGCTCAGGGTTGTGATCCCCTTTACACACCATAGAATCTCACACTTGTGAAAATGCCTCACAACATCTTCAATACCTCAGTAATATGGTAAATGTACAGAAATTTCAAAGAATACTTGAGGAGGTGGCTGAGGCCCCTATCCTCCTGGTCCAGATCCTTGGTTTCCTCCGGTGTTCCCTCGCCAGCCGGATCCACTAGATCCACCAGGTTATGTGCCTCCATATCCACCAATTCCACCTCCAGATCCTCCCGCAACCAACAATGGGCCTGAAGTGGTCATGCCTAATGTCCCCAACATCCCACTAAACTATGTGCCAATTGTCTCTGTGAGATTGTGCCACTACCAGATGTGTGTCCCGTACTACTCCTCGATGTGTTACCCAAGCCTTGTGTATTTGTTCCTTGTCCAAAAATTCCTCTCGAATCTGGAATCTTCTCGTAGCCATAGAAGTAGGAAATGAAAAATTGCATCTCTTGGGCGTGGACTAGTTACTTCCACCAATACCAATTGGGTTAACAATGCTCCTTCCTTGATCCGGAAAATCAAGCGCCGTGGTTCACTCACTAGGTGGGTTTAGATGCACGTGAATGACTCTTCTCTCTCCACATGACGAACTCTCATTAGAAGCAAAAGGGGTATCTCTTACGTGATTGTCAAGATGGGGTAGCACAGACTGCTCGGTTTCATGTTCTCTACGTGAACCTCAAGTCCTTCCCACAATGTTTACCTCCATAAATCCATCACACTTGCAACCTCTCTTTGTCTAGCAATATCCCTTTCACGTGCTTCACTATACTTGAGTTGTCTCTCCTTTCTTTCTGTGTTGTAATGTCTACCATCTTATTCCACCCTGACTTCCTCACCTAATGCTTAGAATGGTTTAGCCGGCCATCGGAAATGCCTCTAAACTCAAGGTAACAATCAAGATCTTCATTACTAGAGGAATAACATGTAGAAATGATCCTCTGGGCTCCCACAAAACTCAAACTCGAAACTTCCGACAAGAATATGTGAAATAGCATATTCCAGGTGTAGCTATCTAACACTCCTTTCCACCAATGATCCACAACATGAGTCCACATCGATCTGTATCTTACACCTCTCGGTACTCTTCTTGGGTCCATGCGGGTGATCTATAATACCATCTTGATCTAGACGCATATACCAAGAGCCATTCATACAAATTTACTACTGAAAGCAACATAAAAAGGTTTCATACACTCACGATAGAGGTTCTCTTCTATCCATCTACGTGCATCAAACTTAGGTCTAGTGCTGAATCTATGAGCAAATTCATCCTCCGTGCTCTTAAACCATGATTCAACACTTTCCATAGTTAGGCATTTTGTCATCACTCATTGCACAGATCATGATGTATGTTATTTCCCACTACAACTTTGAAAAGAGGTCCCGGCAATGGAACCAAGATGCAATCATTTTTACACCCACCAAAGAACAAGGGAATCCCATGCACACCGACCTATCACCCAATGGGTGCTGGGCACTCACTCAAGGCACGCGTGGGCGTCAAGTCCCTCATTTATGTGAGTTTAGTGGGAAACATCATCTATGATAGGAACTTTAGAGAGTGAGCGTGAGCAGAAATGAGACATGCAATCATCATAGAGCTCAAATGGCTTTTAGACCAATGCAAAGCTCATTCCAGACAGAGAGATACTTAACAGACATTATATGGTGAACAAAAATAGAAAGGAAAATGCATAAGGATTCATACTCATTTCATAAACAAACATGAATAGAACCATGAAGATATATGTATGGACCAGAATCATTAATGATCATATTCAAATAAGTTAGTAACCTCATTACATCCATTAGATCCATTACAGAACATCGCATTATGGCAGACCAAAGTCATACATCATAACTGGATTTACATCCCTTGGCTTTCAAAGGAAAATTTACAATCCCAAGCCCCTTGATGCATCCTTCTCCTATATTTTATCTACCCAACCCAATACAACTCCTCGCAACATTTCTAAAGCTCCGCTCTCTATTGATCTCTCTCCTTTTTTTTTTCTGGGCACTTGTATTTATAGGCCTCTTGAACTGCCAACTCTTCTTTCTGAGGCTTCATATCCATCGCCAAGTGTCCAAATGTGGTCCTCCATGGGAGCATGCTCTTCCAGGCCTAAGCTCTCCACTCCTTGCCATGATGGTCTTCTAGAAGCCTCCATCGCAGGCATATTCCTTCCTAGGCCAACCTGTTGCCAGGCTGACACCTTATCCACTCCGCATGTGTAGTTGGGTCATGATTTTCTCGTGTCCTTGCCCGATACGTGAAATACAACTAAGTCTTGAGACCTTGTTCTGCTAGTGCGTATCACGGGTCCTAAAACCATCCTAGAACCCTGCCTTGTGCACCTTCTCCTTGCACGCCCACCCTTTAGCTTAGACATTGCGCGCTCATGCACCCTTTTGTACTTAGTCAATTTTAGGGGTCCAACATGATAGGGCCACAACCTTTGCAATCTAGAAATCCAGCTAACTTTCGTGCCACCTACTGTGAAAACATATCTAGTGGTGCTCCTCCTGCCATCCAAATCACCAGCCATGTGTGAATCCACATAGCCACACAAAGAAGTATCTCGCCCTCCATAGCATAATCGCATGAGGGATGTCCTCTCAAATACCTGACAATCCAATGGACTACTTTCCAATGCTCTTTACTTGGATTATCCATAAATCTACTCATAACTCCCACTGTCTATGCAATGTCTAGTCTAGTACAAACCATAACATACATCAAGCTCCCAATCTTGAAGCATACGTAATGCGTGACATGTAATCAATCTCCTCGTGTGATATAGGACACTAATTTTTGTTCAATTGGAAGTGTCTAGCCATAGGTATACTTACAGGTTTTGAATTTTGAAAATTAAAAATTTCCAACACTTTATTGATATAATGCTCTTAAGACAAATACAACTTCATGTTCTTCTTGTTTCGTGAATTTACATGCCAAGGATTCTCTTTGCAGCTTCCAAATCCTTCATTGCAAATGTGTGAGCCAAATTTTCTTTAAGCTCACCAATGTCCTGCATACTAGATCCCACAATAAACATATCATCCACATATAATAAAAATTAATATAGCTTCCATTTACAAGCATTATGAAATAAACACAATGGTCAGATTCACATCTCAAATAACCATGCTCATGTATGAAACTATCAAACCTCATATACCACTACCTTAGAGCTTGTTTGAGCCCATATAGGCTCTTTTTCAATCTGCACACAAGTTTCTCCTTGCCCTTGACTTCATACCCAAGTGACTAATTCATATAAATCTCTTCCTCTAATCACCATGAATAAATGTTGTCTTGACATCAAGTTGTTCTAAATGCAAATCCTCTCTTATCAGAATTAAAATTAATACAATATGGATAAAAGTCATCTTAACAACGGAGAAAATATTTCACCAAAGTCAATACCTTATTTATGTGTAAATCCATTTATTACAATCCTTTCCTTATATCTCTAATGTCCACCCTCTTCTTCCTTGATCCTGTAAACCCACTTGTTCTGCAATGCTCTTTTACGTGTTAACAACTTAACCAAATTTCATGTCTGGTTCTTCTCTAAGGAGTCCATCTCATCCATGCATGTTCCCATTGCTTGTGGACTTTATCCTGCATTGCTTCTTCAAATATTTCTAGTTCACCACTATCAGTTAATAATAAATAAGACAAGGAAGGTGGTCTTGAGGTCTACTTACCCTTTGTGACCTTCTCACTAATATTTGAGGTGCCAGAGGCTCAATCTGCTCATCTTGTAGATTTGTATCTACTTCTAAAAGTGATCGACATCGGTCACCTTATGCCGACACCGATTTGTCTCTTCTATAATCGACGCCAGTCACAGGGGACCGATTTCAGTTAGGGTAAACCGATACCCATTACTGTGTAAACTTATGGGTTTTAATTTTGAATCCAAGAGTTTATTTTCATCCACAAACTTCTCCATCAGTTCACCTTTGGGTACCAAAACTTGATCCATGTACATTCTCTTTTCATTCCAATCAATGTCATGACTCCTAATTATCTTAGAACCTTCTAAATCCCAAAAATGGAATCTAAAATCACCAGAGCCATAACCAATGAAAGTACATCTTTTAGATTTAACATCCAATTTATTTATATTTTCCTTATCAATATGCACAAAATCTTATGAGCCAAATACTCTAAGAAAAGAAATATCTACCTCTTTTCCAATCCAAACTTCTTCTGGTATTCCACCATTCAGTGCACTTGAAGGTCCATGGTTAATCAAATAAACCACCGTGTCTATTGCTTCCACCCAAAATTGTAAGGGAAATCTAACATGTATCCTCATGCTTCTAACATGTTCCATGATTATCTTGTTCATTCTCTCTACAACACCATTCTCCTGTGGTGTTCTAGGAACTGTCCTTTCTCTGTGTATTCCATTTACTGAACAATAATCATTGAAAGCCTTGTTGTAGTACTCACCACCATTGTCAGATCTAAGGCATTTTAATTTTGAATTTGATTCATTTTCCACAAGGGCTTTCCATCTTTTAAAGTTTCAAAAACATCAGATTTATGATTAATACAATAAACCATACCTTTCTTGTGGCATCATCAATGAAAGTAACATAGTATTGGGATCCTCCATGAGAAGCTACAGGCTGGTCCCCACACATCTGAGTGTACAAGCTCCAATTTATGATTCTTATTTGTTGCCCCAACTTTGAGAAATATCACTCTCTTCTACTTTCCAAAAATACAATGCTCACAGAAATCAAGATCTACACGTTTGATCTGTGCCTTTAAGATCTGCATTCCCTTTTCACTCATATGGCCTAGCCGATTGTGCCACATGTTTGTATCTGAATCTGAAGTAGATAGAACAGAAAAGGAATTAGTAATACAGGTAGATAAATACAATGATCCTACCTTCTTTCCTCTTGCTACAACAAGATATCCCTTGGTAACTTTCCAAGATTCGACTATGAGTGTAACCATGCAACCAGTTTCACACAATTGTCTTGCAAAATTAAATTTCTTTTAAGGATTGGAACATGCCTCACATCTTTCAATATCCATGTATTTCCATTCTGTAATTTAAGATGAACTTCACCTTTACTAGTAATATTGCATGGTTCATCATCTCCTAAATAAACATGCCCAAAATTACCCTAGACATAATTTTTGAAATAACCCTTATTAGGGTTCAGTATGGAAAGAAGCTCCTGAATCTAAAACCCATGACTCAATTTTATTATCCAAGGAGAGAATTAGGGCATCTTGCATTACCTCTTTTGCAGCAACATTTTCCTCTTTACCTTTCTCTGGTACATTCTCTTTGTTTTCCTTGAACCAACAATCCTTCTTTGCATGACCTTTCTTTCCACAATTCCAGTAGATTATACCTCTACCTCTAGATTTAGATATACCATTCTTAGAATTTGATTTCCCATTATTCTTTCTCTTGGATATCTCCTTCTACCTTCCCTTACTTTCTACATTCAAAGCATTCCCAGATGATGATTCTTTTGTACTTTTCCTGTGTATTTCTTCATTCAGATTATACTAACCACGTCATCAAACTTTAAAACATTAGTAATAGACGTTGTATTACTAACAACCATTACCAAGTTATCCCAACTATATGAAAAAGAGCATAATAATAAAAGTTCTTTCACTTCATCCTCAAATGGAATACTAACTAATTTTAATTGATTTACAATAGATCGTAAATCATTCAAATGACTTGATGCAGATCCACCTTCTTGCATCTTTAAATTAAACAATTTTTCATCAAATAAACTTTATTTGAAGCACTAGGTTTTTCATATAGATTTGTTAAAGATTTCATCAACTCTACCATAGATCCTTCTTTGGTAATATTCGAAGCCACAAATGTTGTCAGACTCAATCTTATAGATCCCAGAGCCTTTCTATCAAGAATTTTCCATTCTTCATTAGTCATCTTTGCAGGTCTTGCCTTCTCATCCAACGGTAAGTATAAATCTTTCTGATACAGATAATCCTCCACCTGCATCTTCCATAATAGATAGTCACGACCATCAAATTTATCTACTCTAAATTTTCCTTCTTCTCCCATTGCTTTTCTCCCACTCAATCAAAAATCCCTCTGTGAGTAAATTTGTCAACACACACAACCCTCAAACAAAGATGCTTTGATACTAGTTGTTGGGGTTAGCACATCGTTGTACAGATATATTAATCAGATCTAAGCATAAAAGCAATCAATACAGAAATAAATAAGAAGAAAAAATACACAAGATTTAACATGGTTCACCTAGTGTGGGATATGTCCACCAAGAAACAACCAATTTATTATCACAGAGGAAATACAATGAAGATTTTCAATCTTCCACACCTTCTTAGATGTCATGTACTTTCTTCTCTACAAATTTCTTTTTTTCTCAAAAGGAAACTTCTCTCTATTCTCATTCTCTACCTTCTAAACCTACCTTTAAACTTATAGCTTTATGCTATATATATATATATATATCTACAATCTTAGGGCACTTTAGCTATGTAATTACAACCATTAGATTCACTTTACAACTAAAGATAGTTCTAATTCCCTGCAACTTAATTATAGTATTCACGCACAAGTAATTGATGTTAGTTAGCCTTAATTGATTCCAATTAGCCCTAGCGATCCGGTCCTCCTTGTCGACCGATACCAGGTCCATGGGTGATTGAAGATGGTTCGTCAACTAACGCCGGTTAATGTGTATTCTAGAAAGTCTCGTAAAAGCATGCCGGTGAAGCGATTGAGCTCCATAACTCAATAGAGAGTTGTTCCCCTTTTCTTTAAAATCTTTCATAGCTTCATATATGGCCTTCAATTTTTGTTCTTGCTTCAATTATTTCTCAAATACTTGGTCCATGGTCGAAGGCCCATGAACATCGACGTCAACTCTTATTTGGGGTTTTAATCCACGAGATGAATTTTTTCAATATGAAACCACTTGTCCTTCTAATATTACGGCACATACTTGAGAAGTCAGGTGAACTTCTCCTAGTATTATGTTACTGACATTCCTTCATGCCGAAGGTTATGAAACTATGTCAACTTCCTATCAAAGTATAGTTGTGGTAACCATCTTTTCCAAAAAAGAGTGACAAACAATTCCCAAGTAGTATTTTTTGGGGTGAGGTTTCTTTTAGCCTTAATGTTATTCCACCAAGTTGATGCCTCTCCAGTGAGTTGATAAGCTCCCCATACAACTTTGGTCTCGACTAAAAATTTATGAAGCTCAAAGTATTGCTCCATCTCAATAAGTCATGACTCAACTCCATCTCCTAGGGCATATTATTTAAACTTAGGAGGTAGGACCCTCTTGAGATCCTTAGCTAATTCAACCTCTATTTGAGGTCATTTTTGTGGCTCGTACTGATCATTATTATTTTCTATTTCCTCTCCCTATTCATTTTTTTCCTCCTCATTTTATTCCTCTTCTTCCTCTACTTCTTCTTCAACCCTCTATTCTAGAAGGTGTACCCTATCCCTAGTTTTAGTTAACATTGCCAGAATTTGGTCTAATTTGTCTTGTTTCCCTTGACCCTCAACATTAGTTTCCCCACTATTGGATCCATTTATGGTTTGGGCCATTGTTTACCTAAACAATTTGAAAGAAAACAATATTTAAGGTTTTGTAATGAGCTCCATTAGGCCAAGTGTTGAACCTATCGCTTTGATACCAAGATGTAACAACCCATTTTCTCATAACCAAATTAAAGCGGAAATACGTCATTTTTAAAAATAACATAAGTATATGTGCTACTTAAATCATCATACATATCAAAATTTCTTACTTAATTGTTAAACCATTTAACATTGATTATCAATAAAGGAGAAGGTAAAATTCTTTCTTTTCATTTTCCATTTGTAAATAAAATTCGATGTATCTAAATGCCATACAATAATCATAATAATGCTTTTGAACATTTACATTTTGTACGAATGCCATTATTTACAAATTAATATTGATTATATCATATAAACTCAATATAATACTTATAGTGACCTTTTCTTTTAGTGTAAGAGCTTACAGTTCCTCCTTCTCTTTGTTTTTGTCTTCATGTTGGTTCTGGGCTAGTTTTTGCTATGTTCTGTTCTTTCTCTAGTTCAGAAATCTTTATGGCTATATATATTTAGAATGTATATCTGTAAAATCATGCTCAAGAGAGGGAGAGTATCATTGGAATGTTTTTCCACCAACCACGCACTGGTAGTGTCTCACACACCTCCTTTCTGATCTGCCCTACCCTTCAACGAAGCACATAGATCATGGACTATGCGGCAAGAGGATGTATCATGTGAACTAAGGTTGTCATCTACCTTCGGGCACCTACCTTGGGCATCTCACGACACCTAGTGAGCTAGGACTGGAATAATTTATATTCCTATGTCTAATTAAGTATACCATAATTTGACATGCTTGTGGCCACAAGACTATAGGGAAGATGGGCACCCACCAAGTCTCCTGACTCCTTTGCTAGATTTATCTAGACCTTGAATATTAAACAAAAATTAGTTCTTGAGGAGTTAACGTGAATGACACCACCTAGTGCGTCACATCCTAGTCTCACAATTCTAAGGGTCTACAACCTTTCCAAAGGTTAACAATATGTTATATGCTCATTCTGAAGCACAAGAATTAAGTGAGGGAATGGAAACATCATGTTTAATAAAGGCATTAAAATTTTAAGTCGAAATCCCATTCATTTATCACACAAAGTCAAAACTTATACAAGGGTGTAAAACTAGACTATTGTTTTATACTATTTTATCATGAGGTCACGTAGTGAAATAATTTAATATTTATTATTATCTCATTAATTTGTATTGGATCAATTTTCCTAGAGTGTGTGTATGATTTGATGGATTATTATTTATTTATTTATTTATTGTGATTTTTAGGAGTAGGATAACTGATTAACACCTAAAGACAATAATGAAATTAATAACAACATTTAGCTTAGACCAATTGGACTAAGTGGGAAGGGAGAATTTCTAGATTTGCTATGAGGTGAGCAAATTGATTAGCTTATGATTAACGAGAACTAACGAGATGCCAACTCATATGAGAGGGTTGAAAATTGTTGTTGGTAAAAGGAAAAATGGAAGTTTAAAATCTACAACAGACATCTCCAATCTCAAAGCTAGGAAAGAAAAATACAAGCCATAAAAGCTAACAACTGAATCTATTACAAAAATTACTTTATTTGCCAACATTAGAGATAAGACTTTCTTGGAAATGTGGGTCTGAAATAGTTAGTTGTGCATCACTCCCTACAATCGACCTTCTCTACCAAATGTTGTTAGATCACAATTGAGATCGACAATGTATTACATTGACATTGGTTCAACATGGTTTTAAAGGAAAGATCAAATCGCTTCCTATGAAAAAGATATGGAATCCTCCCTTTTTGTTATTAGCGTTGATATGAATTCCTTAAATGAAATAAAATTAAATACTGTAGAAAAGGCTGAAGTTGATTGAAAATCCAAAGGAGAGGGTTGGAATATGGTTTAGATTATTAGCTGGAAGTTTCTACTTATCCCAAACCCAATCTAAGAGCAGATAAAACTAATTCATGGTATTTTTCAACAAGATAAACATGTAGATTATCTACTGGGAGCTTTTATTTATTCCAAAACTCCATCTAAAAACAATATAGAATTAATCCATGACATTTCCAATAGGATAATCCCATACCTTTCATTGATGCTAACACTCCCAAGCTCCTTATGCATTTTCTCCTCTTCTAGATATGTTTTCTTTTGCTCTAGTGAAGGAATGTATTTTTTTACTCCTTTCTTTCTTTTATATCCTTTTTCTAACTACTTCCATTCTCCCCTTTATTTATTAAATTCCTCTCCTTTATTAATTAAATTCCTCTCCTCCACGTGAATGTGGAGAATCTGAAGTTAATGGAGTGACTCCTCCTTAAAAGGTGGGTAATCTTCCTAAAATAGGAAATTTTAATAAATTTAAAAATTACTTCTTCCAATGCATGGAGTTGAAAAATTCTCCTTGGATTCTTTGAATGTAATTAAAACATAACCTTCCTTCCTCAAAGTTTGGGCACCCCTTTTTGGTATTTCACTTGTACATTATTTATTTTATTTAAAACCATTAATTTATTTTATTATTAACTTCTATATATTAATACTTGTCTCTTAGCATTATTTATTTATTTTTAAGAACTTAATTACTATCCCTCACGTGATTTATTTATTTAAATAATTTTATTAAAAGGTGCCTTTAATAAAAATTCAGTGTTATTAATATTTACGCATGAACCAAATCCATATATATATATGCTACCTATATAGACTGATAACTGCACTGAGACCTATTTTCCGTTAAGACTTAAAAGGGTTCTTACCTACTCTTGTGGCCATGCGAGTTCAAGCAAAAAGGATTTATACTTCCCTAAAGTGGACACAACCTAGTCACATGGTTTACATCCCTTTGCCACATTGTTTTCCATCATCTATCCACCTCTTCCCGATGATACTCTCCCTCCTTCTGAGGGTAATTTTTCCTGCGCACACCACCACTCAACATAACACTCACACATTTGTTAGTGTTAGGAAATAAATGTTAAGAAAGAAATTATCTTATAAAATCGTAATAATAATTAATACTTTTGTGAGGCATAAATAAGGTGGTTTGATCATTTCACGTCCAACCATGGTCATATAATTTATTTATTGGTCAACATACATAATTCATCTCAAAACATCTAACATCTACATTCATCCATAATTAAATAAAATACCATAATATTCGGGTTGTGATAAAATGGTTATGATTATGGATATTTTTATAACGTTATGGTTATCATTTGTTTAGAAATGGTGCTAACATCTCAAATATTTGTTGGAAATCTCCTTTTTGTTATGATTTGATCCAAATTGTGTATGCTCTTCTCTTGTGCTTTTGAGTGATTTTGAGAATTAAAAACAATAACAATTTTGGATGTTTTTCTAACATTTTGGTTGTCATTTGAAAACATGGCTAACATTTGATATTTTGGTTTAAAATCTCATGTTGGTTTAATTTGATCAAACACCACATATGTTCTTCTCTTGCACTTTCGAGCGATCTTGAGAAACATAAATGGTTGAGATCCTTGATATTTTTCTAACATTGTGATCATATGGAAACCTACTAATTGTTTGAGTGTAGGACCATTTATGCTCATCAAAGACCAAAATCAAAATGAATTACTAACGTCTTGTGTAGGTTTCCTTGGTCAAAGAATGTGTTTAAGACAAACACATTTTAAATCAAGATAAGAAAGAACAACTCACACTATATTTGCAGGTTCGGATAAGGGTCAAACCCATCTACTTTAAATTATGGGAAGTATCTTGGCTTAATCCATAAAACTCATTATGAGGATTACCACAAGAACCCCAAAGTAGTCAACACATTGAGGGAACTGGTTGTGAAATGAGAAGTGCCCCATCACCTACTTGACTAGAAAAAACCTGTGAGGAGTGCTAAAAGTTTTCTATATGAGGCCTCTTTCATTAATTTGATTGTGGGGTAATGGTCCTTTGTTTATAATTTATTCTAAAAAAATTGTACCTCTCTTAGACAAGATATTGGTGAGTGTTGAGAACAAAATCCTAGGGAGCTATTTGGCATTGGGGAAAACTTTACCATATTCTATTCATAAATTTCAAAAGAGTCATTACAAAACAAGACTTCCTCAGAGTTAAAACCTTGTTTATCGAACAAGGAAAAAGTCCATCAAAGTTGTGCCTCGTATCTTTCATCATGAATCATACATAGAATTTTTTTCCTAGTTTCTACCTTGTTTTTGAATAAGGCGAAACTCTGCCAAAGTTGCACCCCATACTTTTCACCCCAATCATAAATTCCCTTATTATTTTTTGGCATTATTGGTCAAAAGATAGAAATCCAAATTACTTTTGAAATCTTGTCAACCTCTTTTGTGCATCCACTTAAATCCATTTTTCCTTAAAAACTTGATTTAAGTGTTGAAAGTGTGTTGGTGTGTTATTCAAATTTTGGTAGTTGTCTTAAAACCAACATTGGGACATTTCATTTTAGGATAATTTTGCCTTTTTCGATTACTCGCCCATTATGTTAATCCCTTTTTGATACTTAAATCTTGTTTTCTTAAACTTGATTTAAGTGTTGAAATTGTATTGTTAATCCACATGCATTGTATCGAACCTTTTTCAATACTTAAACCTTGTTGTCTTAAACTTGATTTAAGTGTTGAAATTATTTTTATGCTATTAAAATCATATCAACCCCTTTAATACTTAAATCTTGTTTTCTCAAAACTTGATTTAAGTGTTGAAATTGTGTTGTTACATTTCTAATCAACCATTTTGACTATTCACACTTGCAACTTGTTTTGCAAACCTTGCTTGGATTGTCAAAATTGTGTTATCATGGTATCTATTTTCCTTAGATCCCCTTCATAAAATCACACAAACATCCCCATATTTACAAAATGTCTAGTTGGTCATCGTTACATTGCTTGAATCAACATGGAGCTTCCTTCACCATGAAGGAGTTCAATCACACAACCTAGGTCTAGGCATTCACATCAAACGATGCCCATCATGATTAAACCTTGATTGGTTCTTTACACTAAGGAACTCATTATGTTATCCACTTCCCCACCTTCATCTTCTAGTCCATGGTATGATTCATATTCTTCTAGTCCGTGGTATGATTCTAATGCTTCTAGTCTATGGTATGATTTTGATTCTCCTAATCATTTGTATCCTTCTAATCCACTTCATCAATCCTATTCTTTTGATTCTCCTCATCGCTATATTCTTTTGATTTTCCTTCGTCTCACGAGCCTCATCCAATCTACTTTCTTCTAAGGAATAATCATTCTCCTAAATGAAGTTTTCCTCCTTTAAGGATTTGTGTTGCCACAAATTCTCCCCATCATTCTTCTAATTTGACTCCTAAGTCACGATCCTCCCTTTCTCCGTAGAACCCCCTTTATCAGTCACCTCAACGATGTCTTCCTCCTTTGAAGATCTGTGCAACTCAAAATTCCTCTAATCAATCATCTAAGTCGACCCCTACATCACAATCATTAACTTTATACACGATCCTCTTTATCTACCTGCACTATGTTGTCTTCTAGGAAAACCAATACCAACCTATCCCAAATCCACATCTTCTTCAAATCGCGAGACATTAAAATCCAAATCTACTTCATCTCTTGAGTCATCTTATTCTATCAATCAAAATCCAATCCCTCTTCGGCCCTCGAGCCCTTTCAACCATGTTTTATGCTATCATCCTTATCAATCTTCTAAAGACCAATGTTTGCATTCACATCAAACCAGTCACAAGAAATGAGGTGCTAAGATATCTTTTCAAAGCACTATCCAATTCCTTTGTGGGAGAAATAATGTAAAACCATCCCATCATCTCCATCATCAAACATCTTCTCAATCTTCAACACTTGTTGGACCCCTTTCTTCTAATCAACCTACTATCATCGACCAAAAATGACCCATACCGATCAATTTCTTTCAGAATGAAGAAGCAATCAGAGAATTCATGGGCTACATGATGACATTCCTCTAGAGGATCACTAGCAAAGATTCTCTTTTGAACTCAATGTGTCTACGTATTATGGGGAAGAGGTTGATTCCTTTGGTCAGAAAATAGAGGAAGATCCTAAGATCATTAAAATTTATTCTTCTCTTGTTCTTCCCTTGTCGCATCCCCCATTACAAGGTGAAATGCATGGGTATTTCATTATCCCCGACTTATCTTCTCACCACCTAATCATTTCTTATATGTCACAATTCCTCAATCAAAATCTCTCCTTGGGTCACCTCTAGGTAGCCCTTCATCTTCTTCTATATGTGGGCCACCTCCTAGTAGCCCATCATCTTCTATCCATGGGTCACCTCCTGGTAGCCCATTCTCTTCCATCCTTGGGCCATGTCTTGGTATCCCTTTATCTTCTATACTTGGGCCACCTCCTAGTATCCCTTCATCTTCTATCATCAGGCCACATCTAGTAGTCCATCATCTTCTATCTATGGGTCACCTCTTGGTATCCCATTATCTTCTATCCTTGGGCCATGTCCTGGTACCCTTCATATTCTATTTATGGGACACCTTCAAGTAGCCCATCATCTTATAGTTATGGGACACCTCCTAGTATCACTTTATCTTCTATACTTGGTCCATACCCTAGTATCCCTTCATCTTCTATCATTAGGCCACGTCCTAGTAGCTCATCATATGGGATATGCTTTCTTACGTGTACACTTGACTACACTATTCTAGGTGTTGGTTACTATACGATGGAAAAGTGACAAGCGAGCATGGGAATCTACAAGTAACTCTTCCTTGCACCCGACCTCCCGAGGTCATGCCGAGACAGCCGGTGGGGATGGAATATACGTGGGGTGTAGACAAACTAGTTAGGCAATCTTATGTCTTCGACATGCACTAATGGAATCTGTGAGTCTAAGGCAAAGAAGGCCCTTCTAACTTGAACTGGCGTGATAGATCATTTGGCGAGGATGACTGCTCGAAGGCTCCAATCAATATCGAGCTCGTGTGATCCGATTTATAGGTTGTGGAATGTGTGGAAGATAGCCTGTGGGCACTTCGTGTATATGTCTCCCGACAGGGTCATGAAAATGGATGATGGATATATAGTGGATTCTATGGGTGATTCTTTGGTCTAGTCCAGAAATCCTTAGCTAGATTAGCTGTTATGTCTAGTGAGGATAATTGTGTGATAATGGTTGGTGGAAGTGGAGAGGACCTAAATACTAATGTACGTAAACCAATATCAATGTCTGATTGACCTGTGGGCTTGTTGGGTTGTGGGATATGTGGATCACAACCATAGATTCATGGTCGTTGTGGGCCTCCTATGGCCATATGTAGAATCAATCCCTAATCCCTAATATCCAGTAGTTGTATGCCTTTTCACCTCTATATTTAGAGCTAAAAGTTGTGTAATCTTCTCAGAGTACCTTACAGGTGTTTTGGTGACTTGACTTCTTAAGCTAGTGTCTATGCCAATGATAATGTCTCCTCATGCGTCAAGTTGTGGGACCAAAGGATCACAACCGAACGCTTGCTCTTTTTCAAGCCCTTCTATAGTCATGCGGATATTTTTTAGGTAATCAGTAGTTTGGCTGGTTTTGACTAAAACGTATGCACTTTATCGCCTTCTATGTTTAATCCTCTCAATTGTGAGCTAATTTATTGTAGTGTCTGTTGTTGTTCTAAGACCTAGATTCTAAGATTTTGGTCTATGTTAGTTATTTCACAACAAGATTGGGTTGAGGCACGGTTGGCTCGAATACATATTCTCTGGGCTCCTAGGTCTCGTGATTGTCATACAAGAGAAACAATATAAATCTAACCAATGCAAAGTAAACTAATTATGTAAAGTATATCCACAACGTATGTAAATTCTCTATTTTTGTATTTTTGAATGAGTATTTTAATAGAATTAAGATAAAAACTATTTAATAGAATTGAAAGAGCAATTATTTAATATCTAGAAAGTGACAACCAAGCTAATAATTGAATTTAAAACAAACAAAGCAATGAATATAGCTACCTTCTGCAAGTAGTTGTGAATCTATTTTAATAACTAAATAACTAATCTAATCTATTTGAAAAACCCCGATCTTACCTCGTAAGTGAGGAATGAATCATAATTTCTCGAAACTATAAATCCCCACATGCTTCCCCGACAATATCAAAGCGAGATTAACTAAAATGAAATGATTCACTACTCTATTTGATATGTTTTAACTAGAATTTTGATAGCTTGAACTTGGATTTTGAGAACAGTGGCGAATCCGATTGTGTGTTGCTTTTCCCTCGGTGTGGTCTCCTCATTCCTTTGTGCTCACGTGAATCTAAAAATCATGTAATGCTAGCATCAGCAGGAGTTGGTATTGGAACAATGGAAGCCTTGGATGTAGACCAAATATAATGTGAGTAGGAGAGGGATAGCGCAAGAGAATAGAGCTTGGCTTATGTAATTCCTAGCAAGATTTACTGCGAGTCATACAACACAAAACATCCAAAACCTGAAACTATCCTTCTTGACGAACAAAACCTACAACTCTAATGGCTTTAGACTGAAAATGAAACTATCCTACTTCAATTGATTACATGAAATAATAACAACACTAGCACAAGAAGATCATGTGGCTTCTAAATAGCAAAACAACACTAACTATGCATGCAACAAATAAAACTAATACAATTCCTAAGCAAGAACTGAAAGACTAAAATTTGAAATGAGAGAATGAGGGATAATTTTTGAGGGCCATTTGCTTGAAAACCAACCAGCTATTTATAGAATTCCCATTTACCCAAAGGTGAAATCCAATTTGAACTCTTTTACAATAAACAATGGAGAAACACTATTACAGGGAACCAAAATCATAAATACAAGCAAAAACAGATGAAAAGGTTGGTAAAAGTTGAAAATTTACGTGAGTCGTGATTAAAAGAACATTCTAGAAAATGCGTGAAGGACCGCCGCCCTAAGCAGGGTGGCGGTTATAGGACCGCCACCTTGCCTGGGTGGCGGTCACGAGACCGCCGCCCAGGCAGGGTGGCGGTTTCGTCACTGAAGACCAAAAAGCAAAGGAAAAGAGGGGGAAAGAGAAAAAAAAGCACGTGGAGGCTAAGCGGGGCATGCGGGATGTTGATGTATACTTGGAGAGATTTTTCGGATCCCGAACACCTTGCGAGGAGACCTATATCATCATTGGGGCACGTGTAACATTGTTCGATGGTGCAATACTCTATAATTTTGGGTACGTACATATTGCCCCCTCAGAGAAGCGTTTTAGCCATGAAGAGGTGTAAAATGGTGGGTCCGAGTATGGCAGTCTGAAATGGGAAGTTAGAAATTATACCTGACATGTCAGTGTGTCAAAATGATGCCATCCAAAATTCCCGCTACCTACAAAATGAAAAGAGGAGTCAAGTGCAGATAGATAAAATAAATCAAAAAATAAATACTAAAATAATACGAGATGAGGACTTACCATTTGTGTGGGGATAAGTACTTACCTCTGACAGCATTCCAAATCAGTGAAAAGGGCATTCAAGATGAGTCAAGATGCTATATATGTAAAGATGGGCCCATTTTCCTACTCATTTGCACGTGTCGATTTGATTGATTTTGAGCTCTGGGACTCACGATGATGGTTTTTGACGAGAGTATAGTCAAAATATTCATGAAGAGATAGCGATCATGCCTCATGCGAGTGGAACATCGACCAGCGAGATCATAGGTTAGTTCTTCTCGATTTAATGTTTTTACCCCCAAATGTTAAAATGATGAAATCTTTGCCATGGGGGATTATTTTTGAAAATTTCGGTGTTAATAGGGTCAATTAGGGGGCGCTTAATGGGTAGGCTTTGTTTTAGTCAAAATAGTCATTTTTCCATGTTTTAGGTGTTTTTAGGGCACGTGACCCATTTGGAAATGTGGGACATGACCGCCGCCTACTTGCAGGTGGCGGTCCTTTCTGAAATGCCAAAATAACAATGTTTTGCACCCAGCTTTTGCATTTTTAGTATTCTCATATGCTTTAATGATTTTTCCAATGTAATTTGAATACTAACTTACTCCGCTTTGCATGTTTTTTGGGTGTATGCGAAGAAAGAGGAATATATCAGATGGAGCCGAGAGAGAGAGAGTGTGACTAGATTCCAACAAAGTTAGATGCACTTTCTCAGCCGAGCAAGATACTCTTGAGGGCCAAAGATATTACGTATATCACGGGTTCCTCATGTCGCACCTTCTAGTCACATACTTTATGACTGTTTTTCGTATTGGGATGTTGATCGAACACTTTCTAATTTCCAGGAGTCAGGGGTGAGTGGACTATTACCTTAGAGGATGTCTACCGCATCCTAGGAGTCCCGATTATCGGAGATGACTTACACTTGAGACAGCGGGGTCGTGGGCTCAGATAGCTCAGTGGGCTACATATATGGGAGACACAGTTGTCTCCACTGGTTTGAAGAAGGGGGTGAGGGTCCATTCCATTCCTAGCTTGCCTATCCCTTTGATTCGTCAGGCTATTATGGGGATCCTTGCCTCGAGATTGATCAGGACAAGGGAGGGGACACCTTACTCTACTACTAGTCCCCTATTATTACAGATTGAGGCACATGGCCGGATTTATGCCTAGGGAGCTGATATACTTGGGACCACCTACCACGACCTATACAGGGTGGTCTCGCTTACAGGGACAGTCTTTGAGCCATCCGACCTTGGTTATGAGCTGGGTCTATGAGCGTATCATCCCCTATGGGAGAGGCGTAGAGGTGGCGAGATCCTGGAGCCGTGAGGGTAGCCAGATGGATAGAGATGTCGGTGCTTAGAGCACCTCACCAGCTAGTTACCTCCCTGACTACTGATGATATGGAGGCCACACCTTATCAGGCCATGACAAGGTTATGGGGCGAGGAGGCCCTCACTTTTATTTCCTGCTCTACTACAGGGCAGCTTGTGGACATGACGGGGAAGGTGAAGACACACCCCTTTGACCGAGTGCCTCAATAGTTTGGCCTTGCTTACGTCGGTATGCTCCCCCAGTGGTGCCAGTGTTCAAGATCAGTTCGGGAGGCTAGGGGAGGTCCTAGAGGTTGGGTTGGACCATTGTTACTCCTGGCATCCCTATTGCAGCCAGGAGTATGGTACGTGCTTGAGGGAGAGCCGGTGCTCCTCAGGCACCTTTACTTCAAATCACCGTCGGCCCTGCCCATAGCAGTGACAACCCCATTGATATAGACTCCGAGTCTGAGGAGTTCACAGGGGGAGAGACGGAGGAGGAGACCAAGGATATGGAGGTCAGTGAGTCGGTGGAGAGGAGGACAACGATCCCGAGTGGCATGAACTCGGGGAGATCTTACAGGGACGAGAGGGCGGAGCGAGTGTGGAGAGGGTGACTTTAGTCTCAGAGGAGTTGCCTTCTTAGGACCTAGGTGGGGAGGATGAGTCCGTAGTAGGACGTTATGTTGCCCTAGGCACAGGAGGAGGACATCAGTCAGCGGCAGCATCTCGTGGTGCGTGCGACCCTAGGGATCCCTCTTGGAGGCCCGGAGATTCGAGTGAGTTGTCACCCTACTCTTAATATTTGTTTTTAGCTAGGATTGCCTTAGTTGTTATCTCTCCTTTTGTTCATTCTTGTTTTTATCCTTTGATTATTTTCTAATTTACTTTTCTCCTTTGCTTGCAGAGACTATTGATGAGTGGTGAGACCTGATTCACTGGGTATGTACTAATACCCTGATGATCCCCATGGAGAGGACTCGTGCTGAGCTATCTGTGGATGCAGGGGAGCCTTCAACAGCTGGTAGGCATAGTGATGTCTTTGCCCCTGTCTGGCATGTGGCCAAGATGGTGACTACCCTCCATACCGAGTTGGCCTGGATATAGGACAAGAGAGTGCCCGATGAGGAATCTCTCTCATAGAAAGGTGCAGCTGCTCCAGGGACCGTGAGCCCTCGGTGCATTCTCAAAGCACCGGTGTGGCCGAGTCCTGGCGTGGTCGTGCACCTTCAGAGGGATCTCATAGGGGTTGAGAGGCCACTTGGCTCTTTTTGTAGTGACTCTTAGATTATTTATGTGATTTATTTTGTATTTCCAGGCTCATTGAGCATTTTGACCATGCCTAGCGCATGATGGCATTGTACATAAAACTTGATTATATATATATACTTCTTTTTGGATCAGACTCTTGGTGTCTAGGATTTTGTGATTCGTTTCCACATGTAAATTATAATGTTGTTTTTATATGCTTTTCAAAATGTATGCAATGGAGAAAAAATGATACAAATGCTTTCTTTCTTTCTTTTTGTATTTCATAATGATGATATATGATAATGCAGACACAATGTGATTTTGAACTTAGCTATCATAAGCAATCTTTCCGAAACTTCATATCATTTTGACAATGTGTAATGATAAACCGGGTATGATGAGCGATGTACTTGCCCCACTCCTAACTCCACGCAACTAGTAAGATGCGAAGGCTCACCACCGAGGGCTAGAAAGGGAACAAGCTATGAAATTTTTTGAATGGTAGTGATGAGAGATAGAAAAGATTTGATGGAACCAAATTAGGATGCTACAAATCTATTCTACTCAAGTGACTCCATAGTTTAGAATGTAACTTGCTTTGCGGTTTATCTAGACTTAGATTCGTAGAGGGCCACGTGGTTGACAAAATCTGGTTTTCGTGGTTTTAGACTCTCTTGGAATTTTGGACATTTGATTCATTTGTTTTTGACTCAAGATTTCAAAGGTTTATTTGAACTATTTTCTTATGAGCTTCAACATTACTGTCAAGAGGACCCCCTACACCTTGCCCCATGCTACTAGTAAGAAGCATGGGCTTATCACCATGGATAAGGTATAGGTGAGTAAGGGAATTCCCATCCTTTCCCAACCCTACATCACTAGTAAGAGATGCAAGCTCATCACCGAAGGTTGGTAGGGCAAGGAAATGTGTAAAAATAATTTTTTCTGTTTGATCTACATTTGACTTATTTATTTGAGCAAAATGTCGGTATGTTCTTATTTCCAAAGAGATCTATATACGGGATAGATGTGACACCATGAAGCTTCTAGAATAGACCATAGGTATGGTAGACACCTACCCTAGTTAGAAACCAAAAGTGAGAACAAGCATGCATGCCTTGGTATGGTTACCATTAGGACTTTGTCATATCTAGCTTTAGTTGATGAAATTCTAAAATCGTTAATGTTGTTAAAAAATGAAGAAGTATGATTCAAATGCTTCTACTAATACTAACAGAAGTTTGTAATGAATTGCTTGCGAATAAGTTCCTTGATCACAAAACTTTACGAAACGAGTGGAAAAAATGAACCTAACTACATGAAGATGTAATGTAGATATAATTATACAAATAGTGTTGGTCGCTTATGCATAGAATCATTTAAGATGCAAGGAATTGACTTGCTTTGTTGAATTCCTCGCCTTCTAGTGTACATAAGAGATATGCACCATTTCCATCATCTTTCATGACTCGGTATGGGCCCAACCATTTGGGCTGGAATTTCCTTCCTTCATCGGCATTCTTATCGATTCGGTTGTCTAGTCTTAGAACTAGATCCCCTTCATATATTTCTCATTCATAGACCTTTTTGTTATATTTCCAAAGCACATCCGGTCAAGATAGACTCTATGTTGCATTGTTCAACATCTAATTGGCCTCATATAGCTTTCTAGTTGGGAGATATGTGCTTCACTATAAGATTCTTCATCTAGAATCCGTTGTAGTGGGATGCAGAGTCCGGGTATTTCAACCTTAAGTGGGAGAACTACTGCTCTCCGAATACCAATGAGAAAGGAGTTTCTCTGTTGGTGTTCTTATTAAGGTTCGGTGGGCCCACAAGGCTGGATATAACTTTAAATGCTAATCTTGTTTGTTTTCTTTTCTTGTTTTGAGGAGAATAAATTTCAACGTTTTGTTTGTTGCTTGACTTGCCCATTAGCTTGAGGGTAATACAGGAGGTCAGTATGATGGTTTATTTTAAATTTACCATAACTCATGGACCTCATCATTCTTAAAGGAAGTGTCATTATCTCGAGATAATGATTTGTGGGACACTTCACTTGTAAATGATCTCGGTTCAAAATGAACTTAGAGATCACGCACTCAGTACATTGGTAATGAGCATAGCCTCTACCCATTTGGTAAAATACTCTGGGTCGTGATTATGAAGTTATGGCCATCTGTTGACGAGGGAGAGAATTTCCCTATCAAATCTAGGCCCCATGTAGAAAAGGGCCATGGAGTCGTGATTGGTTATAGAGCTTGTGCCGGCATGTGAATCTCGAGGAAAATTCTTGGCATTTATGGCATTTGCGTACAAACTCTACTGCATCATGTTCTAGAGTGGGCCAAAAATAGCCCATCCGATGTATTTTGTGAGCGGTGGTGTGACCACCGAAGTGGCCTCCACATATTCCACTGTGGGATTCATAGAGAATCTTCTTGGATTCTTCTGTGTCAACACACCTTAGAAGCATTCCATCAAAAGCCTTACGATAGAGCACTTGTTCTATAATAACGTATTTAGCTACGATAATGTGTAACCGCCTTCTTTTTGTGGTGTAGCACCTTCTGGATATGTATGGTCCATGATATAATTAATAATATCAGTATACCAAGGACATTCAGAGATAGGAGGTCTAGTTTTGATTTAATATATGTATTCATTGGGAAAATCTAGATCTACCAAATCACCTCCATCTAACGGTTGTTGGCTAACCAATCTGCAATGATTTGTCCCTTAACGGACTTCTCGTTTACAAAAGTTAATTCAATTCACCCATAAGGTTATAAATCATCCAACCTTTTTAGACAAGGACCCTTGCGTGAGGAAAGTTTGTAAATGGTCTGCTTTTTACAATGACCCTTGTTTCTTGGTTTAACATGTAATGTCTTAGGCATTTGGTTGTGAAGACAATGACAAGGCATTCTCATTCTTCTTGCGTATAATGTATCTCATAATCAAGCAACATTCGGCTAATAAAATAGACCACATGTTCTCGTTTATTGTCATCTTCTTGAGCCAACATTCACTCTAGCGAGACATCTATAGCTCATGAATATAAGATCAAAGGATGATCTAGTCTAGGTGGCATTAACATGGGAGGAGACAGTAAGAAGTGCTTAATTGCTTCGAAGGCCTCATGGCATTCCTTTGTCCAAATAATGCAGCAATCCTTTTTCAACAAATTGTTGATTGGATGAATAGCAAAACTCAAGTCTAGGATGAATCTCCAGATTACACCGAGCTTTCCAAGGAATGATCTAATGCCAGAGTCATCTGATGATGGGATCATCTCAAGAATAGCTCGAATTTTGGTGGGTCCACATCGATCCCTCATGATGATATAATGTAACCTAGGAGTTTCCCTCATGTCACACCAAATACACATTTTTTTGGGTTTAGTGTGACTCCGTATTCGATCAAATGTGAAATAATGATGTGGAGCACTTCCGGGTGATCACAGCGCTTCCTGGCCTTAGCCAACATGTCGTCTACATAGGATTCCATGATTTTATGAATAAGATCGTGAAATATGTATGTCATTGCCCACTGGTATGTAGCGCCAACGTTCTTGAGACCGAATGACATAAAACGTAGTAATAAGTTCCCCAAGGGGTTATAAACGTGGTTTTGGTTTGATCTTGTTTAGATATTTTGATTTGATTGTATCCTGAGAACCCATCCATGAGAGACAAAAGCTCAAACCCAGCTATTGCATCAACGATGATGTCAATGGATGGTAATGGGAAGTCGTCCTTGGGGCATGCCTTGTTAATGTCTCGGAAGTCTATGCAGATGCGTATCTTCCCATTCTTTTTAAGAATGGGGATGATATTAGATACCCACTGAGAGTAATCCACTGGCTTGATGAACCCTACTTGGAGGAGCTTCATTACTTCTTCCTTCACCATGAGAGCCACCTTGGGTTTCATTGGTCTTGATTTTTGTTTAATTGGCTTTGCATATGATTTGGTGATGAGGTTATGTACCACGATGTGTGGTGTAATTCCCATCATTTCTTTATAATTAAATGCAAAAGCCTTTTGATTTTATTTGAGGATTCAGTGTGTATTTCTATCTCTTCTGGAGTTAATGAAGATCCTAGTTTCAAGATCTTTGGTTCTTCCTCCGTTCTAATGTTAATATCAGTCATTTATTCGATTAAAGAAGCATTACCTTCTTCAAACTCAGGTGGGGCTGGAGGTAGTTCCAGATATTCTCCGCTTTCTACCATGTATATGTTGAGTTCCTTTTGTGGGGGAAGCTCTATCATGGGATTTCCAAAGTAAGAAGATGAATGTGGGTTTAAGGACAAATCTACCATGTGATGGGTGAGATGTAATTCTGCATAGGTTTTAGGTAATCAAGAGTGTCTGTATCACTATCAATGTGACTTAAGATAGTAGATGTATTCTTAGCTATGTGCGTTAGAGGAGGGTTTGTTGACGTTTTCTTTACTAACGGTTCAGATTACGAAGGGATACCATGAAATGGGTGTCCTCCAACTCATTGTTTGGAGTGAAATGTGAAGCTGAGGTTGCTATTGAATCTGAGGATATTTTGTTCTCGTGGGATTGCCTCAATGGATATGAAGTTAAATCCTTTTCTCAAATGTAATACTGTTGTTTTATAGAGCTGTAAGTGTTTAGATCTAGTCTCATACACCTCAGAGACTTGGTTTGCTACTAATTATGAGTCTCCTAACACTCTGATGTCATTAACACCAAGCCTCTTAGCTATGATGAGGCCAAGGAGGAGGGCTTCGTACTCAGTGCCATTGTTTGTACATTCAAAATTTAGTTTAAAGGTGAATGGTAGGATCTTTCCCTCAGGAGAAGTAAAGATCACACCTGCCCCAGCTCCATAACAACATCTAGCTCCATCAAAATGGAGAGTCTAATATTTACTTAGGAAGATGGATGTTGGGACATTTGCTACATCTATTTCCTCTGCTTCAGTTTTTTACCATGCAGAGCTCCTCTGTGGAAGAGAACCAACTCCTAGGGTACATCCCATACCTACTAATCAAATGCCAGCAAGAAAATTGGTAGATCCTATTCTAGTAATTCGACAATTTTTGCAATAGTTCCTAATGATATTGTTTCTATGACATTAGCTTCATCCTTGAGGGCTGGGATGCTCTTGACTAGGTTCGTAATATCTAGTTCTGTTGTAGGTATCAAATTTTCTTCCGGTTTTGAGTCAGTTGGCTTGTTAAGTTGGTTTGTTGGGAGTTCAAACTCAGAGTGAACACCTGGCCTTTTCTTCATATCTGCTAGGTGTATATCAATGGTTTCAGATCACCTTTTGCTATGAATATCTTTCCTAAGTGCAAGAATCTTATCTCTTGAAATAATGTAGAAGGGATTGCCTTCATACGGTGTATCCATGGTTGGCCGAGGATCATATTATAGTTGGTTTCCCGATCTATAATATAAAACTCAGTGAGGATTGTCTTGGGTCCTAAGGTGACTGGCAATATTATAGTCCCAATTGAAGTAGCTTTAAGGCTATCATAACATCTTAGCGTATTTCTTGTTGTGGAACAATTTGTCTCTCCATACCCTAGATTTTGAAGGAAAGAGAAGGGGACGATGTTAATTGGTGCCCCATAGTCCACCATTGTGCATTTAACGTAATTATTGTAAACCCACACCTGTAAATGCAAGGTCAATCACCTCTACGTGCAATTTTAACATCGTTGGCATTTTTTTTATGTCGAATATAAACTCGGTATCCCTATCTGGCTGCCCTGGAGGGTGGATATCGAAGTCTATATGGTTTACTTGTGTTTTGGGAGGTGGAGTGATGTTAATTAAATGACCTAGACCTAGTGCTTCTAACAGAGCAGCCCTATGGGTAGGAGAGTTTTTCAATAAGTCCAAAAAGGAGATGTGAGAGAAGGTCTTTGTTAAGTCATTAATTAAATCATAAGCACCCATGGGTTTTACCAATGTTTTTGAATGTTATCTGGTTCTAGTGGATAGATTGGATTTGGTTTAGAATAATATTCTCATGTTCTTGTTATGGCTTCTATGTGCAGCTCAGTATCTAATTCCACTAGACCAACTATCTTGGTTTGTGGCTGATTTCCTAATTGTGGTGCGATAGGTGGATTTAGTGAAGTTGAGGCTTCGTGATCGTTATTTCCTATCATTACACCTTTGTTCATCCCATTTAGATTTAATTTATTATTATTATCGTGATTTTGAAGTGGATCATTAAGATCTTAAGAGGTGCATTTTGAGGGGAGACCGCCCTTGTGAAAGTATTTGGCATAGGTGTCATAGAATCATGTTAAGAACATATGTATGAAGAGTTGTCTTTGTTCTTGCATAAACTTATTATAATCACGGCAAGTCCTAGTGTCATGGCCTCAAATTTTGTGGAAACCACAATATGAGTTAGGATTATAATTCCTAGGTTGTTGGTTTGGCAAGTGTTATGGTCCAAAACTCTGATTAAATTTTTTACTATTAGGATTAAAGTTTTGCGTTTGTTGTCTTTGGTCTTGGTTTTGATATCCAGTTGAGTTTTGACTTGGACCCTGTGTTTAGGTCTTCCATTTTTGTTGTTGTAATTGTTGTTGTTGGGGATGAAAAATTATTGTTTGAAATTATTATTTTGTTGTTGTTAGCTGGTGGTGGAACATTTACAACATTTGCTTTTTTTTTTGGTCGGTTACTCCATCTGTTGTCACTCCGTGGTTTTTGTTAAGGATTTTAGGTCCTTGATTGGCGTTTGTGGTAGAATATGTCGTAGTGTTTTGGTTGGGGATGATTAACCTCCCATTTGTTCCATATGTCTTGTGACCGCTATCTATTGTAGCTTGATCTATTCGGAGAGCGCTCTTGAGTACTTCATCATAAGTTCTTAGTGGGAACTTCTAGACTTCTTACTTTATCTCTCTGCTGAGAGAATGAAGGAATAAATTGCATAGTTCCATCTGATCCATGTTTGGAGTGCTTGTTAAAGAATAGAGGACTATATGCCATCTTTGGATGAAATGAGCAACAGATTCATTGTGTTCTTGCTTAATATGCAAGAATTCCTTGATTCCTGTTCTCAACAATTTTTCATGTCGAACACCTTGATGAACTCTGAAACGAGTTGTTTAAATGAATGTATTGAGGCTTCAAGTATTTTGTAATACCAATCGAGGGTGATACCCTCTAACATTTTGGGGAATATTTTAGCAACAACTCCATCCCAAGGGAGTAGTTCTCGAATGGCCGTGGCATAGGCCTTAATATGTGCATTTGGGTCTCCCTCTCCTTTGTACTTGGGTAGATCGGGAGCGGTCTTGGAAGCATGATGCTTCATATAGTGAAGTCTAAAGGTTCTTTCAAATATTCTGAATAAGTCCCTATCACATAGGTTTCGACCATTGATGGTACTTCTTTGAGGGGGAGGAGGTGGAATGGGTTTTGATATGGCGTAGCGTACGTATTTTACAGGGGCATAAGGGAATCCTCGTGGTTGAGTGAACATGCCAGGAGAAGAGAACATATCTCCCTGTGGTGATTTGGAATATATGTTTAAGTATGGAGGAGCATTGCTTAGAATGGATTATTTTATACTAAACCAAGAGGTATCATATTTTCCACTGGAGTGGCATTAGAAAATGCGGTTCTAGTTGGCGCTTATTGTGAGTACTTGGAGGCATGCCCATCGTGCTGTTCCTATGAGGAGCTCTACTTAGCTAGGATGATGTGGAGGATTGGAATTTCCTGCTGTATAAATTGAGAATTTTGACTTACTCGAGCAAGTTCCAACTCTCTAACTTTTTCAACTAAAGGCCGAGATGACCTTGTTTGCGAAGAAACAATATTTTCCCTTAATGGTGTTTGTTGTATACCTTGAGATTGTATAGGCATATGGTACCTAGCTATGAATTGATTGGTGCCCCGCCAAGTTTCATTGAGGGCATTTCTATAGGTGGAGTGATGGGGGTGTTTTCTTGAAAAGAGACCTCGGGTTGTATTTGAAAACTTCCTATAGGTGGGTACATACTCTGAGAGTGTTGTTCACTCCTAGCATAACGCGTTAAATGTTCATCATCTAAAAATAGATATGGATCTGATTGTCTACTAATTTGTGGTCTAAGAAACACTTGAGGAGATGAACCAGATTCTCTAGTGAGTGTCATGTTGTTTGAGCCTGATGGCTCTGGTTGTTGCGTTTGAGTGAGCTGATCCAACTCCTCCATTTGGAAAGAAGAACTATATCTAGTCCTTTGAGGTAGATTTTGTGTTGAAAACCGGTTATTTGAATAATTTTCACCCCATCTTTGAGAGCGAGGGTGATGGCTATCTATTTAGTTGATCGTAGTATGCTTCAAGACCTAGGAGAGGTCTGCCATATGCATCGAATCCTGACATATTCGGGGTATATGAATACCCACAAAATAATGGGAGAGAGTGAAGGTGGATAAAACTAAAAGGAAGAGTGCAAAAATGAAGCAATTGATCCTTTCACCTAAGTTTCACCAATTTTGTTGGTAAAGCTGATGTGAAGGCTAATGAGGTGGAAAAGATGAAACATATACTAATTGGAAGAACAAGTAATAATCTGACTCCAGATTAGAAGGTTGCATGTTCATTCACGTCGGGTTCACCAATTTTGTACGATGGAAAAGTGACAAGCAAGCATGGGAATCTACAAGTAACTCTTCCTCGCACCCGACCTCCCGAGGTCGTGCCGAGACAGTGGTGGGGATGGAATATATGTGGGGTGTAGACAAACTAGTTAGGAAATCTTATGTCTTCGACGTGCACTAATGGAATATGTGAGTCTAAGGCAAAGAAGGCCCTTCTAACCTGAACTGGCGTGATAGATTGTTTGGCGAGGATGACTGCTCGAAGGCTCCAATCAATATCAAGCTTTGGTGTGATCCGATCTATAGGTTGTGGAATACGTGGAAGATAGCCTATGGGCACTTCATATATGTCTCCCGATAGGGTCATGAAAATGGATGATGGATATATAGTGGATTCTATGGGTGATTCTCTGGTCTAGTCCAGAAATCCTTAGCTAGATTAGCTGTTATGTCTAGTGAGGATAATTGTGCGATAATGGTTGGTGGAAGTGGAGAGGACCTAAATACTAATGCGCATAAACCAATATCAATGTCTGATTGACTTGTGGGCTCGTTGGGTTGTGGGATCTGTGGATCACAACCGTAGGTTCGTGGTCATTGTGGGCCTCCTATGGTCATATGCAGAATCAATCCCTAATCCCTAATATCTAGTAGTCGTATGCCTTTTCGGCCTCTATATTTAGAGCTAAAAGTTGCACAATCTTCTCAGAGTACCTTACAGGTATTCTGGCGACTTGAATTCTTAAGCTAGTGTCTATGTCAATGAGAATGTCTCTGCGTTTGGTTGTGGGACCAAAGGATCACAACCGAATGTTTTCTCTTTTTCAAGCCCTTCTACAGTCATGCGGATATTTATTTAGGGTAATTTGTAGTTTGGCTAGTTTGACCAAAACATATGCACTTTGTCATCTTCTATGTTTAATCCTCTCAACTGTGAGCTAATTTCTTGTAGGTTTGTTGTTGTTCGGAAGACCTGGATTTTGAGATTTTGGTCTATGTCAGTTATTGCCGCAAAAGATAGGGTTGAGGCACGGTTGGCTCGAATACGTATTCTCTGGGCTCCCTAGGTCCCATGATTGTCATACAAGAGAAACAATATAAATATAACCAATGCAAAGTAAACTAATTATGTAAAGTATATCCACAACATATGTAAATTCTCTATTTTTTTGTATTTTTGATAGAGTATTTTAACAGAATTAAGATAACAACTATTTAATAGAATTGAAAGAGTAATTATTTAATATCTAGAAAGTGACAACTAAGCTAATAATTGAATTTAAAACAAACAAAGCAATGGCAAATATATACTTACCTCACGTGTAGTTGTGAATCTATTCGAATAACTAAATAACTCGATCTAATCTATTTGAAAATCCACGATCTTACCTCGAAGTGAGGAATGAATCATAATTTCTCGAAACTATAAATCCCCACTTCTTTCCCAAATATCGAAGCAAGATTAACTAAAATGAAATGATTCACTACTCTATTTGATATGTTTTAACTAGAATTTTGATAGCTTGAACCTGGATTTTGTAGAACAGTGGCGAATCCGATTGTGTGTGGCTTTTTCCCCTCAGCGTGGTCTCCTCATTCCTTTGTGCTCACGTGAATCCAGAAAAGTGTGTAATGCTAGCATCAACAAGAGTAGGTATTGGAATAATGGCAGCTTTGGATGTAGACCAAATATAATGTGAGTAGGAGAGGGATAGCACAAGAGAACATATCTTGGCTTATGTAATTCCTAGCGGGATTTACTTATGAGTCATACAACACAAAACATCCAGAACCTGAAACTATCCTTCTTGATGAACAAAACCTACAACTCTAATGGCTTCAGACTGAAAATGAAACTATCCTACTTCAATTGATTGCATGAAATAGTAACAACACTAGCACAAGAAGATCATGTGGCTTCTAAATAACAAAACAACACTAACTATGCATGTAACAAATAAAACTAATACAATTCCTAAGCAAGAACTGAAAGACTAAAATTTGAAATGAGAGAATGAGGGGTAATTTTTGAGAGGCCATTTTCTTGAAAACCAACTAGCTATTTATAGAATTCCCATTTACCCAAAGGTGAAATCCAATTTGAACTCTTTTACAATAAACAATGGAGAAACACTATTATAGGGAACTAGAATCATAAATACAAGCAAAAACGGATGAAAAGGTTGGTAAAAGTTGAAAATTTATGTGAGTCACGATTAAAAGCATGTTCTAGAAAATGTGTGAAGGACCACCACCATAAGCAGGGAGGAGTTATAGGACCGCCGCCCGCCTGGGTGGCGGTCACGAGATCGCCTCCTAGCGGGTGGCGGTTTTGTCATCGAAGACCAAAAAGCAAAGGAACAGAGAGGGGAAAAGAGTAAAACAAAGCACATGGAGGCTAAACGTGGCATGTGGGATGTTGATGTATACTTGGAAAGGTTTTTCGGATCCAAAACACCTTGCGAGGAGACTGTATCATCATTAGGGCATGTGTAACATTGTTAGATGGTGTAGTACCCTACAATTTTGAGGTACGTACAGATTACCAATTGACTACACCATTCTAGGTGTTGGTTAACACTATTATAGGTGGAGATTTCCATGATTCTAGGAGGAGGTTACAAATTCACATCATATATGTACATATATTCCATTATTCTATTTAATCCTATTGAGTTGGAGCTATTTATGTGTTATTGCAATTATCTTTGTTGTATTTTCAGAATTTTTAGTTTTGTATGCTTATTTTGTTTTGTTATGGAAGAATTCACATCTCGGATAATTCACATGTGCTTTCTTCAAATAAGTAGATCCGTGGCACTTCTCCGATACTCTCACCATGTTCATCCCTAAGGTGATATTTTGGTTAGGTTATTTATGCTCATTGTGCAACATTTATCTAGATTGTATATGTTTGACCTTGGTCTTTCATCACCTTAGTAAATTAAAGAACAATTGACCTCTTAGAGATCCTATCACTATCATACATTTAATAAATTTTTGTGAAGACCTTTGGGTGTATTTGTTGACACTAGCCAATGTTGTCATCACAATCACTTCAACATCCTTCCATCAAGCCAATAATGGTTCTTAACCTATTAACTTTGCAAGTTCCCTTCTTTAGAGTCCTTTTAATTTTTTTTTTCAAACTTTTACCTTTTATCAAGTTTTATTTTTCAAAGTGTTTGAGTAAATTACCTAAGTATTGAGGTTTTCTTATGTATTTCGGATTTGAAAGTTAAGATGTAGTTTTCATGCAAACTTTGCCTCCCGAAATACGAAACCTAAAACACATAGGAGATCAATGTGAACCAAAATTGGAACTTAAAACTTAGTTTGCATGCAAACTACAAGATAAGTCCCAAAATTTGATCCCTAAAGTGTATTTTAGGTTTTAGAACCCGAAATGCAGTTTGCATGCAAACTGGTCGACTTCCAAAACCTAACTTCCGACCATTCAAGTGAATTTCAGGTTTGAACCTGAATTGTAATTTGCATGCAAACTGTAAGTCAACTTCCAACTTCAGAAATGCAAAGAAACCTACACCATTTTAGGGTTCAAACCAAAACCACAATTTACATGCAAAGTGCATGATGACTACCGAAACCCGACACCCAACACTAGGTCAGTGCATTTAAGGCCACCTACCCACATGTGTCACCTAAGTGGTAATTAATTTTATCTTTTCTATATAATGGCAATTTTTTTCCTATCTTTTTCACCTGACACTTTGTACACTAACCTGTTGAAGCCTTACCTACCTTTGACCATACTCCTTGCATGGATTTTTGGAAATTTTTAAATTTTTCTTTAACCCACTTGAAATTTAAGTAAGTTTTTATGTTTTAATCTTTTTTGCAAGGTTTACAGGCTTTCTTCATGGAATTTTATTGCTCTTTTCCCGACATTATGGGTGCCCTTGGTGTCTTCATTTTTGTGTCATTTTTCGGCTTTCCTTCTTGTGTTTTGGGATTAACTTTTCCATGTCTCTCCCTCCTTCACTAATTTTGTTATTGTTGAAGCTTAGGCTTCAAGGTATCATTTTATTGAAAAAAAAGGAGGAATTATCATTGAAAGGTTGTTTTGGGGATTTCAAGTGCGAAACAGTCTCCATTCCCTCTGCGGATGAAGTCGAACTCAAGATTGTAAAATAAGCTTCAACTTCCACCATCGGAAGTCGAGTTTTACGGGCACCTTACACTTTGGGGGTCAAAGCATGTGAAGCTAGGGTTGACTCTGATGGAAGTGTAGATTGGCACTGCGAGGATAAAATTCAGCTTTCGATTTTAGATTGGTTTTAAATGTTCTTCCAGGGAAAATGTACATATCGTCATCTAAGGGGGAAGAGAAATGAATTATAGTTTCTAAGGGATGTATCCTCCTTCCAAAGTATCACATCGGATGTTGACAATATCTAAGATACTAACCTCGAGACACATTGATTTGCCATAATTTGGAGTAGAGTTAGGGCTTTGTCTAAGAATTCTTGGATGAAGAGTATATATGATAGTGGACTTTCTCTAGCTGTCACATTTTCACCATCAGTATAATGTCTTAAATTTGTTCTCGTAACTTCTGACACATTATGATAAGAACTCTCGAATGGTTAGAGAGATGATGGAATAGTTACGCTCGTTGGACGTTAATTATTTTGAGGATTTTTTAAAGGTTCTCGATGTTGAGGAGTATGCCTCAATTTCTCCCAGCTCCACTCTTGAGTCTTTGAAAAAAATTCTAGACTTGTGCCAAGGTTCTTAATAAAGGCTACTTGGAAAAACCTAAGCCTTTAGTGTCTAGAGTTCCAAAGACTATTCCCCACTCAGATTTCATTCAAGAAGTGAATGATATTATCATGCTATTGAGCATAGTTGCGGGCTCCCATCATCCAAATATTTCCAAGAATGGATGTACCTATATATTTCCACTATCCATAAAAAAATCTAATCTTATTCGATGGGAAACACATATCAACAATTCCATACATATTCAAATGTCAGATGTCCTAACTTCAGGACATTTTTATATGACTTCCTATATTTTGTATGCGATCGTCGGGATGAGGAACTATCTAGGTTTGTTGCGGAGGGAACAAAAAAATCATCATAATTTATGAGTTTTATCCTTGAAGGAAGGATCAAAACATTTTAGGAGAGTTAGTGATTCTTTCTTCACCGCTATCCTATGTGTCTTCAATAAATAAATCTACAACCAAAGGATATCGATAGTATCAAAAATGGTCGAGGACTTGGGGATGCATTTTATTACAATTTCCAATGTTCATGTATCTCAAGGTGTGAGGATTCTCGGTGCTCCTTATAACTGCCATGGTGTCCCATAGACAAGTGGGTTTTAATGGAATTAATTCGGCAATTTCTACATCTCCACAAAATTCACCATGACATGCATAAGGCAGGGGTTCAATTCCCAGAGTAGTTTTGTTGCGATATACCTATGCATCCATGTACAAGGAAAAGAACATTGAAGGATAAATGCAACAAATAACATTGAAAACCTATCACATGTGGGTTATTTTTATTATTGGGGAAATGTCATTAGACTCGGGCCAACGATATTCACATACCACAAGTGGAGGACATATAGATTAATTATAGGGATGAAATCATAGTGCGAGAGAGGGAATTTGAAAGGTTAACTCTTGAATAAGTGGCTAAATATGAAATTGTAGATGTTTTTGAGGGTCTTCAAGATGATGGAAAGGTCTTGGACCACATTTATGAACAAACTAATGTGAAATACCAACCTTTACAATGGATTTATTGGTCACTCCAAGAGTGCAATACTTTAAAGGAGCACACAACTCAAATCCTCAACCCGACCCACCAATGGATGATATCATTGGAAATTATGCCAAAAGCATCGAGCATCTTCCGATTGTAGCAACACATGTATAACTATTGGTGGGCCACCCCCCCTTCAAAAGGAAGGAATTCCACTACCAAACCCACTGTCACACCTTTCAACATTGCCATTATCTCAGAGGTTTAGGTTCTTCCTCCAAGGTTCACTCCATAGAGGTTACTCCTTCCCAAGTTTTTTTCTATATAGATTATTAATATTAGTGCTTCACCATCACACATAACTCAAAAGTTACAGTCACCTTCTTCACCGCCTCTCCTTTCCTCCCCATTTCTATCTCCTTCATCCCCCCATATCTTACTCTCTCTTTATCCACATCTTCCATTTCTTCTCCTCCCATTTTCTCACTCTCATCACCTCGTCCCCTATCACGGCCTAGGTCTTTTCTTCCCTCCCATCTCTCTCATTCGGGGATGTTTTGGCTTTGAGTTCACCCTACAAAATTCCCTTCCTCAAAAATTTCTTCCCACTTCCTTTCCCATCATTCTTTCCTTTTCATCCACCTCGCGACTATATTTTCCACTCCATCCCCATTTGTCACCTCTTCACTTTTGCTCATATTTATTGCAAAAAGATCCCTTATATCACCTATTATTGGGCCCTTTAAATATTGGCTAAGTACAAAAGGGGCATAGGTGCATAAGGCCTAGTTGAAGAAAAGCACACAAGGATAAAGCGCGCAGGCGAGGGGTTTAAGGAGGGCTTTAAGGAAACCCATGGCACATGTGTAGATAAAACCAAGGGTTTGTGACTTAGCCATATTGGGAATTTTCATAGAACACGTGAAAAGTATGACCCAACTGTGTATGTAGAGTGGATAAGGTGCCACTGACGATAGGGTGGCCCGGGAAGGAGCATGCTTGTGGTAAAGATTCTAGAAGCACATCATGGAAAAAGTGGAAATATCGGGGCAAGATAATCATGCTCACATGGAGGACCACATTCAGACACTTGGCATCAGATCTGAGGCCACTGGAGGATGAGTTGGTAGTCTAGAAATCCTATATATACAAGCACATGCAGAAGTAAATAGAGATAGATAGAGGGTAGAGCTCTGTAGAAATACTATAAGAACTCTTTTAGTTTGGGTAATTGTGTTTAGGGAAGGATGTATCAGGGGTATGAGTTTTATAAATTTATTTTGAGAGCCTAGCCATATGATTCTAGATATAATGCATGACTATGGTCTACTTCTCTGTAATACTTTGTAATGGCTCCATGAATGTAATGAGGTTACTAGCTTACATGAATATGAACATTGATGATTCTAATGCATACATCTTTCTCATAGTTCTTTTCAATTATGTTTATGATTAAGTATGGATGTCTGTACAACTTCTTTCTATTTTGGTATAATTTATACAATATGTTAAAGCACTTTCTGTCTAGAATGACTGTAAGGACTTAGAAGCCGTTATGAGCTCTATGGTGCTTGTATGTTTTAATTCCTTTCAAATCTCTTAAACAATGGATCATAGATGATGTTCCCACCCTAAACTCACATAAAAGAGAGACTCGACACCCGTCGCATGCCTTAGGAGAGTGCAATGCCCGTTGGGTGATAGGCCGATGCACACGGGGTTCCTTTCTTTTGTGATAAGGGTAAAAATGACTACATCTTGGTTTCATTGTCGGGACCTCTTTTCAAAGTAGTAGAGGGAAATGGAATATATCATGATCTAGGTAAAGAGTAATGAAAAATCGTTTAACTCTGGAAAGTGTTGAATCATGGTTCAAGAGAACAGAGGATGAATTTTCTTAGAGATTCAAAGACTGCTTGGACACGAGTTAGATGCACGAGATGGGTAGAAGAGAACCTCTACCATGATTTATATGAAACATTTTTCATTGTTTCCCAATAGAGCTGTATGAATGGCTCTCAACGTATGCATCTAGATCAAGCTGGTATTCTAGATCACATGCATGGACCCAAGAAGAATACCAGAGGTTGCAGGATGCAGATCTGATGTGGACTCGTGTTGTGGATCATTGGTGGGAAGGTGTGTTGGCTAGCTACACTATGGAGTACACTATTTCCACATATTATTACCTATAAGTTGCTGAGTTTGAATTTATATGGGAGCCCAGAGGATCATTTCTATGTGCTATCCCTTTGGAAATGAAGATCTTGGTTGTTACTTTGAGTTTAGAGGCATTTCCAATATGGGGCTGGATAAACCAGTTTGAGCGTTGGGTGAGGGAGCTAGGGTGGAGGAAGATGGCAGATATTACGATGGAGAAGGAAAGGGAGGAGAGACGGCTAAAGTATAGTGAAGCACATGAAAGGGAGATTTCTAGATGACACGAGGCTGCAAGTGTGATGGATCTATTAAGGCGAGACGTTGCGGGGAAGGAGTTGAGGTTCACATGGAGGATGTGGAACATGAGCAGTGTGTCTACCCCATCTTCATAAGCGTGTAAGAGAGACCCTTCATCTTCTAATGAGAGTTTGTCACATGGAGAAAGAAGATTCATTGGCAACGTATTTGAACCCTCCCAATGACCAAACCCTATGCTTGGTTTTCCAATAAGGAAGGAGTATCATTGACCTAGTTGGCATCAATGGAGGTGATAGATCTGTGCCTAGGAGTTATAATTTTTCAGTTCCCACTTCTATGGCTACACATATTCCAGTATCCAGAGGAGTATTTGGATAAGGAGCAAGTATAAAAGCCTTTGGTCTTACGTCTAGAAGTGGCGCGAGGTACGATAGTGGTAGTGGGGCATTATCACAGACCATCGGTGCACAGTTCAATGGAACCTTGGGGGAACTTGGCACAACTACTACAGACACAGGTGGTTCTAGTGGGTCGAAGAGGGATATGACACAGTGGACCTAGTGGTTCTAGTGGTTTTGGTTGCTCGGGAGGCACATGACTTGGTGAATCCGGTGGTGGAGGAAACATCGGGGAAACCTAGGCTCTAGCTCAGGAGGAAAAGGGCCCCAACCACCCCCTCAAGTATTCTTTGAGATGTCTTTACACTTACTAGATTACATGGGATTGAAGACACTATAGAACATGTTCACAAGTGTGAGCTACTATGGCATATAAAGGGGATCACAACCTTAGAGTAGAAGGCTAGTCAATTTGCAACAATGTTGCAGGGGTGCGTGCATATCTGGTATAGGAAATATGAACCTCATCAAACGGTGGTGGATTATACTACTTTAAAGAATGCCTTCTTGGTAGAATTCCACATCCCTAAGTTTGAACAGAAGAGCATCAATACCCTGAAAGAGATTCAACAAGGAATGATAGAGAATGTGTGGGAGTATGATACACACTTTAAAACTCTCTTGTCTAAGTTATCATATGATATTCACCCTTCACAACATGCTTAGTGGTTTGTTGGAGGATTGATCACACCTTTTAGAAGGGCCTTATCTCATAAAAATTTCACAGACCCGCGTGAGTCATTGGAAGCTGCTCTGCACACTGAGGTTGTTGGTAGTGTTGATACTGGAGTTAGCCTGTTCCTGGAGGCTCAAATCAATGATGTGTCTAAGCAGTTAGAGAAGTTTTTCATGAACTCAACCCATGAGACTTGCAATGGTTTATGGTGTATAGATTGTGAAGTAGAGGGGCATGTCAAGGGTAATTTTCCCCGGAGGGTAGTACACGCCGTGATAGTAGACTGTGAAATTTTCATTGGGACCATGATTCAAGTAGATGCCCCTTGTTACAGCACATAATTCAGAAGAATGTGTCTTGCTACTATAAGATATGCACCTCTACAACCCATGATACTAAGGACTGTAGGATCATCGATCAGATCCATGAAGCCATTGATCATGGGGTACGCCAAACCAGCATTGCCAGTAGTTCTAAAGGAAATAATCACAGCTATGAGGAGCTTGTAGATGGTGGCACGTGTGGAAGGGGATTTTGCGGAGGATTATGTGGTCGTGGTTACCACGGAGGAGGAAGGAGTGAGTTCCCCACGTGGAACCTATTTTAATTATGGGTCTACAGAACATTATAAATGAGAGTTCCCAGACCTATTGCAATGCTCATGGTGCGGAAAGAAGCACAAGTATGAGGAATTCCTAGAGTTGTTTGAGCACATGAACCAACAACAATGGAAAGACAAGGGCATTACAATGGTAAGCATTAAGAAGACATACACACAATGGATGCCGTGGGTGACACGTGATGCAGGCTTGGAACTTGTTTTAGTAACAACAAGAGTAGAGGCCACGCACACAAAAGAAATACCAAGGTAGAGGACCCTGGTTTCAAGAGAGGAAGTAGTTCATGGGAAGTACCTAGACCCTACACATCAAAAGGAAGTATATCAAGATACCATGGATGTCATTCGAAGTTTACAAGGAGAAATCTAGTGTCTAAAGGAGCAATCTAGGAGGGAGGAGCAAAGGAGGAAGGTCGGGCGCGAAGGATGACTGGATGAGGTCAAGGAAGTACGTAAAATTCTAAGGAAAGAGAATGGTATTCCCTTGCTAGGAGCATGGTTGAGGGACAATGTACCATTTACTGGAGAAGAGCGTGAGAGATAGATCCTACATGCAAACTTTTCCCCTCATAACCTTGAATATGACAAAGAGATCACATTGGATGCAGTCATAGATGGATGGCTCCTTAGTAATATCTTCATTTACATAGGCGCGAAGGTCAATGTTCTCACATTGGATGCTTGGCATAAGATGGGGAGACCTATATTATAACCATCTTTGAATGTGCTGTATATGAAAAAAAAATGAAGGAAATTCCCATTGGTGTCTTAAAGGATGCATTTATCACTATCCAGGGAGCTAAGTTTACTAGGGACTTCGAAGTCTTCATGCTCACCAAGGTAGACAATTTCCCAACACTGCTTGGGTGCCCATGGTGTTACAAGAATGATGCTGACCTTTAGTTCAACAAGGGGTACATCATCTTTGAAAATAAGTAGGAACGAGTTATTATACCCTTGGGCGATGGGAAGTTGACACCCTATCTTGAACCTTTGGGGGAAGAGGGCCTGTATAAGATATATGTGTGCTCAATCAAGGATCCAGAGATAATCCATCCTACTAACGGAGTTATCCAGTTTGAGGATGCTTAGTCAGTAAGTGACACCACTAGTCTAGCATGTGATAATTGGGTGCATAGGACTTATGAATTGATCAAATGACAATTGAGAGGATTAGTAACAAAAGTAACAAAGGTGCATATAGTCCAACACCTAGGAGGAAAAGAGCTACCTAAGTATTCAGGAGGGGCCTTCCTTGAGATCTTTTTATAGGAGATGGAAGCTCAGTGGAAGGATGAGAAGGAACAGAGGGGGGTGTTAAGTTATGTCTTGCTTAGCATAGTGGCATGGTGGTGGGCTACACATCAGGAGAGCCTTTTGGAATGGTGCGAGGTGAGAATTTATCTCTCTGTTAGGTTTTCTAGAAGTAACGTGCCCACCGCCATCAAGGACTACCATGGTAAGGAACCCGCCTCTTTCCACATCCAAGCTTGTGAGAAGGTCTGGAGAGAAGGCACGAAAGCTTTGCCACCATCCCTTTGGGTGCACAAGCTGTATTCTACACTACAAGGTTACGCGTGTGCATGGTACATATATTCGAGACATGCTTTGCCAAACAGGAATTGGAAAGAGCTAGCAAGCTGACCTCATTCAAATGTTTGAATATCGAAGTACCAAGCCATCAGTTGATAAAGCATTACAGTTGTTAAGTGACTTACCATGGGGGATAGTGCCATGGTAGAAGATAGGCTATTAGAACTGCTAGGTGGACCAGTTTGGGGGCACGCTTTGAAGAAGAGGAAGAAGAGATAAAACTTGAGCATGCGTGCTTGGAAAAGGAGAAAGGGAAATTAGTATATGTTATTAGATGGGGAGGAAGCATAGATCTTGGATGTTAACCTTTCTAGGGACGTGCGAGGTAGTGGATAGTGCTGATGCTCAGCGTGCATGCCTACCATGAACCTTTAAAGAAAAATAAGGTTAACATCGGCTCAGAAGAAGAACCTAAGGAAGCTATTATTGGAGATTACTTGGATGGAGAAGGAGGTTTCTAAGATCATTGATCTTTTGCATGAATTTGAGGATTTATTCCCACGTGGGTACCATGAGCTCAAAGGTGTCCACCATTCCTTGGGGAGATGAGGATAAAGCTAAAGGATGGTGTGCACTTGGTCAGGAAGAGACCCTACCGAGATGAATCCTAATTTGCGCGTAAAGGTAAAGGAAGAGATAGAAAAATGATAGCTTCTAGGATCATTGAAGCTGTGGAAGAATCAAAATGGATAAGTCTGATGGTAATCAACATCAAGAAGGATGGGTGGATTAGGATCTATGTGGATTATAGGGAGTTGAATGTAGTTTGTGTCATTGATCCTTTTCTAACCCCCTTCACTGAAGAAATTTTAGAGGGAGTCGTTGGGCGTGAAAATCTATTCCTTTACGGATGGATTTTCGGGTACCACCAAGTCTGGATTGCAAAGGAAGACCAGGAGAAGATAAATTTTTCCACTGAATGGGGAATTTTTACATACACAGTCATGCCCTTTGGTTGAAGAATATGCCTATTGGTTTTTTTGTGCATAGTGGTTTAAGCATTCCAGGACTTCATCCACAAATTTCTTCAGGTTTATCTGGATGATTGGACAGTGTATGGACTAGTGAAAGACCATTGTGATAATTTGAGGCTGATGTTTGAGAAGTGTCGGTAGTTAAGGATATCCCTCAACATTAAAAAGTGTGTCTTTTCTACCCCATTTGGGATGTTATTAGGACATATCATATTGTTGTCGTGCGGCAAATGTGCAACAGGGAAATTGACGATTTCAAGCATGATAACGACACCTTTGAGTGTTAATTTTTTCAAGTCCCATCATTCCAAGACACCCCAGGTCAAATCCATTAGTCTAATCACCCCCTATTTGATGTCAAATTTGTCCCCTAGGTGATTTAGTAAAGTGCACTCATTCCACCTAGGTGATTTTAGGGAGTTCTAAAAAAACACTATCTCATGGTAGTATAGGGAAGGGCTATCGCTGGCCTTCCTAGGATCGGATCACCCCCTGGAGTGGAATGGAAGAGAAAAATAAACATGGAGGAGAATGAAATACCTTGTAACATCATGGAAATGATTTTGGAAGGTCTGGGGAAGTTCTGCAAGACTTGGAGCAGTCTGAGTAAAAAACAAGGTTCACAAGCCTAGGCGGTACACAAGCCTAAAACAACTGCTGAGCTTCAGAAGAAGATTTTGGGAGCTCCTAGATGGATTTAGAAGTAAAAAAACATCATTAGAAAGAGTATTCTAATACCTACATGATGGTAAAATAATATTTTTCACAACACCTTGGTGCATATGATTGATAAGCAGTTTTTCTCAGGCACAAGTGGAGTACCAGATCAAAAATCTAATTTTTAGGATCATATGGCCAAATAAAGACATTAAACCCCATAATTGGATTAAAAATGCCATTTATAGTTAGGATCATATAAAATTTCACCAATAAATTCCACTGGGAGCTCAAGTTATCTTCGTTCTAAGTTACCCTCTCAAACGCAGTTCAGGACTTAGTCATTTTTTCGAGAGGACACGTGTCAGCACCAAGAGCCTGGCGGGATTTCATGTCCCCGACGTCCCTAAGGTCAGGTACATCAGCCCTTGGAAAATTTTCCCAGCCCCCATGTGACCTCTGGGGCCCTCATATGACCTCCAAACTTGACAGATCAGCCCCCAGGTGCTTATTTGGAGCATGCCTTCCCTGTCGTCGGATCGGGCGCCACGTGTCAGCTCCAAGACCACCGTGGAATTTTATGTCCCTTGTGCACCTAGGTGGGGGACATCATACCTTTGAAAATGCATCCAGCCCCATAGGGAGTCTTTTGGACACCCATGTGACCTCCTTTCAGCCCCTAGGTGCATTTTTGGAGCATCCATTCCCTGTCGTTGGATCGGGCACCACGTGTCACCTCTAGGACCACCGTGGAAACTAATATCCCTTATGTACCTAGGGTGGGGAAACTAGACATGGAAAAATGCACCCAAACCCTAGGAGGAGTCTTTTGGACACCCATGTGACTGACTTTCAGCCCCCAGGTGCATTTTTCAAGCAAATCCCTCCGTCGGATCGAGGACACATGACATCGCCTTGACCACCATGGAAATTGATGTCCCTCACATCCCTGAGGTCAGGGACATTAAGGACATAAAAATTCACCCAACCCCTCCATGTGCATGTTTTGAAAGTTTAAATCGGCACTTAGCCATTTCTTCCCCCTCATTTCTCCTTCACAACTTCATACCTTGCCATGGCTCCGTGCATGATTGTCTAGACACCCGGTCCACCATTTTTGCTCCAAAATAGCTCTATCATGGCCACATAAAATATCCAAACCATGAATGCATAGAAATATTCAGGCCTCAGAGAAAAATGGAGTGAAATGACGAAGAGCGAAGAGAAAAATGGATATTTTTTACCAATAACCGTGAAGTCACCCGATCGAAAAATCCTCATATCTTGCAAGATACAAGTCAGATTAAGATGCCATATTTTTTAGAATTTATAATTTTTAAAGGTGATCAAGATCCAAAAAACAAGAGGTCAAATGGCATCTAGAATCATTTTCTCTAATAAAATCCTCCCTTTGTGCACCGGTTCACATTCGTTGGATTTCCCGTCATTTCGGAAATGGAAATGAGCTAAAAAATTACACAAGAGATCCAAATGAAAAACATATCACAATGGAGTTTTTTTTATTGCAAATAGAGACAAAAACCAGACCTACAAATTTTGAGCTCCATTAATGGCTGCCATGACAACTCTATGCCCGAAGCCACTGCCAGTCAAAATTTCAAAATTTATTTCTAGGTATTCTAGTGGGCAAAACTATGTGAAATTCGGAGGGTGTGATCGTAACAACAAGAAGAGTCCAAAAAGTATGTTCCATCACAAATCAAGCATTGGAAACACACTTTCTAAAAATAGTAATTTTTCCTATACATGCTTGCTATTTTTGGCAAGTCTTCCTCAAAAGCGGCTATGGAAAGAGTAGTGTGCACTTGAAGATCTCTAAAAGGCTAGAATGATTATATGGAGCAGAAAATACTGGAAATGACCATTTACTAAAAATAGTAAGTCACATTCAAAGGGTAGTTTTGGCACAATGGGACATTCAAAACTTCGTTGCATTTGGAGCTTTCCATCAACGAGGATCAACAGACTTCATTGGGAACAACATCTCCTCTTCTTCTTCTCTCTCTCTATTTCTCTCTCCTCTTCCCCCAACTTTCTCTCACTTTCAAATGTTCTAATTCTTCATTGGGGTTTTCACTTTTTGATATGCCTTTAAGTCACTTAAAAGTGACTTTAGAAACATAATGTAAATTAAGTCGCCTTGCTATTATAAAAGGGACTTAAATATTTGAAGTGGAATATGAATAGTCTTAAGTCATATTAAGGTATTCGAAAGGTCATGAGGAAGATGAAGAGTCATATTCTATTCTATAAATTGTAAAGCCATTCCCATTTCAAAGGGTTGGCAATTGATCTTGTAAACTCAAGAGTGCATTATACCTAGAGAAAAAAAATGAGATAGCCATTTTCTTTCATTTCCCCCTTTTCTAAATTTCCTCCATTCCCACATTATGTACAACTTTTATTTTAGAAATCAATACAAGAAGGAGTTTCTAGCTTTCTTTGACTAAGGGGTTTCTTGATACTTTGGTGATCAATGAATTCTATTTGGTCTTGTTGCTATTCATAGAGTTGTTTCTTCCGATAAATGCATGTGCTAAATTTTATAACTAGTGCGTGTGTGCAGGGAATCTAATTTTCTACCTACAACATTAGTTCTCCTACCTCTTTTCTCACTCCCCTTTCCCGCTCTATAGACAAAGTCTTCCCTAACAAGAGATTTCTAGCTTTGTCGTAGGGTCAATGGAGTGCCCTGTTGGATCCCGGTCGAAAGGCCACCATAGAAATCCACCTTTTCATGTGCATGCACATATGAAAGCTGCACCGGTTAAGTAGAGGGACTTAGATTCCCAGAGCATTGGCAAGAAATCCACAAGTTTTCTACCCGACAAATTTTCTCACCAACAATTTTTGGCGCCCACTATGGGGAAAATTTAGCACCATCTGTACCCAATATATGACCGCAAGGTCTGAAAATCATATTAAAAAAATAAGAAAAGAGAGTTCATGAAGTTCCATTGCTGAAAGATACACTACTGATTTTTGCAAGTGACTTTTCTCATTCCACAGTGTCCTTTCATTTTTGACTACAAAAGTTTCCAAAAGCTGGCTGAAGGAAGATACACCAGGTTGAGCAGGTCAAGAGGTGTTGTTGATTCCAATTTTGAGGCTTTGCAAAATCTGCAAGAATGAATTAGAGATAATCCATATTTCTTCTCTCAAGCCTCCTCTTCATCTGGCTCTTCAAGAAGTTCACCTGATAATCCTATCCAAAATCCTTCAAATTCTGTAATTTTTCAACAACCATTGAACATCGAGTTCACGGAAGAAGAAGAATTTGAAGAAGAATTTACAGAGGCAAGAGCTGAAGTAGAATCAGAAGAAACAATGGTGGATGAAGAAGAAATACCTCAACCCATTGTTCCATGGGGAAGGAATACAAGCCGCTTGCTCTTGAACCCCCTCTTCACAATCTACCAATGGGTTCCCGCAAGAACTTTCCAAAGTTCAAAGGTGACAATGCGCAACATCCAAAAGAACACATTACTGCTTTCACGACATCATGTGGAATTCTTGGTGTCCAACATGAAGATGTTGCTTTATAAGATTGTTTGTGGAGTCTCTCCAAGAAAAAGTAGTGAATGGTTCTACCTCCTGCCTTCCCGATCCATCACTGGTTGGGATGACATCAAGGCTACCTTCGAGGAAAGATTTAAATCAATTGAAGACTGTCAAGACCTCTTGGTGCAGTTGGCTCAAATGAGGAAAGGAGAAAATGAAACCATGAGAGACTTCGTGGCTCGTTTTGAATAGTTGCTTCACAGGATACCTGAAGAGGATTCGCCATCTCAAAACAATGTCAAGAGATTCTTCATCAATGCCCAATCATCAGAAGTAGGATTTTTTTGTGAAGATCCCAACCAAGGAACATTGTAGAAGCACAAAGGATGGCCATTAAACTTGATGATGATCTCATCCTCATCTGGAAAGATCAAGAATCCATCAAAGGGCAAGGCCCAACATCTTGGAGATGAGAGAACCAATCCATCGCTGCAAAAGTTAGTGAATGAGATGGCCTCTTTGAAGAGGGAATTATTTGAATGAGTATCTTCTCAAAGAAGCAACAAAAATCAGATTACAAGAGCACCCCAAAGGCTCACCTTAGAGGCCCCACCCATGAGCATAAATTATAGATTTCAAGAAAGTGAAGGAGAGTTTGAACAAGAAAGTGAAGGTGGTGATTTCCAAGAAAGTGATGAGTTTGAGAACGATACACAAATCAGATTTTGTGAGTATTCTAGAGGTTATGAAGAAGATGCACCCAGTTTCTCATGCATGGTATTCACTCATTCTCAGTCTGAGAAAAGAGCATCTCCCTCCACTATTGTAAAAGAAAAGAAGGTTGATGATCCTCCTGTGGTGACTCACCGTAAAACAAAATAATCAGTTGAGGATCCACACTTCCATCTTCCATGAAGTCTGCATTTTTGGAGCCTGATCTCGTAGCAAGTAAGAAAGCTCTCACAATCCCAAGTAAGTCTTTTGATGTCTCTTCCAAGTATGAATCTAAATCAGCTCCTAGTGTACCTTTCAAAATACCCTCCATTTCCCAAAAATATACTCTTGCTTCCAAACTGTCCTAAATCCAAAAGTAGTCCCTTCACCCCCCTTGTCCACATCTGCTCTCTTTTACTTCATAGAATATGCAAACAAAGCCAAAGTGAAAATTATCAAATCGAATATTTACATATTCATCTTGAACAATTTGAGAGGTTCATCCGATATATCAAGAGTGGTAGTCTAATACCCAATGTTGTAACATCTAGTTCCAAAGGCATGCTACCAAACTCACCTACACCTCCCTCACAGAACATGCTTTCTCTGAGTGCATCAAATAGTGATAAAGTGATAAAGTTGAACCTTTCTATGTCTCCCTTATTTTTGGAGAATATGTACTAAATAATTGCATAATAGATTTTGGTGCCTCAGACAACATGATGCCTTTGAAGGTCGCCAAGGCTCTTAAACTTATAATGACTCCACCTAGTGGCTCTTGTTACTCTTTGGAATCAAAAAAGGTCTCACTTGTAGGGAAGGTCAAAGATGCACAGTGTCTCTCACCAAATTTCCAGACAAGAAAATTTCAGCGATGATTTTGGTAGCCAATGTCCCTAGCCTCATTTGGAATGTTATTGAGTAGAAGTTTCTGCCAAGACTTGGGAGGGAAAATTCAGATGAATTGGTCATCCGAAACCATACCAGTGAAGGGAGACATGGAGAAATTGCTTCCCGAGAAGAAAATGAGGTACATTGTATGAAATTCTGGAAGCCCGAAAGCTAACATCTTGTATCAAGGTAGTAGGTGGATGAATCACTTTGTGGCAACCGAGGAGGAAGAGGATATTCCCATCTTGATAGGGCTAGACATGCCTTCCTAGAGAGATTTGGATTTTGAAGAAGCAGTGAGGAGATTCGAGCTACAAGAGGGCAGCCCTAAATCACCAGATGATGTAGACCATGAGGAAGAGGAGATGGTTCTCGATGATTTTCAAGAAGATAAATCAGCTTATATGATTTTCCAAGATGAGGATTTATTCTCATTCCCATTTGGGGATGAAGATGATCTTAGTCAAGCCATCTATGGAGAGAAAAAATCAGCTTGTGATGAGCCCATGAAAGTTTTGAAATAAATTTCTATACAAGAAATTCTTGAAGCTGTAGAAGAAACTGAAGATCCCGAGCTTAGTCTCAAGATCTTGATACAAGCCACAAATATGCAAGACAAGCATGAAGCTGGTTTGGAAGCCTTAACTGGTGCGAAGGTTGGCCACATCGAGATAAAGCAATATGAAAAATATGATGCCACTCCAAAGCTAATGATTGATGGATGCAATAACAAAATGGAGATATTTTCATTCCCATTTGAAGATGAATCTCTTTTTGATGAAGGATCATTAGAGTTCAGCGATTCCCAAGATGATGAGATCTCTGTGCAAGAACTATTAGACACAGTAGAAGTTACGGAAGACCCTGAGATGATTCTTTATCTCTTCACTTGTGCCATGGGCATACAATAAAAGTATGAGGCTGCACCCAATCCCTCTATCAATACTCAAGCACCTCACAATGGAGTAAAGGAAACGGATAAGTCTGAGGTTTCTCATGGAAGAGATGTCAATGAGCATAGACCTGAGAAAGAAAGTAACTCAAAAGGTTCAAGGAATTGGAACAAAAATCAGCATTGGGGCAGCGATGAGACGCTCGATGGAGAATCAACTATATGGATAAACATGGAAGGCAACTGGCACTATGAGACCGACTTCAAAGAACATGAAGGCAATGGAATTTCCAAGCAAGGACCAGAGCATCAAGAAGCTCACATGGACTCACTCCTAAAAATTAAAAGGACAATCATGGAAGCACCTGATTCCATAAACAATTAAGGAAAGGAGGCTACTTTCTGAACCCATCAACGGCTTCAGAACATCATCATTCGGTGTTGCCTCTTCAAGGGTAACTTTTGAGAAATGAAAAGTACTTCAGTGAAAGTGGGTTGTCCCCGCTTTGTACCATAGGTGAATAATAAGTGTCTTTCCCTTTACTTTTCATGTGTTTCCCTTCCTATTGTGTGTCATATGTTTCCATTCTGTTGTGTGTCATGTGTCATGTGTTTCCTTTCCTTTGTTTTGTGTGTGTGTTTCCTTCTAATCTTCCTTTCTAGAAGTTGTACATGACTCCGTAGGGCCCAATGGATAAGGCACTAGTCAACGAACTATATGGTCTAAAATTAAGATTCTAGATTCCCATGTCATGTCTTCACTATGCTCAGTCCATGTCATGTCCCCAAGCTAGAGCCAGCTATTTGTCGTGTAAATGTGCAACAGGGAAATTGACAATTTCCAAGCATGACAATGATACCCCAGTGTTAATTTTTTCAAGTCCCATCATTCCAAGACACCCGTCAAATCCATCAATCTGATCACCCCCTATTTGATGTCAAATTTTTCCCCTAGGTGATTTAGTAAAGTGCACTCATTCCACCTAGGTGATTTTAGGGAGTTCTAAAAAAACACTATCTCATGGCAGTATAGGGAAGGGCTATCGCTGGCCTTCCCAGGATCGGATCACCCCCTTGGAGTGGAATGGAAGAGAAAAATAAACATGGAGGTGAATGAAATACCTTGGAACATCATGGAAATGATTTTGGAAGGTCTGGGGAAGTTCTGCAAGACTTGGAGCAGTCTGAGTAAAAACAAGGTTCACAAGCCTAAAACATCTCAAAATTGAGCTTCAGAAGAAGATTTTGGGAGCTCTAGATGGATTTATAAGTAAAAAAAATCATTGGAAAGAGGATTATAATACCTACATGATGGTAAAATAATATTTTTCACAACACCTTGGCGCATATGATTGACATGTAATTTTTCTCAAGCACAAGTGGAGTACTAGATAAAAATCCATTTTTTAGGGATCATATGGCCGAATAAAGACATGAATCCCCATAATTGGATTCAAAATTCCATTTCTAGTCAGTATCATATAAAATTTCACCAAGAAATTCCACTGGAGCTCAAGTTATCTTCGTTCTAAGTTACCCTCTCAAACACAGTTCAAGACTTAGTCATTTTTTCGAGAGGACACGTGTTAGCACTAGGAGCCTGGCAGGATTTCATGTCCCCGACGTCCCTGAGGTCAGGTACATCAGCCCTTGGAAAATTCACCCAGCCCCCATGTGACCTCTGGGGCCCTCATATGACCTCCAGACTTGACAGATCAACCCCCATGTGCTTATTTGGAGCATGCCTTCCCCGCCGCCGGGGCGCCACATGTCACTCAGGACTGCCATGGAATTTTATGTCCCTTGTGCACCTGAGGTGGGGGACATCAGACCTTGGAAAATGCACCCATCCCCCATAGGGAGTCTTCTGGACACCCATGTGACCTCCTTTCAGCCCCCAGGTGCATTTTTGGAGCATCCATTCCCTAGCCGTTGGATCGGGCACCACGTGTCACCTCTAGGACCACCGTGGAAATTGATATCCCTTATGTACCTAAGGTGGGGAAATCAGACATGGAAAAATGCACCCAGCCCCTAGGAGGAGTCTTCTGGACACCCACGTGACCGACTTTTAGCCCCCAGGTGCATTTTTCAAGCAAATCCCCTACCGTCGGATCGAGGACACATGACATCGCCTTGACCACCGTGGAAATTGATGTCCCTCATATCCCTAAGGTTAGGGACATCAGGGACATAAAAATTCACCCAGCCCCTCCATGTGCATGTTTTTAAAGTTTAAATCTGACACTTAGCCATTTCTTCCCCCTCATTTCTCCTTCACAACTTCATACCTTGCCATGGCTTCGTGCATGATTGTCCAGACACCCGGTCCTTCATTGTTGCTCCAAACAAGCTCCGTCATGGCCACATAAACTATCCAAACCATGAATGCATAGAAATATTTAGGCCTTAGAGAAAAATGGAGTGAAATGACGAAGAACGAAGAGAAAAATGGAGATTTTTTTCCAGATAACCATGAAGTCACCCGATCAAAAAATCCTCATATCTTGCAAGATACAAGTTGATCGAGATGCCGTCTTTTTCAGAATTACTCATTTTTCAAGGTGATCAAGATCCAACAAAAAGAGGTCAAATGGTGCCCAGAATCATTTTCTCTAACAAAATCCTCCCTTTGTGCACCGGTTCACATTCGTCGGATTTCCCGTCATTCCGGTAATGGAAACAAGATAAAAACTTGCACATGAGCTCTAAATGAAAAACCTATCACAATGGAGTTGTTTTCATTGCAAATGGAGACAAAAACTAGACTTACAAATTTTGAGCTCCATTAATGGCTACTATGACAACTCTATGCAAAGCCACTTTGCCAGTCAAAATTTATTTCCGGGTATTCTTATGGGTAAAACTATGTGAAATTCAGAGGGTGTGATCATAATGACAAGAAGAGACCAAAAAGTATGTTCCATCACAAATCAAGCACTTTGAAACACACTTTCTAACAATAGTAAGTTTTCCTATACATGCTTGCTATTTTTGGCAAGTCTTCCTCAAAAGCGGCTATGGTAAGAGCAAGTGTGCACTTGAAGATCTCCAAAAGGCTAGAATGATTATCTAGAGTAGAAAATGGTGGAAATGACCATTTACTAAAAATAGTAAGCTACATTCAAAGGGCATTTTTGGCACAACGAGACATTGAAACTTCGTTGTATTTGGAGTTTTCCATCAATGAGGATCAACATACTTCATCGAGAATGACATCTCCTCCTCTTCTTCTCTCTCTCTATTTATCTCTCCTCTTCCCCCAACTTTCTCTCACTTTCAAATGTTCTAATGAAATTTTGATATGCCTTTAAGTCACTTAAAAGTGACTTGAGAAACATAATGTAAATTAAGTCACCTTGCTATTATAAAAGGGACTTAAATATTTGAAGTGGAATATGAACAATCTTAAGTCATATTAAGCTATTCAAAAGGTCATGAGGAGGATGAAGAGTCATATTCTATTCTATAAATTGTAAAGCCATTCCCATTTCAAAGGGTTGTGATTGATCTTGTAAACTCAAGAGTGCTTTTGTACATAGAGAAAGTAAATGAGATAGCCATTTTCTTCCATTTCCCCCTTTTCTAAATTTCCTCCATTCCTACATTATGTACAACTTTGATTTGAGAAATAAATACAAGAAGAAGGAGTTTCTAGCTTTGTTTGATTAAGGGGTTTCTTGATACTTGGTAATCAGTGAATTCTATTTGGTCTTGTTATTCTATTCACGAGCCGTTTCTTCTAATAAATGCATGTGTTAAACTTTCTAACTAGTGTGTGTGGAATATGATTTTCTACCTACAACATTAGTTCTCCTACCTCTTTTCTCACTCCCCTTTCCTACTTTACAAAAAAAGTCTTCCCTAGCAAGAGATTGCTTTTGCCAGAGGGGTCATGGAGTGCCTGTTGGATCCCCGTAGAAAAGGCCACCATAGAAATCCACCTTTTCATGTGCATGCACATATGGCACTACACCGGTTAAGTAGAGGACTTAGATTCCCGAGCATTGGCAAGAAATCCACAAGTTTGTCCACTCGACAAATTTTCTCGCCAACACATATGTAAGGAGGGTTTCTTTGGTAGATCCTACCAAGGTTGTAGTTATTGTGGGATTGGGGGAGCCTACTAGCCAAAGTGCAGTGCATAGATTCCTTGGGCATACGGGTTATTATAGGAAATTCATCAAGGGGTATGCCAAGATCACCACGCCTCTAGAAGAATTACTCAGACATAAAATTGCCTTCCATTGGGGAGAGGTGCAATAGAAGGAATTTGACACATTAAAGGATAGGCTTGTCATCATACCTATATTACATTTTCCCTCTTGGGACAAGACCTTCCATGTTCATGTAGATGCCTCAAAAACCTGCCATTGGGCGGTGCTTTACAGAGCTAGGAGAAGGAATGTTGATCATCCTCTATGTTTTGCAAGTAGGAAGTTGACACCAATAGAGCAGAATTACACCATGACTAAGCATGAAGCATTGTCAATGATCTACATGCTTTTCAAGTTCAAATAGTATCTGCTGGCAACACCCTTTGTATTTTACACCGACCACATGGCATTAAAGTACATGTTGAACAAGCCCATTCTACAAGGGTGCATATGTTGGTTGGTGCTATTATTTCAAGATTTTGAGTTTACGGTAGTTGTGAAGCCTGGAAAGAGTAATTGTGGACCTGATCATCTGTCAAGAATTGATTCAAGGGAGGATGTGCAAAGTATTTAAGAGACTATGCCAAACGCGAGCAATTTGTTTAGGTTATTACGTGCCCTCGAGATTTGGAGGAGATTACAATATTCCTAAAGGAAGGTGTGGCACTGGAAGGGATGAAGGCATTAGAAAGAAAGCAACTAGCCATACGTGCCACACCCTACATGTTGATCAATGGGGACTTATACAAGTTAGGGCATGATGAAGTTTTATGTAGATGTGTACTAGAGCATGAGCACCTTGCCATCATAGAGGAAGCACATGGAGGAAGTGCGGGTGGACATTATGCAAGTGACGCCACCATGTGTAAGATTTTAATGGTAGGATTGTGGTGGGAAAATCTGTATAAGGATTGCAAAGACTATTGTAAAGCGTGTGACCATTGTCAGCACATTAGCAAGCCAAGAAAGAGAGATGAAATGCCTTTGCACCCTATCCCTAGCGTTGAACCTTTTGAGAAATGGGCAATAGACTTCATAGGCCCTATTACACCAGCAGCGCGTAGGACTGGATCACACTATGTAATCACTTACATGGACTATTTGACAAGGTGGGCGAGACATGCCCTAACTAAAGACTACGCACAACAACCACAATGACAATATTTTTGTGGGAGAACATTATCACAAGGTATGGATGTCCTTTAAGTTTAACCAATGATAGGGGTACACATTTCTTGAATGAGACCATGAGGATCCTGTTAGCATAGTTCATGGTAGCTCATCACAAGACTACCCCTTATCACCCACAAGCAAATGGAATCATGGAAGCATTTAACAAAATATTGAGTCATACCCTGACAAAGATTTGTGATGTCAAAAGAAAAGATTGGGATGACAAGGTATCAGCCGTATTATGGGCTTATAGGACAACTTATAAAAGGTTGAACAAATCCACACCATTTCAATTGGTGTTTGGCATGGAAGCTATTATATCGGTTGAATTCATGTTACCTTCTCTGCAAATAGTGCACACAGGAGGGCTGGTTGATGAGCAAGCACTAGAAGAGAGAATTGATGAACTAATGAAGTTGGATGAAAGATGATCACTTGCCAAGTGGAGCCAAACAATAGAAAAAGCAAAGCAAAAAGCATGACACAATCACCACATCAGAAATAAGAAGTTTGAGGTTGGGAAGATGGTCTTGATGTATGATTCTAAGTTTCTGCACCATCTTGAGAAGTTGAAGGTCCATTGGTTAGGTCCCTATAAAATCTCATACATCCTTGATTCAGGGCGTGTGTTCCAGTTATAAGCGTTGGATGGAACAAAATTTCCTGGACACTTCAATGGGAGTAGGCTAAAGCCCTACTATAAATAAGTCTTCTTGGTGTTTGTAAATAAGGCAATTTTATAGTTAGTTTAGAATTTCCTTTATGCATTTCTTTTCTTGTGTTTCCCTTTTCATGTTGTTTTTTGTTTTACACCTTGGGCACCGGTAACCCTTATTACTCTTTGAGGATTTTTGAGTGCACAGAGGACTGTGCATTGTTTTAGTGTGGGGTGGAGTAATGTGAAGGAGAGCATGGGTAAAGTGCCAAGGAAGTTTGTGTTGAAAATCCCGGTTGAATGGCCTTGTTGAAAGAGGTGCATGGAAAGAAAATATGGAAAAGGATGGTTGGTGTCAAGATAAGGCTACTTTCAGATCCCATGTACAAAGGAGGAAAAAGTGCATAAGGAACATGAGGTAGGCGAGAGAAAAAATTAGGACAGAAGAAGTGCCTTTGGCACCGGTGATGCGCACACAAGAGTCTCATGTCTAGATAGATTGGTTGTGCACCAGAAGGTTGGAAGATTGTCCATGCGGGGGTCGGGCACGTGAGTTAAAGCGCTAAAGTTGGAATTTGTTTGAAAAATATGCATTAAATGTGAAAAGTATGGTGGTAGGTGAAGTAGCATTTAATGCTTAAAAAGGGAAAAACTATAAATAGAGGGTCGAGGCATTTCATTATTCACTTTGCGTATAAGGAGAAAGAAGCTCTTTTTGCATTTTCGCAAACTAGGGCTTCCAAAAACTGATCCATGTGAAGAAAAATTTGAAGAGATTGAGCATAAGTGACTAGTTTGGATCTGCAAACCAGAAAAAAGGGATCTCACGGGCATAAGAGAGTTGTGAGAAGGTGCTATCTTGTGAAGGGATTATCCCAGCTAGGGTTTGAAGAAATAAGGCATGAGTTTAAGGAATTTTCTTCACAAATTCAAGATCTAAGGTGGGAAAGAGTGGAAGAACAAAGTTATAAGAAGTGATTGAAACCAAGAAGTTAGCCACAATGGCATCCAAGAAACCAATTAGCACACCCAAGAAGGGTAAGGTAAAACAAAAAGAAACCAACACACATACAAATGAAGAGTGGTAAGCATAAATGCGGTACCCGGATGGAGTGTTGCTAGGGAAGAAGTGGGAGTCCCACCTAAGAAACATGTCTGTGAATGAATACAATCATCGTACGAGCAAAATAGAGAAGGAGATGATACTAGAGTTAGTGCGCCCAATGAATAAAAGGACACTCGAGGGTTTACCCATTTATAATGATGATGTGAAGGTAAATTTGGAGAAGGCAGGGTTATTGCAACTCTTTGAGTTTCCCTACTTTAGGAAGCTTGAGTGCCTATATCAATGGCTGATGTCACGCATACATGAAGACTACTTCCATTTCACAGGGCGTAAGATGCACATTACCACTTATCTCATCTCACATTTCATAGACCTCATCTATGAAGGAGACAATTTGGAAGATGACTTAGGCAATAAAGAGGCAATTAAGGAGACTATCGCTTCGTATGCATGTAAAAAGGGGTCAAGGTACTATGATATATTAGAAATCAAGGACCCGATAATGAAGATGGCCGTGCATCTGGTGACAAAGTTAAATGTCCAGGAGAGATGGACCCAGGTCAATAAGCCATGGTTGCATGTTTGTAGGAAAATCTCAGAGGGCACCATCTACAACTTGTCTATGTTCATCGCGGATGAGATTGTCAGTGCGTAAAGGAAGGTGATAGGATCCTATTCGGTAATGTCCTGCTAACAATTGTGTTTTCAAAAATTGGAGTACCTGATGCATCAGACAAATTCATATGGGAGTACCTGACTAAGGACCCTTCACCCGTAAAAATATTTGAAAAATACGCATGTGACTCCATGAAAACTGTGCACAAGACGCACCTGGAGAAATGGTATACGCACCTGAGGAACGCATTTGGGGTAGAATGGAAAATTCCCAAACAAAGGAGAAGATGAATTTATAGTATACCAACATTTCTACCTGGGTAGGTTCAAACTAATGGATGAGACATGGAGCCCATGGTGCAAACTCCCCTTTTCCTTCATAGCTCAATACTTCCAAGTGGGAGTAAACAGGTTCAAAGAGTCCAAGAAGCTGAAACTGGACCTTGGTAATCTGGACTTGGAACATAGGAAAATGCGCAAAGGGTTGGTCTACTCCAGAAAGCACACGTATGTGGAGAGATACATGTCACATGAGGTTCAGATGACAAAGCCCATGACTCTACCCATTGCAGGAGGATCCGCGGCGCATGTATACCTCCATATAAGACCCAAATATAAGAAGGGAACATATCTCGGAGGAGGTGTCTATGCCCGAGGATCTAAGCGGTAGGAAGATATCCATGCCCAAATAGGTGGAAAAGGAGCTAAAGACGAGGATACCAAGTGTGGTGGATACATAGGTAATAGGTTCCCCTGGGACAAGCACTAGAACAAGCATGTATTTGCGTAAGAAGAGGCCCATAGTCAAGGAAAAGACTCTAGAGCTAGAAAATCCATCAGACAAGGAGTCCTCGAGAGAAGAAGAAACAAAGTCACCTACACCGGAATCCCGGTTAGGAAGAAGCAAAGGCTAGAAGAGGAGACCACCTCAGAAGAAACTGGAAGTTTGGACAAGCACATAGGTGAAGAAGATAGTGAAGAAGATGATAGTGGGGAAGACGAACTTGAAAAGAAAAAGGGCCACCTATTTTCAACGTACATGATTTAGATGAAGAAGGTGGAGAAGAGGAGTAGGGGTTCCTCTTCATGCGGTGCAAGGATAGCTAGGAAGGGAGAGGCACCCAAGACATGAGAAGTGAGGAGGATGGTGCGCAAATGTAGAAGGCTCCAAGCCTTACGATGGAACAAATAACCAAGGTGGTAGAGAGAGAAGAAACAAAGGCCATCGAGACCTTAGAGGAGGAGAAGTTGGAACACAGCGGAGTGGTGTTGGACAAAGAGAAGGAGAGAGCACGGGAAAGGACCATGACAACATTGGAGGCCCCATTTTAACTGTAAGTATTCCTAAGGGCATGTGCATGGGAGGAAGGCACGTAGGGGAGGAGAGGCCAGGGATGGGTTATATTGATGACCCCAACAAAGTGTTTCATGTGTGGTTCCAAAGCATGATTCTAGCAGAGAAGAGCTCATAGAAATGTCATCTTTTGACAAGGAGGCTGCATACCCGTGGATGAGGATGATGCTCTCATGGGAAATTGAGTCCCATCTTGATGAGCCAGAATTTAAAGTGAGCCACGGGCAATAATAACATTGCCAGGGCCAACAGAAGACAATCCAGTGGTGAACACTCAACAACTCTTGGATGAACAACTATGTAATGTGCTCAACAAGGTCTCCATTGAAATCAAGCTAGACTCTTTGGGAAGAATGATAAAATCAAAGATTTGGAGGAGGACTGAAGAAGAAGAAAGAGGAAGAGCTAGCTACAAGGGCAAAGGAGCTTAGTCAAGAGAAACTAATCAGCCCCAATTGTAATGTGAGTTGAAGGATGAGAAGGCCAAGGTGTGCGCGGTGTACAAAAAGGTGGAGTCTATTAATAATGCTATAGTATTGAAGCATACTGGACCTAGCACCCCCACACGAAGTATGGATCTGCCTTAGGATGCCTGGAGGATTTAACAAGAGTCCTCACCATGGAGAGGAAACCATTAGCCTTGGAATCTACGAGAAGAAGTGGCCACGTGCTTGGAGAAAGAAGATAAATTGAAGGTCATGGCATTTGTAGTTGAATACAACAAGGTTCTTGCTGATATAAAAGTTACTTCCCAGACTTTGAAGGCTGCATATGACAATTGCGCGGATAGAGACAAAGTGGCAGGCATCTTGGTTGCCACTCATGAAGTGGAACTCAAGGAGTTTCAAGAGAAGAATAAAGGAAATAGGGTGGAAAGGGACAAAATCCTTGCCGAGGTTGAAAGAAAATATGAAGCCATTGAAGCCTTAAGGGGTTCAATTAAAAACTGTTGAAGGAATTGTACCGTAGATTATGTGGAGAATGGATGCACTGGATGATGTAGGAAAAGAGTTAGAGAAAGTTGCTAACACCATAAGCACACAAGGAAATGGGCTAAGATTTGTGGAGGTGAGCACCCTGGTCGGCGACCTCTGTCAGAGAGCATAGAATGAAGTCGATGCCTAGAACAAGTTGGAGGCTGACTTGCAAAAGGATTTTCCTAGCCTACTGCAGTGATTCCATCACTTCCCATTCTTTCTTCTTTCTATATTCTTTCATCCCCTTATTATTTTCCCACGGTGTAAGTCTATTGTATTCTTTCTTTTCACTGGAGAAGTGTTCCCACGGATGGAGAACAAGCATAGTGTGGGGTAATGTTGGGCCCCTTAAATATTGGCTAAGTATAAAAAGGTGCATAGGTGCGCAAGGCCTAGTTGAAGAAAAGTGTGCAAAGATAAAGCACATAGGGTAGGGTTTAAGGAGGGATTTAAGGAAAGGCATGGCACATGCGGCGCAACAAAATCAAGGGTTTGGGACTTAGCCATATTGGGATTTTTTCTAGAACACGTGAAAAACATGACCCAACTGTGCATGCAGAGTGGATAAGGTGCCAGCCTGGTGAAAGGGTGGCCCAGAAGGAGAATGCCCATGGTAGAAGATTCTAGAAGCACATCATGGAATTTTTTTGAAATATTAGGCTTGAGAAGCATGCTTGCTTGGAGGACCACATTTAGACACTTGGCATTAGATCTAAGGCCACTGGAGGATGAGTTGGTAGTCTAGAAAGCCTATATATACAAGTTCTACAAGTACATAGAGATAGATAGAGGCGGAGCTCTGCGAAATATTTGCAAGAACTCTGTTAGTTTGGGTAATTTTGTTTAGGGAAGGATGTATCAGGGGTATGGGGTTTATAAATTTCTTTTGAGAGCCTAGCCATATGAGTCTAGATATAATGCATGACTGCGAGTCTACTTCTCTATAATACTTTGTAATGGCTCCATGAATGTAATGAGGTTACCAACTTACATGAATATGAAAATTGATGATTCTAATGCATACATATTTCTCATAGTTCCTTTTCAATTATGTTTATGATTAAGTATGGATGTCTGTACAACTTCTTTCTATTTTGGTATAAGTTATACAATCTGTTAAAGCACTTTCTGTCTAGAATGACTGCAAGGACCTAGAAGCCGTTATGAGCTCTATGGTGCTTGTATGTTTTACTTCCTTTCAAATCTCTTAAATAATGGATCATAGATGATGATTCCCCCCTAAGCTCACATAAAAGAGAGACTCGACACCCGCACATGCCTCAGGTGAGCACCTAGCGCCCGCGGGGTGATAGGCCAACACACATGGGGTTCGTTTCTTTTGTGATAAGGGTAAAAATGATTACACCTATCCATTTTACTAATACTACGATGAAATTACCCATGTCATCTTTTGGACATTCTTATTCTTCTATTACTCCTACATGGTTAAACAGGAAAACTCCCAAGAAGAAGAAGAAAATTCTTATTGGAGATGTCATTTATCTCAACATCTTAGATCCACTCCCGGTGATAGGAGAAGAGGCCAATGGTTGTTTATCACATGTTTATTGATCGAGATGGGGAAATATTCTTTCATATAGAAAATCCAGCTATCAACAAATCAAAAGAGAATATCAACTTACGCATACTACCTAATTTTCAAATTCTCTCTAAGTAAGGCCACACATGAAGGCATGAAACAAGATGTCTATATTGCTCTTGGTAATATTCTATAAAATTTTGATAAAGACAAGGTTACTAAGGATGAGCTAAAAGGAAAAGTGGAACAATTGACAACCATCTTGTATAAGATCACACAACCTATGCCTTTAAATGCTCTTGCGATTCCTACAAGTTTTGATGTAGTTTCCTTCTCTGCAGTTGAGAAGATTGGACAACAAGGTTGAGCATTTGGGGATTGGATTAAAATATAGATTCAAGAAGGAGAGCAAGTGATAAAAGATGTTATTTTTACAATGAACTTGAATTAGAGAAAGATATAATTACTAAAATGTATGGTATTCTCAAAGAAGAATGTGATAATTTGGAGCTCACATTAGAATCTTGGAAGGAGGTTCAGAGCATCAAATCATATACTCTTAGGAGAAGGGATCATTGATGACTCCTCAAATTTGTTTGAATACAATGAAGCCATGGAATTTTGTACTGGATGTTGTAGGAGAAGCAATGACCAAGTTGAATGATGCAAGGATCAAGGCAATTGATGGCCTCAATGATATCACAAATGAGTTTGACATCATTCATTGTAGGTTCCTTAATGAAAATCTTGATGCACTCCCAATAGATCAAATTATTTCCAGGTTCAAGAGTTTGGTTAATGAGGATACTGAGGTAACAAAGTCATTTGGTCTTGATTCCATTCATAAGCTGGTATCATACCATAATTTCTTGAGCCAACTCAAGAAAATCATAAATCGGACCAAGAAGTTACCTAGAAAATTGAATAGAATAGTTGAATCTGTCGAGGTCCTAAACCGCTATGCGTGCGGACCTAATGATAAATATGTCCAAGAAATCATTAAATAATTTCTTGACTACAGGAACAAGTTAGCTGGAGAAGAAGAAGAAGAAACCAACACAGATTGGGCAAAGGGTGACACTAGCCTAGCTGAGCTTGGCTGCCATTTTCACACAGTCTCCAGCCACACGGTAACCATTCGAGTTGTATATTTTACCCGGTCAAACTTGCACAACCACTTGGATTTTTTGTGGGAGACTATTTCTCAAATATAAATGCATCTTATTTTTAGTATGTAATAATTAAGAATAGTAGCTATAATCGTTCAACCTTCTTAATCTATAAATAGAATGATGCATTATGTAATATGGGACTTTTGGATCATTTGTGTAAGGAGGATCTTCCATTTTGAGTTCTCATATACAAGCTTTAGCCTCAATACTATATACAAAACCAATATTTTGCCTTCATCTACTTAATGTGTTGTGTATTCCAATAGCTCATTTTATACTTGTGAATGTTCTTATTTCCTAGTATATGATGATCTATCTTACCTTCACATTAATTATCTTTCTTTAGCAAGATTGCAAATTGTGATTAATGAGACTTATTATTTTAGTTGTGGAATAGGAAAAATCCCTTCTATTATTAATAAATATTACCTTCATAAGAATTCTTTGTTGGAGAAAAGAAATAGAAAGTTGTGCATGTCATCTATTATTCTATAAAAGTATTTTGTGCTTGTGAATTTGATCTTCTTGTTCATTAAACTATTGGTGCATCACCATTTTCAATTATTTTAAATTATTCCTCTCCCCTTTTCTTTGAATAATTGATAATATAGTTTATTTTCTAGCACTGTAGATTTCACAGTCTAATCTTATATTAGATGCACATAGTTTAGAAGGAAGTCAACCTTATTTGGAGGTTCATCCCAAGGAGCCAAGGTTCCACACCTTGGGGATGTTCCCATGTTGCATTGGATCATCTAATGATTTAGCGGGTGCATGATCCAAGTGACAATAGTTTTTGGCATGCCCAATGGGACAAACACTAAGATTTGGTACTTCTCTTAGCATTTACATTAATCAAAGGTACCTAACGACTCCATACCTCTAGGTTTCCAGATCTATTACATGTACTTATGTAAAGGATTTAGACAAGATATTCTTCAAAGAAAGGAAACCAATAGAATATTGAACTATCTTTGTCTCCTTAAGAAGAAGAAACCAATAGAGTTTGAACTCATCTTCTTGTAGAGCACATTCAACACCCCATTTGGAAGATTCCCTCCACCAAGGAGAGATCAACCACTCATTGTCATGGTGGTAAGGAATCATGTTTTTCCACCTTCAACAATGGAATCCCCTTGGTTCTCACTCAATAGACACTATACTTGTAACAACTTTGAAAATTTTACCATTCTTCACTTGGTGAAACCAACATCACTCCTATAGAACACATTCAAGATGTTGCCAACATCTTCTCAGGTCCATAATATCACAGAAGATAATGTGATGGTCATGATTCTCACCACTTCTTTGAAAAGGAAAGGAACTTCAAAGTGGTTATGTGGTTTGGAACCCAACACTATACACAACTAGGGACAAGCTAGGAGAGAAACTCTATAAATAATTCAAGACAAGAGTGATCATCTGTCTCTCATGGAGTAGTTGACTAATATTAAGAGAGATCTCCTTAGGAGTTTATAGGAGATTTCATTTTCCAATTCAAAAGACATGAATAAATCCCACCACTAATCAAGCCTTCCCTGAATAATGCATTCTTGTACTACTTACGAGCCTTAAACAATGATGTTGCGGTTATGATCCAATCCAATAATGGGTGGAACAATGTCTTTGTCGATTGCATATGATATTGTTATATGAGCTGAAAATTGATTGATATAGGTTGGGATGATAGATCTCAGAGGCCACCAATGCATCTATTTCCTAAATATTCCACTACTAATCATTATCCAACCATTGCTCCTCTTCCTCCAAAGCAACCACCTCCATCCCTTAAATGATCTATATGAGGTTAAATCATTACTTCAAAGTTTGGGGAATGAGTTGGTTTCCCTTAAAAGAAAACAATCTCAATATAACCGTCCCTACCAACCTCCAAATCAACAATATCAACCCAACAGGTAGCCTTTATAGAGTAATTCCCAAATTCAAAATCAAATTGCTAATATCAAGCCTTTGATAATGAAAAAACCCTTGTTGCTAGTTCTTCTAGAGCCATTGTTCCAATACAAAATAACCTTGTTCAAGACTATGAATGGTGTTACCCATGATCTTATCCACACAATCAAAATATGTGTCCCAATGGAGTGCTTCATCAAGAACTTATGATTTAGAGCATATCTGCACTCACAGATCAAAAAGCAGAAGCTTCTTTGCAAGAAGATTCAAGTCAACCATAAACGTCGGGAGGCACCTTGTTAAATCAGAAAGAAGAGGATTTTTGTGGATTTAATGTGGAATCTATAGTATTAGCTTCTAATACTCATTCAAAGAAGAGGGCAATAGAATTCCAACTTCTAAAGGTTGATTAGGTGTCTACTTCTTAACCTCATTCACAAGTAGTTGCAAGCAAAGATACATAAGGTAAATCATCAAGGACACATGTTATCAAGCTGTGAGGAAATAAAATCAACTTAGCATTACAATTCCAAATACCCACCTTCTAAAAGAGATGTAGTAGAACTAAAGAAGCCATCTAAGGTAGAAAGTATTCCTTTTAGTATTGTTGAACAGATGAAGAAGACAAACCTTAATGTCACTATGTGGGAGGTGCTTTTTATCCCTTCACAGAGGAATTTTCTACAAGAGGCTTTGAAAAGTTTTAGTACACCGAGTGAAGTAGCGAAGCATGGGCCTTCTAGTTATAGAAATTTGTTCCAACTCGAGGGAGAAATGTTGCTAAGCCTATAAAACCACCTCCTTTTACATTTATCTAATCATTGATAAACATCTGGTGCATAACTATATGATTGAATTTGTGCCAACAACTCTATGATGCCTAAACTAATTGTTAATGTATTGGGTATTCAATATACACCAATAACAAAGGGAGTTGTTTAATTAGATAGTATTATTGTTCAAACCATTGGGATAATTAAGGATATGGACCTTACTTATTCTTTCATGCATGCCCAAGTTTATCAATCACACAGGACATATCGTTATCGATCTTCCATATTTCTTTACCATATGCCTCTCTATGGCTTTCACCGCCAATATGGGTGGGTATTTGTCTGTTGACTAGTCACACATGCTCCTCAGAACTAGGTATGGGACTAAGGTGACTATAAGAGAAGAGACAATATGAAAGAATCATGTTGAGCCCTATACTCCTAACACCATCAACATGAATTACACCATTCATGACCAAGAAAAAGATATTGAAGATCATGAAGTCTACCACCCCCGTCGAAGAAATCTCGGACATCTTACTTGATGATTGGGGAATTGGACTTTAATTTGATCCATATTCCCAAGAATTGGAAAGAATGGGATTAGGAAATTATTGTATTCATGAAGAAGGAACTATGATACTAAATCTTCTCAAATCCCAAGATGATCTTGAAGGATTATGGAAACTCTTCTTCGATGGGTCAAGAAGAAAAAATGGGGCTGGTGTCGGTGTCATGTTGATTTCCCCACAAGGTAAGAAGTATTTATCTTTCCAACTTCAATTTAGTTGCACTAATAATGTAGCCAAATATGAAGCACTGGTACAATGGATTCAACTAGCTCAAAAAATAGAATCAAGGAATTAACTATTTTTGGGGATAAAAGCTTGTTTTGCATCACGTTAAGGCTCAAAGTGTAGTAAATAAAAATTTATTAAGATCCTATAAGAATAGGGTATGGGACTTGATTGAATATTTTGAAGCTTTTGGCATTCATGTAGTCCCTAGGAATCAAAATCAAGATGTAGATAGACTTGCAATGCCAGGATCTCAGTATGATATCCCTGTTGATATCATGAAGAAGGAGAGTTTTCAAGCTGGTTGTTAGATTAGTGGTACCAGATAATGCAAGTAGTTGGCAAGTTTTTGACCGTGACCAATAGATCATTCTTTTTCGCAAGAGGAGGCCAAATTCTCATAAACAAACTAGTCCAAGTTGTAAGACACCTATAATAATCAAATTATTCAATTGAAGGGTAGTAAATTGCCAAAGGTCTGGTCACCCTTGAATCCATTTTCAATTTAGATGATCAACTTAAAAGACAAAAAACTAACATGGTTATAAAGGAAGATGATTTTGAACAAGTTCAAGTTGCAGAGGATAGGTCTTTAAAAATTGGAAAGATATGTACACCATATGAAAGAGAATCCTTTATCGATCTTTTCTAAGAGTATAATGATATTTTTTCTTAGAGTTATGAGGATCTTAGGGGTTTTGATCTAGGTTTCGTATAACACACCATCAAACTTGATATGAATTCCAAGCCAATCATGTAAAAGTAAGAGACTAGTCAATCCTAAGATTAAACCAATAATGAAGAAAGAGATTTCAAAACTCATTGAAGATAGTATTATTTTCCCAATCAAGCACTCCTCCTGGGTGGCCAATTTGGTTCCAGTTAGGAAAAAGAACGGGGAAATCAGACTATGCATGGATTTTAGGGATCTTAATTGGGCTTCCTTGAAAGATCATTACCCTCTCCCATCCATGGATTAGATTCTCCAAATAATAGTAGGGGTAGAAAGGTTTTCACTACTTGACGGGTATTTGGGTTACAATCATATACTAGTCAAGGAGTCGGATCTGTTCAAAATGGATTTTACTACCAAGTGGGGCACATTTGCCTATAATAAGATGTCATTTGGATTGTCTAATGCTGGTGCCACCTTCTAATGAGCTATGGACATGACCTTCAAAGGGCTTATAAATGACATGATCCTCATCTATCTAGATGATATAACTATGTATTCCAAGCATGCACAAGATCATATGGATCATTTGAGGAAAGTTTTGAAAGATGTAGGGAATTTAGGGTTTCCTTGAACCTGAAGAAATGTATTTTTATAGTCCATGAAGGGAAATTGTTAGGACATATCATTTTAGTAGGATGGACTTTCAATTGACCTAGAGAGAATCCATACCATCTTGGCCCTTTCTCTTCCAAGTCATAAAAAGGGTCTCCAAAGCTTCTTGGGGACTATTAACTTTGTGAGGAGGTTTATACCTCAATTTTCCACCTTGGCTAAGCCACTCACATCTATGCTGAAAAAGAACATACCTTTTACTTGGACTAAAGAGGGTAGGAGCATTTTCAAGGCCATTAAAAAGGCTATTTCCCAGGTTCCCACATTGGTAAATCCTAATTATGAAAGGATTTCATCCTCTACACCTTTGTAGGATTGGAAAGTATCTTAGGGATCCTTACTCAACAAAATGATGATTTGATGGAGCAACTAATTGCCTTCTTGAGCCAATCCCTTAAATATTATGAACTCAAGTATTTTTTGTTTAGAAAAAGGTTTTTGTTGTCATTCGAGCGTTAAAGAAATTCAAGAATATGTTGTCTAATAACATGACCAATTGATGGTATCACATCCGGGGTTAAGGATTTATTGTTGAATAAATACATGAATGAAAAAAGGGTTGGATGGATTACAAGGTCATGGAATATGATGTCCATATAAAAGTAACCAAACTGGTTAGAGGGAAAGGTCTATGTCAACATCTCGATGCTTGACTTGAAGTAAAAATAAGGATGTGATAGTGTTTACAAAATCATCATCAAGAATAAATTCACACTCCTACTTGATTGGATGTATGACATGAAGATTTTTTTCTATTAGGAGAATATCCTCCCAGCATAAATAGAACTCAAGAGGTGAAGCTTCTGGATTCAATCCATTCCCTACGTTCTCATAGATAATGTACTCTTTCGAAGGGATTTAAATGGAGTTCTTCTTAGGTGTATAAACCTAGGCCAAGGTTGATAAGATACTAGAAGAATTTCATAATGGGTTGTTAGGAGGTCACTACTCAATAAGGAAAACTACTACAAAAATCATGAGGGTTGGCTACTATTGGCTTGATTTGTTCAAAAATGCCCACATATGGGTAAGAAATTTTCCTTTTTCATAGTGAAGCAAAATTTAGCTTTGCTTCCTCTCCATCTGATCCAAACAGACCAACCTTTCATACAATGAGGCCTAGATTTTATTGGAATGATAAATCCTCCATCTAGTGATGGTCATAGGTGGGTGCTAACTGCAATTGATTATTTCACCCGATGGATGGAGGTAGTAGCATTAACAAAAGGAAATGAGAAATCTATTTTGGATTTTCTCGAAGGTATTATGTGTAGACACCAAAATTGGGTCACACTCCCCTTGGTCCCCTTTCAAATAGCTAACTTAAACACTTTTACCTAACCATGACCCTTACATCACACATTAATATTAATTTAATCACTTTAATTAAATTAATACTCATCCTCAATTTATTCATTATTTAATTATCTTGATTAAACCAATTTCACCTCACCTAGACACCTCACCCCACCACCTCACCTAGATACCTCATTGTAAACCTATTTTTAGTATCTATCTACTCACCATAACTAACTAAGACTTAGTCCAACCCTAAAAATAAATGCCTATTATTCCTCTAACCACATTCCCATTCATTAAAAGATAACATCCATTTTGATTTGTGATAAATGGAAAAACCTAGCCCAAATGATTGCAAGATCTGTCATTTTTAGTAAACCTAGGGAATCCCACCTTAACTCGACTTCGGTCATCCCAAAACCAATGCCGGTCAACCAGCGTCGTTAGTTACCATATAACCATTTTGGTAACCTTGTTTGAGAGGTTGGCCACATTCTCAAATTTTGGGAGCAAAGGAGATCTACATGCAAGCAAGAACCAGAGATCTTTCACACATCCAAGCAACCATAGCCAACATCAAGACAAATCCAAAGGTATCACTCTCACGGTAGCATTCGAGAAGCACCACTGCGGCACCAAGCTCCATCCCACTAATCAATCATCACCACCACCCAACCATTAGACTCTGCAACATCAGTAAGTGCATTTATCACCTATGTCATTCCATCCTTGTTTTGTTTTAAAGGTTTTTGTCATCTCTGTTATCATTTTCTATTAGCATCTCCATTCCCCCACCATTCACTTTCTTATAAACTCAACCCTTCACCACCACACCATTAGATCATCTATACATGACCTTTATACATATCTGAGTGTTCCTAAGATCCCCACAGACCTCACCATTCCCCTTTTCATCTTTGTCTAACCTTAGACCAATTTCCACAATCAGATCTTATTGAATTCCTATCATCTCAACCTTGTACTGACATCGGTTACCCATGACCATTGTCGGTTCCTTCTAAATCGTCATCGATTATCTCCTCGACCGATATTGGTCTTTGTATTTTCCATCCTATCAATAAAAGAACCTAAGAATCTTCACCCAAACAACCTAAGTGACCCAAAATCTAACCCTAACCAGTACCAGAACCCTAACCAACTACCCCACCTCTAGATCTGATTATAACCTAGCCTGTTATATTCGATTTGCTTATTGTATTTGAATGAAATACCTAAATCATATCAACTACAGTAGGACTTTGTTTACTTACATTATTTCTCGCATTAAGTTGTATTAAACAATGGATTGACAACCATCTAGGAAGTATTGTACTTCCTGGATCTAGCACACGCTAGGCAATCCACTACCATATATTGTTTAACTCTCTTTTTGAGGTTTTATTTTATATTCTAGGTAGTTCCTCCTAGCCAAAAGGAATCTCTCACATTCAACATTGGATCGAGAAGTCAGAATGTGTGCACAACCTTCAAACCAACCATCACAACATGTATTCCTCCTCAGCCCATAACATTATCTGTTTCGTCACATTCAAAATGTAAAGAAAATGGTGAAACATTTTGGCACACTGGTGGGACCCTCTCTTGGGTTCATTGCATTTTCTTCATATAGGGAAAATGTTTTTGTGTGTTTCTTTCATTTCAAAAATTACACATTTAATCTTCTCCTTGGTAATATTCCTTTCTTCTAATTGTCTAAACGACATTTGTCATTTGGGGCTTAAAATGAACCACTTCTTCTTTCTTGCATTGCATTAGTGAAAAAGCATCCCTCTTCTTATTCATCATTTGCTACATCGAATATCATATTTTGATTTGGGTATTAAAACACTTGCATTACATTATGATTTTGTGCATTATAGCTCACATTAAAAATGAGGGCAACCTATACGCTGGAAGTCATGCCCAACTGATGGTTGACACAATTGAACTATAGAAAGAACTTGCTTCTCTCTCTTTCTCTTGCCAAACTGCACAAAAATTTAAATATACACACCTTCTTAAATGACATCTTACCTGGGAATGCCTGTCAATGATCACACGATCAGAGGATTGACAGGTAATCCCCAGCTGGTTATCTTTGTCTAGTACCCCATCAAAGGAAGGACCACCCTTGCCATAACATAACCTGAAACCTCACCCTCTAGATTTCCTTTTTTGTAGGATGCCTTCCCAACCAAAAACTCTATTTTGAATTCATGTGTTAGTCATAAATAGTATAAGCTACAACAAATATAAAATTCACTTTTAGGACAATGTGTTTTCATAGCTTTGTGCTTGACTTGCGTTTTGAGGTGAGAGGATACATTTTCTTCATCTTTCTTTTTCTTTTCACGCTCTACCATCATAGTCGGAGTATTTTGACTTTCTCTAAGTGTGTCAGGCATCATCCTATCATACCCAGGCTTCTCGGTTGATTCTTCATATAATATTAATTCACAACACCTCATTTTTTTCATTCTTCAGATTTCATAAGAACTAACATCGGTCCCAAGACCGTCATTAGTTTACATCTGACCGGCATCGGTTTACCAAATAGGCGTCGGTTCTTTGTTCTGTTGGATCAGTTTATCCAGAGAAAACTGATCTCACCTTCTTTTCTATTTAAAAGTTTGTGTGTCACCATACTCTTTGTATTCTGATCATAGTCCTCCAATACAGTCTCCATGTCTAATAATCACCAATTTCTACTTTATTTGCTGAAACTACTATTCTTCACATGAATCGGCATCACTCATACCTTACCTTAACCGGCATCACTCACCTTGTTCTAATTTTTATCAAAATATTTACCCAAATTTCCCCTCGAAATCTATTTGGTCCCATCTTTGCTATCCCCTGTGTCATTTACAAAGTACAGTTCACTTGATTTATGTTGATTCACATGGTGTTGACTCACATCCAAACTAATGCCTCATTTTTGTGCTACACTGTCACCACTCCCACCTAGTCCATCACTGCCATCCATTCTGTCACCTATGGATCTAACTCAACTTATCCCCATCACCACCAGTGATGAGGAGTTTGTGAGACTCCTCGACTAGAATCCCGCTACCCTCTAGTACTACCTCACTCATTCTTCCACCCAAGATTTCGTAGGACAATTAATATATGGCATGCCCGTATCTATCCCTCCAACTCTAGCCACCACTTTTTCGCATTGGCTAGCACTAGTTCAACACTACCATCATCCACTTTATCACTTGTGGTGTCTTAGCTAAATCCCACAGCCACTATAACTACAACATCTACATCATTGATCACACCATGACATCGATTGTCCCTTCGACATCCCCTATGATTCTAGCTCCATCTACACCCACCACTTCCCATATACCCGTTGCATCACAACCACCTCCGGTGTCGGTAACTTACACCCCTTTCCAAAACCTCATCCTTTCTATCCCACAATCCTTACCCCCAATCACCACTAGAGTTGTTACGACTACCCCACCCGCATACACATACTACCAACAACCCCTGACCTCATCTATTGCTTATACTGGCTATGTGCCACCCACATCTATTCCTCCTGCGTAGTTCTCATACTTAGTGCCACCATACACCAACATACCACCTAGCCTCGTACATTCAACATCAACCCCCTTTTTCTATAGGGGCACCCATTCATCCCAACCTACTAACAACCTCATTAAAATGATGATGGAGAAGATGCAAACCTTAGAAGCATCTGTTTTTGGCTCTCATAATTCTTTAACATATGATGAAATATGTAATGAGCCTATCCATCCATCTATTCCCATTCGTCCTTACCTAGTGCATTGGGAAATGCCTAAATTCAATCACTTCAATAGTAAAGAAGACCCACAACAACACTTGCAATCATTTAAACATGGGTGTTACCTAATCGCCCATGATGACACTTTTCTCCTACAAAATTTCCTAATGTCCCTGATAGGACCAACATTGGATTGGTATAGTGGGCTACCTCGACATTCTATTTATTCCTTTAATCAAGTATCCCAAGATTTCCTAGATCATTTTTCAATGAATGTTACCAAAAAATTCACCATGACCAATCTCTATTTGACCCAACAATATGAAGATGAATCTATCAAATATTTCGTTACCCATTGGTGGAGTCTCATTAACCAATTGACATTCCAACTATCTTAGACTAAACTTATCGAGTTGTTCACTAGTGATTTTGCCGACACATATCACAAACTCTATAAGTCTAAACCTTCCGAACCTTTGATGAAGCATTCACCATGGCTCAAAACTAGAAATTCTTGCCATTGAAGAAAATAAGATCCAATTATGGAACAAGAACACCCAATTCAAATCAAATGATTCTTCTTCATCTTTAAAACCCCAAAATAAGTATTCAAATCCCAATGGATCTACCAATGTGGTAGTCCTCAAGGTGGGTCCACCTCATCCTTCTAATCAGCCCAACCTTCTTCCAATATTTCTCCTATCCAAGCCTTTTAGCTTCAATGGGAGCAAGTGGAAGTATACTTTGATTGAGCAATGGAAGTATACTTCGATCAAAGAGCCCTATTATTCGGTCTTGGAAAACTTCTTAAAGCCGAGCCATTACACTTCCTCCCATAAAACCTCACACATGTTTTAATCCCACTCTTCCTATTCCCTTGTGGTATAAAGAACGTGAATAATGTAATTATCTACATGTTAAAGGACATAGTGATGGTAATCGCATAAATTTTAAAAACATTGTTCAAGAGATGATATACAATGGAGACCTTGTCGTAGATAACCCGAATGCACCAACAAATAAGAATTTACACATCTTCAAAAAGGCATTCCCTAATCATAAACCATCATCTAATCAAAATAGCAAACCTTCATCCAATGAAACAATATCTCATGAGGTTCATGCAGCTTTGATATCATGCCAACTGTTCTCAAAACCTACCTACTTCATCTATTGAGGAAATCTTGGCACGAGATCCTTCACTCACAGAGGATCATACCTCTTTTTCTCCTCCACCCATAGAGGAGTCACCATCATCTCCCCTTTCTCCCATGAAGGAAACCACACTTTCTACGATGTCATGTCATCATCCACTTCCCAACCTTCTAAACCATCAACACTTATTATTCTCCCATCGATAAGAGAATCATCATCACCTTCTCCTCCACAGAGAGAGAAGTCTACCTCACCTAACCTATTATCTCTCCTATCCATGGGAGATGCTTTAGACATGTCACTACCTATCGTGGATAGTTCTTCCCTAGCATCCCAGGACCATATTGACATGATCTCGATTCTCTTACCTATAGAATCCAAGACCAGCCAATTCTCTATTTCATAAACACATTTTATAGGGATTACCACCCAACCCATTCCATCCTCTTCTTCTATAGTCCCATTTTCACGGTTGGTCGATCATTTGGATTACGTTGATCATTCCATGCTCGGGATTCCTTCACTCCCCATTTCGACCCAAATACAAATGTTTGTTGAAGATACTTCCACGATCTACCCAAAGGTATTTTCAGAAACCAAAACTACATTGACCATGCTAATTGAAACATCATCCTATTCATCATCCCTACTTCCATCCAAACTTCTACCCATCACTACAACTATTCCAAAACCTAAAAACCTACCCACACTTATCTCCCCACCCGTATCTAGACCCATCACTACTTTGGGTGTTATGCAAACATCAAGCCTTACTCACCCACATGTCGATTGGACTTAGTCGTGTCTCTTCCAAACTTTGCGTAGCATTATCCTCTCGCATAAAAGGAAAACCCAACCCTCTAGGCCGTGTACACCTATCTCACATACTACACCATTGTCACCCTCCCCCCCATCTGTCCCATCCTAGAACCTCATCCATCAACTTTGACCAAACAATCTCATGCCCCAAGGCTCCAAAAGCTAAACAACCTAATACTACATCACGAGCCTTTGTTACACATCATTCACAAAAAACAAGCTCCTCACCCTCACCCATGCACTTCTTGCCACCTATAACTCCACTAGTTACTATAACCCCAACCTTGCCTATACCACTCCAACCAATGTAACCTACCCCACCTCTACCAACCACCTCCACTACAACTTGGTTGCCCCCTTGGGTAACCCATCCTCTTCCACCATTTGTTTTCCCTTCTTCATCATGTATTCCCATGTCACCTTTACCCAAGAAGGTGCAACTCAAAGCTAAGAATCTGCTACCCTCCACTAAGGTAGTCAAACCAACCAAACCTTCCGTCACCAACTCTTCTACCCCACCTTTACCTAAATAGATTCCAACAAGACCTAAGACCGCTCCACATACTCAATTACTAGACCTACCCATCCCCCTCCTATAAATAATCTTCCTTCATAATCAGTCACACATGTATCCAAACCCACATTCACCTCCCATTGCGATGCGTTGTTAGCGGGGTCCTACGCCAAAATTTTAACCAATCTCTTAGAGACTTCTGTCATCACATTACCACCACTTTGACCTTATGATCCTCTCAAAATGAAACCAAAAGGGTTTGATGAAACCAAGATTTGTGCCTATCATCATGTGCCAGGACATGATGTTGAAAATTTTAAGGCTTTGAATACCATTCTTCTTCAACTTTGTCCTCCTAAACAAAATTTCAATGATGATGACCTACTTGATGAGGACCATGCTCCACCATCACCTATCACCATACATCATTGTCCTTTACCCATTCCACGACCAATATCTCTACCCCCACAACCATTTTTCCCACCTCTAAAATTCAAGATCAACATGGTCCGTATAAGAGAGTTGGCCAAACCACCACCCAAATGTCAATGAGCCCTACTCATTTCACAAGGATCTTATCTACCATTAGGATTTTTCCCTCATGCCATTATACCTTTCATGACACACCCTCTTCATCCACATCCCCTCAGATTAACATGGTTCACGTTGTTACCCGTGCCCAAAAACACAAAGGCAGAGAAAAAGCAACTAGCCCATCAACCAACCCTATACCCAATATACCATCTACACCTACTCCCAAAATCACCATCCATGGACCTACATACCCTATCTTTGATGGGGTCACCCATCACACAATGATATAACAATTACATTAGTCTCCTCTAAAGATGTCTTTGTATGATCTCGTCTAGACTTCTGAATCCCATAGATAAGCCCTTATCGAGGTTTTACAATCCATTGAAGTTCTACCCAATGACCCCACACCAGTGGCCTCGATTATCACCCCTCACCATGTGGCCTCACTAACCAAATCAGCTCCTCCTTCTACCCCCATGACCACTCCTCACATCGCTGCCCTCAGCTTCTCTGATGAGGAGATTGTACCTCTCCAGTCAGATGACCTTGATCCCACCCTATTCATTTCTATTTATATCGATAACATACACGTACGATGTGTCATGATTGATGGTGGTGCTAGCATTAACATCATATCCTCCCATGCATATAATCAAATGTGTATTCCTTCTAACTATATGCATAATAACCCAATTATGCTATGCTCCTTTAACGATGCCATCACCTCCACCCTTGGCACTATTATCCTTCATGTTCACGTAGGCCCTCACATTATCCCAGAACTATTCTACGTCTTAGAGGGGAGTTCCAATATAACCTATTGATCGAAAGATCCTAGATTTTCAACATAGGTTATGTCCCTTCAACTTTACACCACTTGGGTAAAATTTGAGCATAAAGGACATACTTACACCATCCCCACTGACCCCTCGCCATTCAAGACTTGTAACATGCTGTACTGACCCAACGATGTACTTGTACCAGTTAAGGCATCTGTCACTACCCCCACTTCACCTTCACCCATAAGCCCATCCACCAAGGCTGCCACCACCTCTCCCACATCTAACCCTACTATTCCTACTACCACCATAGCCTCTACAACTGACTCATCTGCTTCCCAATCATCTAGCAAGTCATCTATCCCCGCTACCCACATATCAACTACTAATCCCTTAGAAGGTTTTTTTCAACACCTCACTCTAGGAGAGTACCACCTATACAATATCGATACATTCCTTGCCCTGCAAGAGTATGGGATTCTGCGTCAGCACCCTAGTTATGACTACCACATAGGCAAGGTTTTTCCTTATGGTCCTCCTCACCTTTACACTAATATAACATATGGGGACTTGATATTTCCACTTATTCACCCAAACCTCCATCCCAAACACAACCATTTTCATCTAACTTACACTCTCTTACTAATCGCTACTTCGCTCACACTTTCCTCCACCATTACGCATGGAAAGGCTTTGGCTTCAATTTTTACAAATAGGGCCACCATACTATCATCTCCTGTACCACCCATAAACATAATGACCATAGTGGCATTGGATTTGATGCACCACCTCCCAAGAAGGCTCACATCGACCTCATTAAGGAAGATAAACCTTATCCACCTCATTCAACCATGTCACCATCTTCACCCACGGAGTCCATAGATCTCAAATCTATTCCTCCTAACTTTTTTCATAAACAAAATTTCCCTGGGACCTCTAACCTATCAATGTGATGGTGAGGCTCCCTCTTCTCTCCCATTCCTATATCTTGACATGATTGATGACGATGCACCTTCTATTAATGTCATTCAATGTCAGGATGATGATTCCATCCTCACCTACCTTGGTGCGGAAGATTCTTATATTCACCGATCATTACCTTCAGAGATGAAAACCATGTTGAACAAATTGACCATTGAAATCAACATTAACACTCAGGACAACTTGCACATTTTAAAGATAGGCCAATCTTTAGATGTTACTTGAGTAGGAAGCTTTTGCCTCTTTCCTTCGAGACCATAACAATGTTTTTCTTGGTCTTATGCATGCTTTGATATGCCCGTATTGACCCAAAAATAGTGGTCCACAATATCATAACCATTCCGATGCCAAACCCATCAAACAAAAGTTGTGGAAAATGTATCTTCACATTCTCTTGTGGTCAAAGAAGAGCTTTAACGCCTTCTCTCGCTTCCTTCATCCTACCCATTGACTATCCCCAATGGATTTCTAACATCATTCATATCACAAAGGTGACACGAGGACTCCACATTTACACGGACTTGCGTGACCTCAACCTAGCTTTCCCAAAAGATGATTTTCCCCTACCAGGCAAAGTGACTAACTAGTTGATCTCATCGCCGGCCATGAAATGCTATCACGCATGGATGGTTTATCGGTTACAATAAATATTACTTGTTCTAGAAGATCAACACATGAATTCCTTCATCACCCCTTGGGGACATTTTACTATCGAGTCATGCCTTTTGGCCTTAAAAATGACATCACTACATATCAACGAGCCATGACTTACATCTTCCATGACATCATGCATCACATATTGGAAGATTATGTAGATGATATTCTTGCCAAATCCAAACATTGAGCCAAACACTTGACCATCCTTAAGGTCATCTTTGACTGCCTCATCAAGTATTGTGTTTGTCTTCAACCAAAGAAGTGCATCTTTGCAGTAATTTTAGGAAAACTCCTTGGTTTCATCATTTCTTTGCATGGCATAGAAGTTGATCCTTCTAAAGTAAAGGCTATTATAGAAATGCCTCTGCCTACTAATCTCCATCAACTTTGAAGCCTACAAGGTAAGTTATAATCCATTCATCATTTTATCTCGTAGATTTCTCGACCGCTATCAACCATTTCATCATCTTCTCAAGAAGGATGTTTCATTCAAATGGGATGATGAATGCCATAAAGCCTTCGAAGCCTTAAAAAAATACCTTCTTCAACCACCAGTGCTCATTCCTCCTAAGGATGACCAACCATTTTACCTATATATTTTTTCCACTAACCATTCTTTAGGTGTCATGCTCACTCATCATGATGAGAAACACAGAGAGAAAGTGGTTTACTACATAAGTCATACCCTTATAGATTAGAAACTAGATACACCCATGTTGAAAAACTCTACTTAGCCTTAGTTTTTGTCACCACCAAACTCTTCCATTACCTCTTCAACCAAAAACCTTTGTTGTTACCAATACCAACCTTTTACACTATATGTATGCCAAACCCTATCAACATCAACGTGCCACATCTTTTCTTATGCTTCTTCTTGAGCTCGACCTTGAATTCATTCATCAAAAGTACATCAAGAGGGCCAATAAGCTATCGTTGAATAACTAACAACCGTACCTCTTTCGGGAATCAACCCTCTAACTTTGATTTCCCGGATGAATCCATACTACCCTCTCCTTAAAAGAACCCGCTTACCAAATGACACTCTGCTTTGATGGCTCCAAGTGTTAGCGTGGAGGTGGGATTGGTGTTATCCTCATCCCTCTTATGGTGAACCTATGCCTTTACATTTCAAACTAGATTTTGATTGTACAAAAATATTACCAAATATGAAGCACTCGTATTAGGTCTCCAGTCGCTTATGCCTTAGATGTTAAGTTAATAAATATCTTTGGTGATTCCTAGCTGGCCATAAAACAAGTCAATGGTATAAAATAGTGTTGTAATGAGATCCTTAAAAGTATAAACATCATGTAGATATACTTTTGACCACCTTTGACCATTACGAACTTCAAACCACCCCATGTTCTACTAATAAATTTGTAGATACCATGGCCTTCTTGGATTCTCAGATACTCACTTCACCTTCCGAACTCTAAAATCTTTGTCACAATACAAAGGTTGTATTCACCCTCTTATTTACCTCATGAGGTCTACTCCATCAAAACCGTTTCACCTGACCCACGTGACCTTTGGTATAAGAAATTTGTAGACTATCTTTCCCTTTCCATTCTACCCACTGATCTCACTTGTGAACCTTTCTTAAAAGTGTCTCTCATTATGTCATCATGGGTGGTCTCCTTTATAAGTGTGGCTTTGACAGTATTCTCTTACGATGCCTTACAAGTTTTGAAATTCCCTACACCATGAAGGAAGTTCATGATGGAATTTTGGAGGTCACTTTAGTGGTTTAGCTATCGCAAAATGTATTCATTGCCTTGGCTATTATTTTCCAACCCTAAACCGTGAATATTGTGACTATGTCAAATGTTGTGTGAAATGCTAGCAACATGCTAATCTTCATCACACACCTAGTCATGCCTTGCAGGTCGCACGAGACCTTTGGCATTTCTCTCAATGGGGATTAGATCTTGTCGGAAGATCAATCCCCATTCTTCACAATGCCACCAATGGATTATAACCACTACTAAATATTATACTAAATGGGTAGAATCCATTCCCTTATTTCTACAAAAGCCGAGAAAATATGTGAATTCATTAACCATCACATCATTTGTTGATTTGGTGTTCCTCATCACCTCGTCACTTTGATAATGGAAAGCAATTCAAAAATAAAACCATATGTAAGATATGTGACACTTTTGGCATCTAACTTAGTTTCTCATCACTTTATTACCCACAAACCAATGGCCAAGTAAAATCAACCAATAAACCTTGAAAAAAATTCTTATGAAAGTAGTTGATGATACTTGGCAAGGATTGGCATTCACACATTCCTTTTTCCTTGTGGGATTATCATACTATTATTCACACATCAACTACTACCACACATTTTTGTCTAGTCTATAAGATCGAGGCTATCTTTCCCCTCGAAGTTTAGATCCCATCTCTCTATATCTCACTCCAAGTCATGCTCAATGATGATGAATTTTGCCGAGATCATTTGGCACAACTTGAGTTATTAGATGAACGTCGTCTTAATTCTCTTGAAAATATCCAAATCTACCAAAAATGTATCAAACATGCCTACGAAAACACATCCACAAGTAAACCTTTTAGGTCGATGACCTTGTCCTGAAGGAAAATCAACATGTAACTAAAGAAGAGAAAAGTAAACAGGGAAAATTTTCTCCTAATTGGCTTGGACCCTATATCGTTACCCATGCCTACAAATCGATGATTATCATTTGTCTTCACTCGAAGGTAAACCCGAACTGAGCCTCTCAACACCTTGCATCTTTGACCATTTTATTGTTGACATCAAGTCCTATATCAATTTATGTCAGTTGATCACTCATCCCTTGAGTCTTTGTTCACCTTCCATATTACCCATTTTTGAGGATCCATGACTAAACAAGAATCATGTGATTACCCATCACCTTTCAGCCTCATCTTCAATATGAGTACCACGACTCTACTCATAGCATGTTTCTCATGGATACTTTTCATCTTGTTAAATATGGAATCCCATGGTTGTTCATCACTAGAAACCACCTCATTCATAATTAGCCTCTATGTGATATGGTCTTATATTCTAAATAAGAACATAATATTCTTATATAAACTTCTCCATGACTTAAATGTACAAAAAAATGTGATTCAAATCCTTGAGTCAAAATCTCCGTAAAAAGTTGAATCCCTCAAAAAGGGACATCTCTTTTATCTATTTCACCGCTATAAATAGACTACTCCTTGAAAGACAACTATATAAAGTCATTGCAAAAAGATAATAAATGTTTTGAAGCTTCCCACATCGATCAAATTCATGAAGACCTCAAGGAGACAATCTAATCATCCCACATACACTTCCCACATCAACCAAATCTATTAAAAACAAAAAAATGAATAAAATGATGAAATTTTTGTCATGGACTTGCCTATTTTTGATCCTGGGTTTCTTGCTATGAAAAACATGCTTCCGTACACTAAGTTATGCTAAACCACCCAATCTAACCTCATTTCCTTCTCATCCTAATTTATCTCTACTCAAGGGACTTTTACCACAACCGTGACATTTCATGATCATTGATGAGGCTAGAATATGCCCAATTAATGTATAATATATGATCTCATCTTACTCTCCTTTTTATTAAGTTTGATTACATTTTGTGACTTTTATTTGATCTAATATGAATTAGGATGTAATTTTCTGTCTTTTGATTGATTGTGATTCTAATGTTAAAAGATTTAAAATTCTGACAAAGTCTGTGTTTGAAATTTAGTTTTGTAATAAAGTAGGTCTAATCAATCGAAGAAATGAAGTATGTAGCATTCAGTATGTTTTCAGTAGCATCTATTCCAACACAACTTAGTTTTGAAACTTCCAAGCTAGTTTTGAAACTCCATTACACAATCATCATCTAGTTCCGAACTTTCAAACTTAATTCGAAACTCCTGGGTATAGCTCCGGAACTCTCACAGTTTTGATCATTAATGATTTCCTATGGTTCTAGAACTTCTCTGAAGTTTTGGAACCAATGGAAGTTTATCTATTTTAACCACATCTAGAGATTCTGCATCAATGACCCTTTCAATCAGGAAAGGATGAGAATATCTCTGAACGTAGATCCAAGGATAGTTATCTTACAACTGTCTGATCAGCCCTAATCGACTCAACATCTATTCTGGGCACAATTTGATTTCATCAGAATCGTAGAGACAACTATGATTGTAAATGTATATATAAGAAAACCTACAGTAGATAGAGATAAGAAGAAATAGATATAGAACATAGAAGATAGATATAGAATAAGTACACAGATCCAGTATGTTTTGTAATACCAAATGTTTTATCAATAAAATAGCCATTCCTATTTGAGAGAATTCTGAGTTGTTAAATTTTGATTCAAGGAGGAGCAAGGGCCCACTCCCCCAAGGACTAGGATATTTATTTATTTGGTATTTATATTTCTTAAGCAAATAGTTTAGATCTGTTAATTCTGTATTACTTTAATTCTTCCAGTTAAACTCTATTGTATACTTGTTCCTACAGGTGTCTAGATAGATTCTTATTTTCTCTTGCAATCATTTTTAAGAATTCTAAGTTGTGTGTGTTTATTTCCAATAGCAAGTGTGTTTACTTTCAAAAGCAAGTGTGTTTATTTCCAAAAGCAAGTGTGTTTATTTCCATTCTGCAAAGTGTGTTTCCTTTCAGCAAAGCTTTCAGTGTGTTTACTTTCAGCAAAGTTTTCATAGTATGATTTAAATAAGGTTTTACCAAGAAGTCCTTAAGACATTGAAAATACCCCTAGAAAATACAAAAACCACTACAGTCAAATACTAGATCAATAAAATTACTCTTATTGCATATAACTATAGACACACCCTAGTTTGATATGACATCGATAAGAATTTGATTAAATGAAGGGAATAATGACACACTTGATTTTTGGCACCATTTCCGTGGACCACTATTTGAGTTTTCTAATTAAGTGTTAGCAAGAGCAACAATCATACATTTAGTATTTGAAGGATCTTCCCTACTTGTTGGTTGGATATTTTGTCAGGACAAAATATGAGGTTCAACCACAATATACGGGATTAAATCCATTCTCAAAGATAGGTGAGGTAGCCTATTTATTACTTGATCTAAAACACAATAGAGATAATATGTACAATATTCACACTATTCTAACCATTGGGGTTGGGATATAATCCCAAAATCCATATCAACACGAGATGGAGATGTTACAACTTTAGAAATAGAATGAATTAGAAAGGAAACTGTTATAGATGAAAAAAGTGGGAAGGGAATGAGAGGAACATATTTTCTTTCAAGCAAACACAGATCAAGAAATACTTATACGAGTTTTAGATAATGAGTGTAATATTTGAAACGATTAAAATAATCAAGAACACTAAATAAATAATATCTTAAGATCTTGGATGTAAGAACAATCTCTTGAGATAGATGAATCCCACAACACAAAGTTTGCAAAATAACACCTGTTTCTATTCCTCAATGATAAAAAAGAAAATACAATTTTTTTTCTTTGCAATAGCTCTTAATATTCAAAAATCATCCACCTTTGGAATGCACAAGTATCCCTTATTTATAATGGAAAGAGCAGAGTGAAAATAGGATAAATCCTAGAAAATAGTCATTTAACAAGAATCCTATTTTTCTTGACTCTCACGTAGGAGAACAAGTCAAAATTTGCTTCCTATGTGACGAAACAAAAATGAAAAAGACATGTCAATATCCGGATGAAAATGACATGAAACATTATGCTTATTCTATTTCATCGTCCTTGTCTTCCTCCAACGAAGCCTGACTTGTCACGAAATTCTTGGAACTTCCGGATTATGCCCTGCATCTTAGCTTCATCTAGGTGCACTAGAATAATCACTTAGAACCTCACAAGTTTCCTGAGTGTCACTTGCATTTCTAGGAATTTTCTTTAATCTCTTGTTGAGTTTCCTTAGTGATTCCAAAACATTCTTGATCCTTATGAACTTATCAATGGTTGTCAGATCGAAGATGGAAGCTGGTTCTCTTGAATTGATTCTTGAAAATATTTGAGATTTCATCCAACACTTTCGCAAAGATCCCGACAACTCCTCTTCTACGTCGATGGTGGCATCGATCAACGATCTCTACATTCCCTTAACTTCGCAAAGCTTCACTGAGAATCTTTATCCTGAATCTGATGGCTTTGGTTAGCTAGAAATTCTTATCCCCATGTGGAATGATTCCTTCTTCCATCAAGATACGGGATGGAACCTATTTTAGTGCATTGAGAGCCTCAAAAGTTAACTCAAGGTTCCCGATTTCCTATGAAAATTCATCATCCATTTTATCACCATCTTTCTTTACTTCCTCCATAGATTTATAAACCTCCACTGTGTCATTAATGACCTCTCTTCCTTGTAGGAGTAGCCTCTAAACCCATTCATTAATTTTTCTCACCTTCTCGTTCATTTTTTCAATCATAGGTACCGATGAGAAATCAAACCTGATAGGAGTAGGGGTAGAAGATGATGGTATTGATTGAGAAGGCTTTGAGAGCTTGAGAAATAATTTTGTTAATCTGTTTAACTTTCTCCTTAAGCTCATCTCTACTCACCTTCATTTCCTTCACACTTTCTGGCATAACACGTTCATGGCATCCTGGGCATCTTGTTGTGCTCCTTTTATTGTTACTTTTCCTAGATCAACCCTTGTAATCTGATAATCAGTAACTACTATATCCTCCTTAGTTTTGTTGGCCACGGGAGTGACAATATCTGCAAACTTATGCCCTAAGGCATCCACTAAAACCCTCAAAACTATTTTGGGTTTCTTGGTAGATTTTGGAAGGAGAGGCCTTGAGTGAACTGAAGTCGAAGGATGGTAGAGGAACTACCACCTTCCTCTTCCTTGGGGTCTGATCAATTAACCATTGAGGTATAGTGGAAGAAGTTTCCCCTATCGGAGGTGTTATGGTTACATCTGTAGGTGGAGGAAGGTTTACTTGTGGAGTAGTGATGATTGCAAGTGTGGTGATTGTGGGGATAAAGTCGGAATGAAGGTGCGGAAGGAGGAGGCATATCTATGACCATCTTAGGTCTAGTAGAGAGAGGTGAGAGGTCGGAGAAGATCTGTCCATGGCTGATGAAAGTGGCGTAGAAATATGAGATGAGGAAGATTGGGAGAGATGAGGTAAAGATTCTAAAGTCAAATCTTGAGAATTAAAAGAGAGGCTTACTTCTGATGAGAAATCAACAAAAGGAGAAATAAGAGGTTGACCAACCTCGTCTTCTGAAGAAAATTTTCCTTGTTCTGGTGGAGGAGGTGAATCTAGTACCTCAACTATTTGTGAAGGAGTGGAAAATGATGTGGCTCCTTGCTTTTCTCCCCTTCTGACAAACTTAAATTTTATTTACCTCTTGGTAGGGATTTTATCCTCTTCCCTCTCTCCCTTGGAGGGTCTCGCTTCTAAAGTAGCTATTTTTTTAATTGAAAAGCATATCCATATATTAATGATGAGAAAAGTGTACAATGGTAATCATACAAAACTTTCAGGTATAAAAGATCACATCCCATATGCGAGATCATAGTAGCCATTAAAGGCTACTAGTGGCACAAGTTACATAATCATTTTGAGAGAAGATTTTCAATCAAAAAAATTTTTGAGCAAAATTTGTAGAAAACCAACTAAAATATGCGGTTGAGACATGGAGCTAGCAATGGCAATGAACATGGAGGAAGGAGGTGGTTAAGGTGAGCTCTTTCAAACGATCACCCCAACCACCAAGAGTGGTGGTGGGGGTGTTATCAATCGGCTCCCAACCATCTTTCATTTGTTTTCCTCCTCGGTTCCCCGCCGGGAGGGCGAAATGGCCAATGAGAGCGAAGGAAACTTTGACTGATCAGGCACCTACCACCCAGAGCTACCATCGCTCATCTTACCAAACACCCCAGGGGTGGGTGGAGCCCATGATGGAGGTGGAGAGGGGACCCACCGGTGAGGAGAGGCACTCTGCCACCCACGAACTGGGCCCCTGTCAAAATTGTGTGACCCACGAGGCGGAGAGTGATGACATTGTGAGTGGGAGCGATGATAAGGAGAATCGAAAGAATGTGAATAACAACACAAGGGCACTCCCCCCAATGGTCCAGCAGGGTTTGGAGGTGTTCAACCTCGATGTGGACTTTCTCCACTTGAACCTGGATCTGAAGCGAGACATTGGAGATGACAACAAGCTTGTTAGAAATAGTAAAAATTCTATCCACTGCCTCTTTATTAAAAATAACAGCATTTCTAGATTTCCAAATATGATATAAAATAGCTGCCCTGAAAGAATGCCAAATGTTGTAAAATTTTGCAAGAATAAAGGCCAAATCCCCCAGAAGAACCATTTTCCACGTAAAGAAGGTGGGAAAAAAGGTTGAAAAAGGGTGTGAATCCAACGCCAGACAGACTAAGCATGAGGGCAAAACTAGAAGAGATGAAGAAGAGTCTTAATGTGGTTGTAGAAAGGGTAGCGCAATGGAGGAGCGCCCAAAAGAATGAGGTGTTTGCCCATGGGAAGCCCTTGATGAAGAATACTCCAAAGAAAGTGAGAAACTTTGGGCTCTATAGGAATGGACCAAACGACAGAGAAGTGTTACTTCCACCCAAACCGAGTGGAATGTAAGCTCCAATGAGTCAAAGTGGCTATTTTTGAAAATATCTTTTTCCTTATAATTCATTCCCCAAGAAATGAGCCATGCCTTGGTATGGACAAGAGTCTGAGTAGCTCTTTCAGTGATAGAATCTTTTTTAGCAATAGACCAATCAATAGGCTGGGAATCCATGTTGGTCTCTATCTCATTGTTCATACCTAGTGTCTAGGACACTCTCATTGTCCATGATGCCTTCAGGGATATCAAATAGGTCTAACATCTAAATTTCTTTGAGCATCAGTCTGCTGTTGTCTTTTCTTTAGATGGAAACTTCATCCCGAAGATCAACCCAGATGTCTTCCACATTGGGCACATGCAAATACAAGGTTCCATATGACTTGAGAACTCCTCGGATGTCAAATCCCTCCTTGAGCTTCATATGTTTCTTCAATTTTTCCTGAAGCTCATGCACCATGTTCTTGGCCTTAACCACTTGTAGAGCATGTATACCTTCCAATGGAAATAGGGAAGGAGATGACGGCTTTGTGCCTACTTTGTTGGAATTTGTGAAAATCCAACAATTGTCTGACTAACTCCATGAGGATTAGTTTGTCACCTAGGGACTGGGCAAATGGAAAGGGTTACCATGGAACCTTACCACCCGAAGATAAGTAAACTTCTTGAATTACAAGAAGATGTAACCCCATTTTGACACTTCAGCCCAAGCTTCATCGAAACCCTTCTCTTCCTCAGATCAAGATCCAACCTGTAAATATTTTCATAGAAGGCGTCATTCACTCTTCTATATTGGTCTTCAAACCCTTTTATTGTCAGCTAAGGGAAGTACTAATATATGTGTTCCATTGCTTGGTTTCCCTTTGCATCTAGCCCTAGGTAATTTCTCATGCCTGCTGCTGCATAGGTGACATATGACATCATATAGAACTTATCCGGTAGACAAGACTATTTTCATTTGGGAATCTATCTCATCACTTATTAGGCTACCCCAATCAATCCCTTGGTCATTCTTCTTTATGACGACCATGAACTGGTACATCCACCCTTGGAATTATTTTGACTCTGGGAGCCCAAATAACCGACTCAACAGGGTGATGATATCACTAATTTCAAGAATAAAATCACTTCTAGGGACCGACTTGGGAAACCTAGAAACAATTGGCTTAGCCTTGATCAAGAACTTCTTATTTACATGCTTGATGCAGTCTTCCTAATCTTTGTCCTAGGCCTTTTGTGCTGATTTAAGGTCTAAATCAACATACTCCACAAAGTCGAGGCAACCTTAGGAGTTGATCAAAGTAACCTCCATCCAATTTCACTATAGACTCTCCTACTTGATTTCTTACTGAGCGGGAGGCTGAGTCATAGTTAGAAGCACATGCCAGATGAATTCAGGCATTGAGTTGATATTGGAAATCCTACTGCAAGAGGGAGACCACTTCTGCTATCGACTTCATCTAGAGTTCTGAGAAGAATCCTCAATTCTCTTCTAGAAGTCCTCCATATCTATATTGCCGAGCTCTATGTCCCGAATGTCATAATTGCAGCTTATGTAAGAAGAAGACTCCATCTTCTGATACTTATACTTCATCTTTCCTGACTTATCCTTAGATTGGTTGGGGTTCGACATGAGGAGTCTCGAAGAAGAAATGCCTTGATGATTTCTAGAAGAGAAATCAAGCTTGAAAGTTTGTTGAACAGTGCATAGACCCGCCACACTTTGTTCAGATTTTGAAACTTTCAAAACACCTTCAAAACCCGACAGAATGAAGTGTATGTTGAAGTCAGGACATGTTGAGCATCAATGAAAACTTGACACACTACGGAAGTGAGGAAGTGTCGAACAATTTCGAAACTCTGACACAATGGCGGAAACTGGAGTATGTTAAGCAGGTAGAACTCCCCGACACACTCACTGAGATCTTGATGGATGTCGAGCAGGTAGCCAAACCTAAAACAAGGCGGAAAGAGTGAAATGTTAAACACCCTGCAAAACCCAAAACAAGTATATCGGGTTTCTGACATGTCAGAACATGAGAAATTCCTGCCTCATGATCACTTAGGAATTTTAAGAATCATTTTGAAATCTACAAGTTACAACCTATGAAAAATAAGTAAATAACCTAGGGGTAAATTTCAAATAAGAGCCCTCATGAAAAAAATGAGAAACAAGAAAAACAACCCAAAACCCTAAAACAATAATGAAGAAAGAAAAGAAATGGAAACCCCAAGAAAAAACTTCACAAAATAACCCAAAAAGCTTCTAAAAAGAAAGAAGAGAAGAATACCTAAACTAGCTTGAAAAATGATCAAAAATATTGGCGAAATCAATCGGGAAGCTCGATCGGGTTTGGAGGTAGAGGAAGCATCAACGAAAATCCAATGCAACAAAAATGAATGGTAACAAATGACGTGGAAAAAATGACTATTTATAATAGCCTAGCATTAATTACACCTCACTTGACATGTGTGCCAACTGCCAGACAACTGGACATTAATGACATGTCATCATGCTTGGAGCATCTAAAAACCCGATATAAAGGATTTGATTCAATTTGGGTTTTGGGTTTTGGGGAACAAGTGACATAAAACATGCTTTGGGAAAAACATGTTCCGATGCTTGGAAGTTTCGAAAACCCGACACAATGCTTAGGAAATTGGGTTTTGGGTTTTGGGAAACAAGTGACATAAAACATGCTTTGGGAAAGTATGTTTCATGCTCAAGTTCCAAAACATCGACACAATGCTTAGGAAATTGGGTTTCAAGTTTCAGGAAACATGAGACATGTAACATGCAAGAAACATGTTTTCATGCAATGAAAACTTGAAAACCCGAAAACCAAAATCTCTTTCAAAGGGAATTTTTAAGAGATTTGTCCAAAATTTTCCTATGGTTATCTCATTTTTAGTTGGAATCACTAAAATGAGATAACAACTAGCTCCAGTTGGGGACTTTCTTTGAGACATCAAAGGAAGAGAACTCATGTATCAAAAATCTTTATCCATTGGGTTACGAGTCAGAAGAAGAAAAACTAAAAACAAAGAAAGAAAGAAATAAAGCAAGCACACAACATAAAATAAATTATAATACAGTGCAAGAGAGCATCTTGCATTACTGATGGAACAACTTCAGATGTTGACCATTGAAAGGTAGAGGGAGAAACTCTCCATCAGGATATGATAGACAAAAGCTACTTTCACCATTTAGTTGATGGATTTTGAAAGGACCTTTCCATAAAGAATCAAACTTGCCATGCATCCCTTTCTGTTCCCTTCTCTTATCCCAAAGAAGTACTAGATCTCTAATCTAGGAAATCATGTTGCTTTGATTTTTTGTCAAATATATTTTTGAATTTTCTCTAATGATCTGTAATGTGATCCACCACCTTGCTCCATTCTTCTTCTAGCCGGATAGGTACATTATCCTTTTCTCAATGGAACTTTGAAAAGTTTCATCCTTAATTGCTTTAGCCAACCATAAGGTTAGAAATTCTACAGAGATAGGAATCTCAACATCAATTCCATATAACACCTAGAATGGGGACATTCCAATAGATCACTTAGAGTAATCCGATCTACCCATAATGCATCATACAATGCTTTGTGCCATGTCCTCTGATTCTCATCAACCATCTTTCTGATTATGGTCACCAGGTTTTTGTTGCTTGATTCAGCCTGACCATTGCCTTGGGGGTAATAATCGATGAATGAGCCAACGTGATCCCAAATCCATAGCAAAATTCTGTCAACTCATGTGATGAGAAATTGGAAGCATTGTCAGCAACAATCTTGTGAGGTATGCCGAATCTAATAATTATATTCTCCTTGAGAAAGTTACACATAGCTTCGGAGGTTGCTTGTTTGATTGGTGTAGCTTCCACCCACTTGGTGAAATAGTCTGTGGTGGTGAGCACATAATTATGATTGGAACTAGAGGTAGGATTCAATACTCCAATGAAATCAATTCCCCATTGGTGAAAAGGTTCTTCAATTATCACAAGCTTCAAGGGAAGAGCTTCCAGCTTAGGACGGCCAATGAAATGTTGACAAGCTTCACACTTAGCCACCCATTCTGCTAAATCTCGAAAGAGAGTAGGATAATAGTATCTGGCCTGTAAGATCTTGTAAGCCATCATAGAGGAAGAGAAATGTCCTCCACATGCTAGAGTGTGGAAGGATTCTAGCAACCTTATCTATTGAGACTTATCAACACAACGCAAGAATACACCATCAATACCCTTCTTATATATACCATTATCCCAAAGAATGTATCTTGTGGACCTTAATTTGACTTTCCTTTTTTATTTTTGGCTTAAATGCTGGGGAAATTTATCGTAAGTTAAAAATAAAGTGATATTTGCATACCATTCATCGGTCATGCTTACAAAAAGCACCATGGGAAATTCTAAAGAAGTACCTTCAGTTTCTTCGCATTCTTTCTCAGAATTGTTTTCTGCGATCAATTGACACAGGCCTCTTTCTCATAGCAACTTAGTAGGTTTGATGTCCAAGTCATATTCTTGGATTTTGGCTATCTAGTTACCCCATTGACTACCCAACTCCTATTGAGTCAAAATGGACTTAAATGCAGTATCAGGAACAAGAATGAGAGTGTGAGAACTCAACACATAATACCTGAAATGCTTCACTTGCTCTCACCACTGCATAAGCATGCTTTTCAATTTGTGACATCTTCAATTCATGTTCCTTTAGTGGGCAGCTCATGAAAGTAATGGGAGATTTGATTCCTTCTTCATTCTCCTGCATCAGGATGGCTGATACTGTATGTGCGGAAGCATAGCTGTACATGATGAAATCCTTCTTGAAGTCTGGGCATACTAGAATAGGAGCATGAGCAATTGCTCTTTTGACTTCTTCAAAAGCAAGCTTCCCTTCAGTGCTCCATCAAAATGGAGTCTTACCTTTCATCATCCCAAGGATATCCTTGGTTTTATTGACAAATCAGGTATAAATCTTCTTAGGAAATTGACCTTTCCAAAAAGGAATGCACCCCAATTTTGCTTGTAGGTAGGGTAAGGCTTTAGATGGCCTTCACCCACTCTAGGTCAATCTTGGTTCCTTCTTTAGTCATGATATGACCCAACAACTTACCCTCTATTACTTTGAACATGGAATTTTTAGGATTTAATGAAATCCCATGACACTGCATCTTAAGAGTACCTACTCCAGGTGATCATAATGATCACTTCACTTCTTAGAGAAGACCGTCAAGTCATCCAAATATACAACTATGAATTTTCCCATCAAATATTTGAAAGATAAGTCCATAGCTCTTTGAAACATGGCTCCAGCGTTAATCAAACCAAAAGGCATCCTCTTGTAAGCAAAGGTCCCTCATGGGGTGGTGAATGCTTTGTTTTATGTTGATCCTCAACGGCCACCTCAACCTGATTATACCCAAAAATCCATCAAGCATGGATAACATTTCTGATCCAATGATAGTCTGCAACACTTGATCCATGATAGGCAATGGGTAATTGTCTTTTAATGAAGACTGATTAAGGTTCTGGAAATCAACACAAATCCAAATCTCACCATTCTTCTTTTTAACAGGGACGATGTTAGCAACCCAGGTAGAATGATGGATTGGGAAGATAATCCTTGTGTCTAACATATTTTGAATTTCTACAAGGATAGTCCCTGAGATCTTTGGGTTGTAATGCCTTTGTTTCCTTGTAAGGTTTGACATCAAACTTCAAAGGGATGCTATGTTGCACATCCTTGGGCTTGAAAGACTTCAGATCTGCATATGACCATGCTAGGATGTCCATATATCTCTTCAGGAGTGAAGTGAATCTTCCTTTCTCCTCAAGAGAACAACATTTTCTGATGTTTACCATCCATGGTTGATCAGAAGAGCCCAAATTAACTTGATCTACCTCCGATGAGGAAGCACCTTCAACTTGCCTTTTATCCTGAATAAAATGGTCATGCTTGTCAAACAAACCTTCAAGAAAAATAATCCTTTTGAAATCTTGTTACCTTTGAGCTGGATGAATTCACCACCAATCTCTTGATATGAATTCAAGATAGACTCAAGGAAAGATGATTCTGATCCTTCAAAATGAAACTTGCTAAAATTATCAAATTTTCTCAAGAGAAGACAATACATGTTGATCATCATTGAACACTTGCGAATATGCTAAATTATCTAGGACACTCGGATGATATAAAATCTCAATGGTATATGTGTCCTATTTGAACTTTGGGTGAGGAAGGAGAAGAGATGTAGACATAACTAAAGAGTCAGCTTTATCGTTGTAATCTCTCAAAACTAGTTTAATGGAAAAAGCATCAAAGCATTCTATCTTTGTTCCACACCTTCATTCTTGTAATGCCTTAGGTGATCATTTTTACTCGATAGATCCCTTTAGCTTGATTTATAATCAACTCAAGATCTCCCCGCACTTTAAGATTTTGGATCCCCTTTTTCCTTGCCATTTCTAATCCTAATAAAAAGGACCAGTTCTTGTAATGCCTTAGGTGATCATTTTTTACCTGATAGATCCCTTTTACTTGATTTACAATCAACTTAGCATCTCCACTTTAAGATTTTGGATTCCCTTTTTCCTTGCCATTTCTAATCCTAATAACAAGGCTTCGTATTTGGCCGTGTTATTAGTATTGTCAAACAATTGTTTGAAGGTGAAGGGAAAGATCTCAAAATCTGGAGATATAAGAACCACACCAATGCACTTGATCCAGGCAAAGTAGTTGAACAACTCTTGTCAAACTTGAGGGTCCAAATAGCATTAGGATCTTCTTCCTTGATTTCTATAGAAGGCACCTCTCGATGTCATGAAATAATTTCCCAAGCCTGCATCTTTGAAGAGAATTTGAGCTTTGGGGTCATCTGATTTAGTGACCAGGTACTTCACTTGTGCTTCAGGGTGGAGGACATGAGGAAATCCATTCACTAGAATTTTAGCTTTGGTCTAGTCCATATTGATTTCTCCCCCCGACATCTTTATTGTCAAGAAAACTTTTTCTCGCAAAAACCTCTTCCTAAGAGAATACCATAAGTAGGCGGGATATCAATAGAACCAGGGATAGTCATTTTTACTCTCTTTTATTTTCTTGGGAACAGGAATGCGACAAATGCAAATCAAATCACGCATGTGCATCCTTGATTTGGCCAATCAAGGGGACTTGTTTGGTTTCCATGGAGTAACACTGCCCATAAGATTTAGTTAAGGTAAGTCCAAGGGAATGTGCTAATTTTTGATGGGCATCACATTATCGGAGAGCTCCTCTTTGAGTCAATTATGTAATTGTTGAGTTTAAACCTGTTTATAAGTAAGGATAAATAAAATGGTTCAATCTTTCCCGAAGAAGCAACAGAGGTCATATTATTCTGAGGTAAAGGCTGAGTGGGATTAGGCAACATGCCTTTTGAATATGAAGGGATAACAACCTTGCTTCTAATGAATTTGGCAAGTTTCTCAAATTTCTCAGGATTTGACTTGGAGGTACTCGGCTTCCGACATTTGGATTTTAGTTTTCTTTGCATGATTAATAATGTCACCAAGGGGTTACAGAGGTCTAAGTAAGGCCGAATAACTTCTAGCCATTACTAGACAATGTGAAAACTAGTGGGCACAATCTCAGCCTCATTTACCAAAAACTTGCCTCGAAGTGATGACAACTCAACTAAAACTTTATCTCGTTGTTCTACTACAAATGCAAGATTTTACAACAATCACACTACCGAGGTTGCATGCAACAGAACATCGGTATATGAAAGAATGATGGCGGGCTCGAATTATGAGGCACAATTTGGCAATACACTTCGAGTCACTAAGAGCCAGGTATCACGCTTCATCAAGGTCTTGGGGGTAGAAGAAAGAGAATTAGAAGAAGAGGTTACCTTTTTAGGTTTTTGTGGATGGCTCTTTTTAAGTTTGTCTTTGAGATAGGAGAGCCTCTTTTAGCCATAACCATGGGAGCTTCTTTACCCTTCTCCTTAGAGCCTTCAAATTGAGCCAGTTTTACGGGGGATTCTAAGATTGAGCTCAGTGAAAACTACAAATGACTAACCATCATGTTCGCATTAGTCTTCCTCATATTCCAAGTACCCAATGTTGGAGTCGCCAGCTGAATCATCAAAAGACTCATCAACATATCCTGAAGCTTTAAAAGCTTCATGAGAATCTTGATCTTTTGGTTCTTCATCTTCCTCAATTATTTCCACTATTGTGTTGACAAGAGGAGCTTCAATGATCAGCCTTGTTGAAGCAAATATCAACCGATTCCTATCTCTTTACGAGGTTGTCCAACTCAGTAAGAAATTGTTCGCAAGTCGAATGGGAGTGCCATTGGTATTATTGAAATTCTGTCTAGGAATATCATGATAAGGAATGTTGGTAGCTTTGTTGAGACATTTGCTTCTTCAAAGTGATCAAGTCATTGTTTTGCCATCTTCTTAATCAAGGATAGGGTTAGTAGTAATTTGAGAAGAACTCCAATAGATTTTTAGGCTTGAGATTGCCAAAATACCGAAGGGCTCTTTGGCCAAAAATCGGTCTCAAGGGTGTCTATCTCTCTTCATCATCGATCTTTCCAATGGCATGAATGAGATTATATTCTATTTATGGCTATAGCTGGTGAGAAATAGTCCATGAAGTCTCGCATGGGTTCATTAAAGAGACTCCTTCTTCATATGTGTAAGTTACCAAGGCGAGGTGAGTTAGTGCTAAAAATCAAGTCATGACAATCTTCTTCAAGTTGGTTTGAACCTTACTTCAAATACAGATCTCATGGTAGCTTGATTGGTAATGCATGCATTTGGAAGATGGTAGAAGCATTCTGCTGCCACACCCTACAATGTTTCAATGAAAATTCAAACAGACATCTTCTTGTGTGTTGAGCCACCCCAAGGAGATGATAAGAATCGAGCTTGATAGCTCACCATGTCATGTGACAAAGAATGAATCAATGTGTTCATTAGGTCTTACTTTTCAAGCTTCTCATACCCACCACCATTGAAATTAGGGAATATTCTTACAAGATCCATGTGGTAGATCATGCATGTGATGAAGTCTCGGGAAAGAGGACCAATAGCCACACCCCAAGGCATAGGTTGTCCTATCATTCTTTTCCCTAAATGAAGTGCGCACGATAGGACTAGATATATTTTTGTTACACTAGTATCGGATAAGAATAATGCACGATAGGTTCAACGTCCTATTCAAGCTTCTTTTTATTGAGGAACCTAAGTTCTTCGGATAGAAGAAACTTCTTCACTTGGCTGCATTTGGAGATACAAAATTATTGGGGAAAGTCTGAAAATTGTGTTGTTGAAGTAGATCAAAGAATGGATCAGCCACACCCCAAGGCATATCTCAAACGATCAAGTGAAGATTTTTCTAGACAAGAATAATGCATGAAGGTTGAACCTTGAAAATTGATCTAAGGAAAATAACTTAATCACTAGACACCAATAGGATAAGCTTAGTCTTATCAATCCGTATTCCCCTAAAATGGAGTCACCAAAAAGCTGCTGTTGGTTGGATATTTTTTCAGTCAAAATATGAGGTTCAACCATAATATGAGGTATATACTGGATTCAATCCTTCCTCAAATATAGGTGAGGTAGCCTATTTATTACTAATCTAAAACACAACAGAGATAATATGTACAATATTCACACTATTCTAACCATTGGGGTTGTGATAAAATCCCGAAATCCATATCAACACGAGATGGAGATGTTACAATTTAGAAATAGAATGGATTAGAAAGGAAACTATTATAGAAAAACAAAGTGGGAAGGGAATGAGAGGAACGTATTTTATTTCAAGCAAACACAGATCAAGAAATACTTATATGAGTTTTAGATAATGAGTGTAATATTTGAAACGATTAAAATAATCAAGAACACTAAACAAAGAATAGCTTAAGATCTTGGACATAAGAACAATCTCTCAAGATAGATGAATCCCACAACACAAAGTTTGCAAAATAACACCTGTTTCTATTCCTCAATGATAAAAAAGAAAATACAAAGTTTTTTTTTCTTCACAATAGCTCTTAATATTCTAAAATCATCCCCCTTTGGAATGCACAAGCATCCCTTATTTATAATGGAAAGAGCAGAGCAAAAATAGGATAAATCCTAGAAAATAGTTATTTAACAAGAATCCTATTTTGCTTGACTCTCATGCAGGAGAACAAGTCAAAATTTGCTTCCTATGTGATGAAACAAAAATGAAAAAGACATGTCAATCTCTGGATGAAAATGACATGAAACATTATGCTTATTCTATTTCATCGTCCTTGTCTTCCTCTAGCAAAGCCTACTTGTCACGAAATTCTTGGAACTTCTAGATTATGCCCTGCATCTCAGCTTCATCTGGTGCACTAGAATAATCACTTAGAACCTCGCAAGTTTCCTGAGTGTCACTTGTGTTGCTAGGAAGTTTATTCAATCTCTTGTTGAGTTTCCTTAGTGATTCCAAAACATTCTCGATCCTTATGAACTTATCAATGGTTTTCAGATTGAAGACAGAAGTGGTTCATGTTGAATTTATTCTTGAATTTTTTATAGAGATCGTCAATAGGTAAAATATTTGAGCTTTCATCCAACACTTTGGTGAAGATCCTGGACAACTCCTCTTCTATGTTGTTGGTGGCATTGACCAACTGATCTCTAGATTCCCTCAACTTTCTGCAAGCTTCACTGAGAATCTTTATCTTGAATCTGATGGCTTTGGTTAGCTAGAAATGCTTATCCCCATGTGGAATGATTCCTTCTTCCATCAAGATATGGGATGGAACCTGTTTCAATGCATTGAGAGCCTCAAAAGTTAACTCAAGGTTCCCGATTTCCTGTGAAAATTTTCATCAATTTTATCACCAACTTTCTTTACTTCCTCCATAGATTTATAAACCTCTAATATGTCATTAATTACCTCTCTTCCTTGTAGGAGTAGCCTATGAATCCATTCATCATCCGTTGTCCCCTTCTCATTCATTTTTTCAATAATAGGTACCAATTAGAAATCAGATTTGATAGGAGTAGGGGTAGAAGATGACGATATTGACTGAGAAGGCTTTGAGAGCTTGAGCAATACTTCCTTTAACTATTCAACTTTATCCTTAAGCTCATCTCTGCTCACCTTCATTTCCTTCAGCTTTTGGCACAACATGTTCATAACATCTGGGGCATCATGTTGTGCTCCTTTTGTTGTTACTTTTCCTAGATCAACCCTTGTAATCTGATAATCAGTGACCGCTATATCCTCCTTAGTTTTGTTGGCCATGGGAGTGGCAATATCTGCAAACTTATGCCCTGAGGCATCCACTAAAACACTCAAAACCATTTTGGGTTTCTTGGCAGATTTGGTAGGAGAGGCCTTGAGGAACTGAAGTCGAAGGCTGGTAGAGGAACTACCACCTTCCTCTTCCTTGGGGTTTGATCAATTAACCATTGAGGCATAGTGGAAGAAGTTTCCCCTATTAGAGGTGTTATGGTTACATCTATAGGTAGAGGAAGGTTTACTTGTGGAGTAGTGATGACTGCAAGTGTGGTGACTATGGGGATAGACTAAGTGAATGAAGGTGCAGAAGGAGGAGGCATATCTATGACCATCTTAGGTCCAACAGAGAGAGGTGAGAGGTCGGAGAAGATGCTGGCCATGGCCGATGAAAGTGGCGTAGAAATATGAGATGAGGAAGATTGGGAGAGAGGAGGTAAAGATTCTAAAGTCAAAGCTTGAGAAGCAAGAGAGAGACTTACTTCGATGAGAAATCAAAAAAGGAGAAACAAGAGGTTGACCAACCTCATCTTCTGAAGGAATTTTTCCTTGTTCAGTGGAGGAGGTGAATCTAGTACCTCAACTATTTGTGAAGGAGTGGCAGATGATGTGGCTCCTTGCTTTTCTCCCCTTCTGACAAACTTAAATTTTATCTACCTCTTGGTAGGGATTTTATCCTCTTCCCTCTCTCCCTTGGAGGGTCCCACTTCTAAAGTAGCTATTTTTAAAAAGATCTTTTCCTTATAATTCATTCCCCAAGAAATGAGCCATGCCTTGGTACAGAAAAGAGTTAGAATAACTCTTTTAGCGAAAGAAGCTTTTTCAAGAACAAGCCAATCAATAGGTGGGAATCCATGTTGGTCTCTATCCGATCGCTCATACCTAGTGTCTAGAAACTCTGATTGTCCATGGTGCCTTCATGGATATTAGCTAGGTCTAACATCTAAATTTATTTAAGTGTTAGTCTACTTTTTTTCTCTTCTGACAACTTCATCTCGAATATCAACTGTCTTCCACATTGGGCACATGAAAATACAAGGTTCCATTTGACTTGAGAACTCCTCGATTTCAAATCCTCCCCGAGCTTCATATGTTTCTTCAATTTGTCCTGAAGCTCATACACCACATTCTTGGCCTTAACCAATGTAGAGCATGTATACCTTCCAATGGAAATAGGGAAGGAGATGATGGCTTTGTGCCTACTTTGTTGGAATTTGGTAAAATCCAACAATTGTCTGAATAAATCCATGAGGATTAGTTTGTCACCTAGGAACATAGGAAATGGAAAGGATTACCATGGAACCTTACCACCTGAAGATAAGTAAACTTATTTAATTGTAAGAAGATGTAATCCCATTTTGAAACTTTGGCCCAAACTTCATCAGAAACCCTTCTCTTCCTTAGATCACGATCTAACCTGTAAATATTTTAATAGAAGAAGGCATCATTCACTCTTCTATATTGTTCTTCAAACCCTTTTATTGTTAGCTGAGGGAAGTACTAATATATGTGTTCCATTTCTTAGTTTCCCTTTGCATCTAGCCCTGGGTAATTTCTCATGCCTGCTGTTGTATAGGTGATGTATGACATCATATATAACTTTCCGGTAGAAAAGGCTATTTTCATTTGGGAGTCTATCTCATCACTTATTAGGCTACCCCAATCAATCCCTTGGTCATTCTTCTTTATGACAACCATGAACTGGTACATCCACCCTTGGAATTATTTTGACTGACTATGGGAGCCCAAATAACCGACTTAGAAGGGTGATGATATCACTGATTTCAAGAATAAAATCACTTCTACTTAGACCGACTTGGGAAACCTAGAAACATTTGGCTTAGCCTTAATCAAGAACTTCTTATTTACATGGTTGATGCAATCTTCTTGATCTTTGTCCCAAGCCTTTTGTGTTGATTTAAGGTCTAAATCAACATACTCCACAAAGTCGAAACCTTAGGAGTTGATCAAAGTAACCTCCATCCAATTTTACTATAGATTCTCCTACTTGATTTCTTACTAAGCAGGAGGCTAAGTCATAGTTAGAAGCGCAGGAGACAGGATGAATTTAGGGCATTGAGCTGATATTGGAAATCTTGCTGCAAGAGGGAGACCACTACCTACTATTGAATTCATCCAGGAATTCTGAGAAGAATCCTCAATTCTCTTCTAGAAGTCCTCCATATCTATATTGCAAGCTCTGTGTCTCAAATGTCATAATTGCAACTTATGTAAGAAGAAGACTCCATCTTTTTATACTTATACTTCATCTTTCCTGACTTATCCTTAGATTGGTTGGTTTGACATGAGGAGTCTCGAAGAAGAAATGCCTTGATGATTTCTAGAAGAGCAATCGGGCTTGAAAGTTTGTTGAATAGGTGCACAAACCCACCACACTGTTCGGATTTTGAAACTTGCAAAACACCTTTAGAAACCTGAAAAAATGGAGTGTATGTCGGAAGTCAGGACATGCTGAGCATCAATGAAAACCCGACACACTACATAAGTAAGGAAGTATCAGACAAGTAGGAAACCCCGACACAATGGCAGAAACTGGAGGATGTTGAGCAGGTAGAACTCCCGACACACACTGGATCTTGATGGATGTTGAGCAGGTAGCCAAACCTGAAACAAGGTGGAAAGAGTGAAATGTTAAACACCCTGTAAAACCTGAAACAAGTATATCAGGTTTCTGATGTGTCAGAACATGAGAAATTCTTGCCTCATGATCACTTAGGAATTTTTAGAATCATTTTGAAATCTACAAGTTACAACCTATGAAAAATAAGTAAATAACCTAGGGGTAAATTTCAAACAAGAGCCCTCATGAAAAAGACAAGAAACAAGAAAAACAACCCAAAACCCTAAAACAGTAATGAAGAAAGAAAAGAAATGGAAACCCCAAGCAAACACTTCACAAAATAACCCAAAAAGCTTCTAAAAAGAAAGAAGAGAAGAATACCTTCAACTAGCTTGAAAAATGATAAAAATGGCTGGCAAAATCAATCGGGAAGCTCGATCGAGTTTGGAGGTAGAGGAAGCATCAACGAAAATCCAACGTAGCAAAAATGAATGGTAACAAATGACGTGGAAAAACTGAATATTTATAATAGCCTAGTATTATCATAGATCTGCAATTTTTTTGGTGAGGTGAAATAATCAAGTAAACTTCTCTCCAAATTTCAATAAGTTTTGACTTGTTTTGCAAAATTTATTACGAGTTCTATATTTATTCATAATTTGGCTCCCTAAGCACGTAATTTTTGAAAATTTTCAAATTTATTATATTTTTGGGGTTGTTGAATGCTATTTCTAATACAACTTCTAATGCTAGTAATATGGGTTCTACTAGAAATGGTCACACAGATCCAAATCACTCAAATTAGGGAGGATCCTTTAATCATTCAAGTGGATCTTCTCACCAATGGAGGGGCATGATTCCAAAAGTTGAAATGCGTAAATTTTATGGAAAGGATCCACTCAATTGGATTACCCAAATGGAAAATTTCTTTGATCTCCATCAGATCCTAGGAGGACAAAAGGTAACTGTGGCATCCTTATACCTAGAACCTAATCAATTTGTTTGGTATCATTGGTTATGTGCTCAAAGGTAGAAGAATGGCCTAAATGTCACCTGGAAAGTGTTCACTGAAGAGCTTCAATTACACTATAGTTCTAGTGTTTCTGAGAATTACTTCAGCTAATTAGCAAAGTTACGCCAAATTGGTTTAGATAAGGAGTATGTCCATCAATTCCAAAATTTATCCTCAAGCGTGTGGAGGATATTATAGAAGATTATTTGAATGACCTATTTCTTAGGGGTCTTAAGGACCACATTAAGCATGAGGTACATATGTTTAACCCACTCAAGGTTGCTCATTCTATTATCATGGCACGTCGAGTAGAGGAAAATTTTCTTTCCAGTAGAAGGTAAACATTTTCTAGCATAAAATATCGTAACACCTTATCTCCTTCTTACCCTTGGCCAATTCGGTTGACACCTCAACAAATTGAAGAAAAAAGAGCCAAAGGGTTATGCTTTAACTGTGATAGCAAATATGGACCAAATCATAAATGTTCTAAGAAAAAATTGTTCTACATTGAAGGATTTGGTGATGAGGAAGAATATGAGGCAACATCAATAGAGGAAGTGGAAAAATTAGAGGAAGAATCTGAGATCCTCAGCCCACTATTTCATGCCATGCTCTATCAGGTATTAGTAATCCACAAACCCTTCAAGTTGTGGGTTATCTTAAGAAGCAAAAGGTAACAATCTTGATTGATTCAGGAGCACACATAATTTCTTTAATTATAAGTTGGCAACAAGACTAAATTGTTTCATCTACCCAACACCTAAATTTCAAGTAATGATTATAGATGGTGGCACAATCAAATGTTTAGGTAAATTCCATAAAGTCAAAATCATGATGGGTGATTACACATTGGAATCTACGATGTTTGCTATTCCCATGGGTGGAGCTGATATTGTCTTAGGTGTTCAATGGCTCACTACCTTGGGCACCATAGAGATAAATTTCCAGAATTGTTCATGCGATTTCATTCTGAAGGAAAAAAATTGAACTTTGAGGTCTACAAGCTAAAGATCCTCTAGTGGTGAGTTCTCACCAAATGTAGAAGATTCTTAAAAAGGGGTCTGAAGGTTTTGTAGCACAATTATTCTCTATAGAAGTCCAACCGAAAATGAAGGTATTACATCCTGATCTTCAAAAGGTTATTAATCAACATGTAGTTTGTCTTCAAGGAACCAAGAGGATTGCCACCTAAAAGAGAGCATGATCATGCTATTCAGTTGATTCCAGGAATCCAACCCCCCAACATCAGGCCTTATAGATATCCATATGTGCAAAAGAGTGAGATCAAGAAGATGGTGGAGGAAATGTTGGAAATGGGTATTATTCGTCACAGTCAAAGTGCCTATTTTGCTCCCATGGTGATGGTGCATCACAAGGATGGAAGATAATGCATGTGTCTAGATTACAGAGAGATTAACAAGTTCACTATCAAAGATAAGTTTCCTATTCCCATCATTGATGATTTATTAGATGAGTTGCATGGTGCCATTTATTTTACAAAACTAGATCTGCGTTCTAGGTATCACCAAATTAGAGTCAAGCAAGAAGATATTCATAAGATAGCTTTTAGAACTCATCAAGGCCATTATGAATTCCTAGTGATGCCATTTGGCCTTACCAATGCTCCCTCCACATTCCAAAGCTTGATGAATTCAATATTTAGACCATTCCTAAGAAATTTTGTCTTAGTATTTTTTGATGATATACTCATCTACAACAAATCATGGGAGAAACACTTACATCACGTCAATACTGTCTTAGAAGTCTTAGAGAAACATCAACTTTATGCCAAGCCTTCAAAGTTTTCTTTTGGGGTACAAGAAGTGGAATACTTGGGCCATATTGTTTCTCATGAAGGTGTTAAGGTGGACCCTCACAAGATCTAGGCCATGGTGGAATGGGAAACCCCAAGAACCCTCAAAAATTATGAGGTTTCTTAGGTCTCACAAGGTATTATCATAGATTTTTAAAAACTATGGTAGTATAACAGCACCACTCACAAAATTATTGAAGGACTCCTTTCAGTGGAATGAGGAAGCATCTAGGGCATTTGAAAAATTGAAGGTAGCTATGTGCACCACTCCAGTATTGGCAACCCTAGATTTCTCCAAAACTTTCGTAGTTGAGTGCGATGCTTCAGGAAATGGAATCGGAGTAGTACTAATGCAAGAAGGACACCCCATTGCTTTTGAGAGCTGAAAGCTAAAAGGAAAGAATTTGTTAAAACCCACATATGAAAAGGAAATGATGGAAATACTACATGTAGTCAAACAATGGAGACCATACTTGATGGGTAGACATTTTAAGGTAAAAATTGATCATGATAGTTTGAAATATTTCTTAGAACAACGTCTATCTTTAGAAGAACAACAAAAATGGGTCACTAAGATGTTGGGATATGAATTTGAGATTTTTTATAAGAAAGGAAAGGAAAATTTGGTCACTGATGCTCTGTCTAGGAGGGATGAGTCCGCCGAAGCATTGTTATGTGCCATCTCTATACTACATGTAGATTGGGTAGATCAAGCATGAGAAGAATGGAAGAAAGATGCAACCACACATACTCTCATTCAAAATCTCTAGGAAGATCCATCCATATCAGATCAATTTATATGGAAGGGGGATACATTGTGGTAAAAATTGGTTATATCTATGTAAGAACTCTACACTTAAACACCATGTTCTTTCAGAGCTACATTCTTCTCTAATAGGTGGACATGAGGGTCCTGAAAACATATCATAGAGTTAAGAAGGATTTCTTTTGGGAGGGGTTGAAAGGAGATGTTCAAAAATTTGTGGTAGAATGTTTGGTTTGCCAAAAAAATAAGGGCGAGACCATTAAGAAACTTTGTCTTCTCCAACCTCTATCTATTCCTAGTGAGAGATGGGAAGAGGTATCAATGGATTTCATCACAGGATTACCTAAATTAGAAGGAAAAAGTGTCATCATGGTCATGGTAGACAGAATTACCAAATATGCTCATTTTTGTGCCATGGCTCATCCTTTCACAGAATAATACCGTTGCCATCTCTTTTATGGATACGGTTAAAAGCTCCATGGCACACCAAAATTATAGTAAGTGATCATGATCCAATATTTATAAGTAACTTCGGGTGATTGTTCTCTTTATCTAGGTACCCAACTAGCCCAAAGTTCCTCTTATCATCCCCAATTATATGGGAAAAATGAGGTGGTAAATAAATGTTTAGAGGGATATCTTTGATGTTTTACTTCAGATAAACAAGAATTTGGGTGCAATGGTTTCCACTGGTAGAATGGTGGTACAATACTTCATTTCATACCTCCTCCAAAATGTCTCCATTTCTAGCACTTTATGGGTACCATCCTCCATCACTCATATCTAGCTTGAAGGTCAAACCAAAGGTGAGAGCAATCAAAGATCACATTCAACATCAACATGAGGTACTCTATAGTCTTAGAGAAAATTTGGCATGGGCACAAAACTGTATGAAGCAACAGGCTGATCAACATAGGAGTGAGCAACACTTTGAAGAGGGAGACTTTGTTTTTATAAGGTTATAACCATATAAGTAATTATCCTTGAAACAACAACAAAAGGATAATAAGCTTGCTCCTAAATACTATGGTCCTTACCGAGTTTTGTAGAAAATTGGTAGTGTGGCATATAAGCTAGAGCTCCCTCCAAGAAGTAGAATACATCCAGTCTTCCATGTTTCTTGCTTAAAGAAAGTTATTGGGCAGCACATTTCCACCCAATTAGTGCTTCTGGAACTAGACGAGGAAGGAAGGATCATATTGGAACCTGAAGGCATTCTTCAGACACGCACCAAAAGACTAAGGACTAGAGTCATTACTGAGTACCTGATCAAGTGGAAGAATATGAATATTGAGGATGCATCATGGGAAGATGAAGCATTCATGCAACAACATCTAGGGATTCCCAACATTGGGGACAATGTTTCTTTGAAGGGGAGGGGCATGTTACACCCTTAATTATATATCTTACATGGGATGGATATAGCCGACTTGTTGCTATCATAACTTAATATCATGATGTATCTCTTTTATATATGATCTATTATCATTGGTTGGTTGGCCTTCTTGAATGGCCATAGCATAGGAATAGTAGAAATAGGGGTTATAGGTAGTGGATGATCATTATGTTGAGTATTCAAGTCTTATTATATGTTCTGGAGGTTTCCCCCTCAAAGTGGCCAAGCTATTATACTTTCATATTAAGAGAATTTATCTGCAATATTGTGTTATTTTGTGTTCTATTGCTAGTGATAATCATAATTAATCAAGTAATTTCATTACAAATAATTTCACTGGGAGGAATGATATTTCTCATGGGGAGAGGAAGAATCAGTAGCTTTAGTTTCAAATACATCAGGGAGTGGCGAAGAATTTATGAAAAGTAGCAGTGATGAAGAGTTTGGCCTGCAAAGAGATAAGTATCATAATTCTCAAATTTGTTACCTCCTTTTCCAGTATTTTGTCTCAAGTAACTTTTGGATATGTTGCTACATACCATATGTTGTTACCACATGCATGTCCATTAAATACTCTAATGGAATCCTTTCAACAAATCAGTTCATTAAAGGAGATATAAGAGCTCAAAAGGGTTATCAAAAATATGGAAAAAGCTAAGGGAAAAGGATTACTTGTAAAATGATGATGAGGAGGGGGGGTTATTGCTGAAGTATTCAAGAAGTTACAGTCTTTGGATGGTAGAATGGGAAATGTAAAAATTTGTAATGACTACATCCTATCTGCTCTTAAAAGTATTTATAATTTCATTGAACAACATGTTCATAGTGTATGTAACCTAAGCGGGGTTAATGAAGACATTTGGGGCCCCAAAGAGAAAAGGGATATGGAAATTGCTCAGGCAGATCTGAAAGACTCTTCTCAGGCCACAACCATTGCTTTCTTTGTCTCACTGCAAGCGATCAAAACCAAGATTGACAGGGCTATCAAGTAACGTGGTCTATGTTGTTGTTTACTAGCTACGTGAAGTTGTTGATGACTAGCGGATCTGGAGCTATTTTTTGGCGGAGATATTCTATGATAGATATCTATTGTTTGCTTTTTGATCTCTTCTACTGTTTTTTGGATCATTGTACATCTGGATCCTTTCTTCTAATTTGTTGTTTTATCTGGCTGATGAGCCCTCTGAGGTTAGTTGTTTTTCCCTTCTCTGGGCTGTTTCTCTCACTTCTGATATCTGGCTTTTGAGCCCTTTTGTATATAGGGTATAGTCCCTTCAAAACTATTTTCCCTTAATAAAAAAACAAATCAGTTCATCACACATTAGAACCAAGCATGTTGAGATTCAATCGGGTTAAACTTTGAACATTAACAACCGGTTGAAGGATGATGAAGAAGCTAAACCATTTGATGTTTTAAAAAATCATACTAAAGCTTTTTCTTGGGATTATAAAGACATGAAGGAGATTCATCTAAGTATCTACAACTCATCACATCTATACTAAAATTTTAAACTAGTTAGGCAACCTTAGAGAAGGATTAACCCAGGCCTTAAGGGATATAGTCAAATAAGAAATTGAAAAACTATTACAAGTAGGTTTTATCTACCCTATCTCGGATATCCAAAGTATATCCTCTTGTAATTGTTCCTAAAAATAATGGAAAATGGAGAATATGTGTTGACTATAGGGAACTAAAAAAATCTACACTAGAGATTATTTTCCCTTACCATTCATAGATCAAGTCTTAGACAACCTTTCAAGTAAACAATACTTTTCCTTCTTGGATGACTTTAGTGGATACAATCAAATCAGAGTTTTTGCTTTGAAGATCAAGACAAAACTACATTTACATGTCCATGGGGTACCTTTTCCTATAGGGTGTTACCATTTGGCTTATGCAATGCTCCTACAAATTTCTAGAGAGTTGTACTTGCAATCTTTGCTGATCTAACAAATGATTGTGTTGAGGTATATATGGATGAATTCACTATACACAGAGATACATTTGATGATGCTTTGAGAAATATGGATAGAGTGTTAACAAGATGTGAACAACACAATCTGTCTCTTAGTGATGAAAAGTGTTTAATGATGGTTGATGAGGGGATTGTATTAGGACACCATATTTCAAAAAGAGGAATTCAGTTGATCAAAACAAAATTAGGATCATTTTAGATTTACCTATTCCTCAGACCCCCACAGATATCAAGTCATTTCTAGGACATGTTGGGTACTATAGGTGCTTTATAAAATATTTTAGTAAAATTGCTGCCCCCATGTTTAATTTTCTAACCAAGGACTATGAATTTATTTGGGATGAAAAGTGTCAACATGATTTTGAAGAAATTAAAGAAAAGTTAATCACTACTCCAATATTGAGAGTACCTAATTGGGAAAAACCATTTCATATCCAAACAGATACTTCACATAATTCCATTAATGTAGTTTTGGGACAGAAAGATGAGGAAGGAAAAATGTATGCTATTTATTATCTTAGTAAGAATCTTACTCCCACTAAAAATAATTACACCATCACTGAAAAATAATTTCTTGCTGTAATTTATGCAATCAATAAATTCATACATTACATTACAGGTTACAAGATATTTGTACACATAGATCACTCAACAATTAAATATTTGATGAACAAACCAAAGGTGGTTGGAGGAAGAATAATTAGATGGTTATTAATTTTTCAAGAATTTGATATTACCATTGTGGACAATCCAGTACATCTAATGTGGTAGCTGATTTTTTTGTCAAGACTAGCCACTATAGGGGAGCGAGATCTAGTCAAGGATATATTTCCAAATGAACAATTATTTTCTATCTCAACAAGAACACCATAGTTTGATGATATGGAAAATTACCTTGCAACATGGAAGTTTCCTCATTCTTTTACTAGGAAAAAAATAAAAAGATTAATCAGAACTAGTTCACAATTTAAATGGTAAAAGGAATGCTATTTAAATGTGGGCCTTGATTTTGTTTTACACAGAAGATGAAATATTTGACATCCTCAGCATGTCATGATGAACCAAGTGGAGGACACTATTTAGTGAAAATAAACAACTCATATGATACTTGCACTTTATTATTGGCCATCTTTGTACAAGGATGTAAAGAGATATATCAAGTGGTGTGATCCTTATCAAAGGATGGGACAACCAACTTTCACCAATGAAATGCCTCTTCAACCTCAAGTTGTAATTGAACCATTTGAGAGATGGGGATTGGATTTTGTTGGTCCCTTTAATCCTCCTTCACAAGGAAAGGAATATATTCTTGTGTGTACTGACTATGTGACAAAGTGGGTAGAAGTGCAGGCATTGACAAATGCCACTGAAGAAGCAGTTGCTGATTTCCTTTGGAACAAAATTATGGTAAATTTGGAGCACCAAGGAGCATAGTTTCAGATCAGGGACCACAATTTATGTCTAATATGATCCAAGCTTTCACAACATATTACCAAATCAATCATAGGAAGTCATATCCTTATCACCCATAGTCAAATGGACAAGTTGAAGTAACAAACAGAGAATTAGAGAACATCCTTACCAAAATAGTTGAAGCTGGGAGAAAAGATTGGGTAAAGAGACTACTTAAAGCTGTTTGGGCTTATAATACAACTTGGAAAACTATAACAAGGTTTTCACCATATGAGTTAGTTTGGGAAAATCCCTTGTTTCCCATTGAGTTTGAACTTTAGACATTGAGGATAGTGGTTAAGGTGGGAATTGAGTTGGATGCAACTCAAAAGAAAAAAATCCTTCAACTCAATGAGTTAGATGAATTGAGGATGAAAGTTACTTCACAGACATAAATAATCCAAGATCGAGAGGAAGCAATGGCATTACACACATATCAAGAGAAGGCAATTCAAAGTAGTAGACTAGGCATTGATGTTTGATTCTAAGTACCAACAATTCAAGGGAAAACTAGAACCAAATGGTTAGGACCATATCGATTGAATAAATATTTAACAATGGTTCTATTCATTACTTCCCATTGATGGTAGCAGAAGAACACTCTTGGTCAATGGACATAAGCTAAAACTCTATAGGAAGCCTCCCACTAAGGATGAATTCTTGAGGAAGATTGAAGTAGACAAAGAATTTGATCATATGGAAGAACCCAGTTCTTCCAAAATGATCAAATAACCAGATGATAGATCCATAATAAAGGGAAGAAAATGAAAACCACTAAATGGTTTTTTCTTCCCCAAAAAAAAATAATAAAAATAAAAAATATTTCTCTTAAAGGTCAATTGAAAACTAGCAATGGTGGTTGACCTCTTCTTTTAGCTAATTCAAATAAAAGGGAATTATTTTGAATTCCACCTGTCTTATCTAACAGTGTTTTGTTCCACTTGTAGGAATGATGAGTCATCATAACAAAAGGATTACATCATCAAGGATGGTAATTATATCTTTTTAACTTATTTAGGTTCAATTAAATGTTTACATGTGTGATTTGACTTGATTTAAAAGTTGGTATGATGAGCCATCTATTTATACATTATGATTACAATTGAGTAATCATGAATATGATATGTATGGAATAAGTAGCTGTATGGTTATTATTGGTAATCATTAAGTGAAAAATCAAGTGAAAGAAGTTGTAGAGAGATTTTGAGAAGCAACGAATTAAGCTTGTGTTCCGCAAAGAAAGAACATAGGATTCCACAACTAAGAATAGAGGTTCCACAACTAAGAACAAAGGTTTTACAGCCCAAAGTCATCAATTCCGTAGCTAAGAAGAAGGCTTGCAACTAATTTGCACATAATCAAAGGAAACAAAACTTGAGCCAATATGGGGATTAAAAATAAATCAGAACTAGAGGATGATTCCCAGCTGCTCGTAGACGAAGAAGTGACATCTATCTTTGAGCATGCAGGATGGCTAGAGTTCCTAAAGAAGTTTTCAAAGTATAATGATGAATTAGTAAGAGAATTCATCATAAACCTAGAGCAATCAAGGAAAAGGTGAGAAATATCTTTATTCCTTTTTCTGTAAATACAATAAGTAATGTGTTTGGAGTGCCAATTGTGCATGTCCCACATCCTGCCAAAGGGACATTGAAAGAATTGGTTGAAATCCTACTACAAGGAGGAGAAACTGAACCCCAATACATCTATAATACAAATAAAATCATAAAAGGGGTCAGAAGGGCCAGTTTTCCCAAACCCTTTGATAGGGTAGCATTTTGGATAGTGAAATATTTAACCTGTGATGGTCAATTTGGGTCCGTAGGAAAAGAAGTCCTAAAAATGATCATATATTTGAAGTATGGATCCAAAAACCTAAGTACATAATAAACCTTCCAAGGTTTCTTTTTGATTCTATCCGGACCACGGGCGAGGTATTCGTAGGGTGTTAGGATAATAAAGTATCATGGGCTAATTCATTTAGTATGCAACACCATTTTCTATCAAAGAAAAATGGAGAAGAAATTTGGGAAAAGTTTCTTGGAAAGTTCAAGAAAAACCCTAATATTATCAGAAGAAAAATACCAGCTCCATTTTCTCCTTCAACTAATTTGGAAATTGATGCCCCTGTAGAAGAATAGAAGGAAGTGGAAAGAGAGAATATACACAAAAGGTCTGTGAGAAAATCAAAACAACAGAGCCTTCTATGCCTTTGAAGGAAATTCCTTCTTCTGCAATAGCTTCAGGGGAGCCAATATCTATCTCTGACGATGATAGCTCACATGTGCAAGAGAAAGAAACAAGAGTAAGAAGAAGCTCTAGAAATAAATCCACCGCTGGGCATGTTGAAATTCCCCAGAGAAGGAAAATTCATAAAAGGACAAGGGAAACCCCAGAGGGAAGGAGTG